>VMDO01000472.1:0-255198 GCA_007922755.1 Pedetes capensis
GGGCCGCTGAGGATGTTGAATCTGGAGGTGGGGCAGACGGAAAGATTTGTTTAGAGTTCAGTGAGGAGAATGAGGAGACAAAGGGGTTGTGGAGTTGTAAGAAACAGAGAAGAGTTAAAGGGAGGGATGAGTAGTGCTGGCTGGGGAATTTGAGTGACAAGAATGTGATAGGTGGAGCAGAATTTGCAGAGAGAGAGAGAGACAGGCCAAAGAGATAGAGAAAGGCTTAGAGATGGGGAACCTTGCCCCATTTTTCCGTTATGGTGGAGGTAATTATCCAAATCGGTTAATATATTAAAGTGAGAGTTTCCATTTTCTGGCCAGATTGAATTGTCCAGTCTGTGTTGGCTCCAAATGAAATTACAAAGTTGGACAAGTTTTTTTTTTCTTTTTTTCTTTTTCTTTCTTTCTTTCTTTTTTTTTTTTTTTTTTTTTTTTTTTTTTTTTTTTTTTTTTTTTTTTTTTTTTTTTTTTTTTTTTTTTTTTTTTTTTTTTTTTTTTTTTGGTTAAATTTTGGATTGGAGATCTAGAGGCTTTAGGTTTGCCAATAGGCAGCCTAAAGGCATGTCCTTTTGAGGAATGCCTCTACAAACCATGCCACCACCTGGAGACCAAATGTTCATACCTATGACCTTTAGGGGACATTTTAGATCCAAACCATAACACCCTATAATTAGGTATCTTCTCTCACACAAATGATAGCATTCTTTTCCCACTGTTCTTCCTTTATTTTTTCTTAAATAATTAATTTGGAATGGAATAATCAGTGCTTAATTTATGATTGATAAGAACATGTTTCGCATATATTCATTTTCTTAAATCAGCAAGTTTGCTCTTATTTGATATTAATTGTGTGACATCGAACAGAGACTGGATTACTTTTTTCCCCAGTAAGAATGGCAGCCACTTCAAAGTCTGCTCCTCTGTTCAAAAAGGGTCCTGTGTGTCTTTAACATATTGTCTCCCAAAACATCTCACCTTAAGTAGTTACATAATTATATAAGCCACAACTGATTCCTTTTCTAATCCTAAGCCATGAAGTGTCAGTCGTTTGGCTGATAAGGAAACAGAGTCCCCAGGAGGTTAATTGAGGGTCACCCCATTTTCCACTGTCTTTTCTAAGACTTTTGACCATGTGGGGCAATACACAAGAGAAGCTGAGAATAGTAGTGCTATAGTTTGGTTGGGGTCCATGTGCTGCATGCTTGGTCCCCAATGTGACAGTGTTAAGAGGTAATGGAACCTTTAATGGGTGAGGCCTAGTGCAAGGTGATTAGGTCACTGGAGGCATCCTTCTCAGAAGGCATTAGTATTGGTCTCACAGAGTAATTTGGCTCTCGACAAGAACAGGTTATCACAAAAGAATAAGCCTGGCCCCAGAATTGCTCTGGCTTCCTCTGTCAACGCATGATCCTGTTTGCATGTTTTTTTGTTGTTAGGTACCATTGAATCAGGTCCAACTCATAATGACCCCCATAGAGTTTTCAATGGCTGATTGTCTCAGGATTGCTTCAGGAGGGAATTGCCACATCCTTCTCCCATTTTTGCAGTGCTGGGGCTTGAACCCAGGTCTTCAGAGGGTGCAGAGCAGCAGTCTACCAGCTGAGCTAAACCTCGGCCTTTTGCATGTAGCTGGTTGGAATGTAGTTTGGTACAGCCACTGTGGAAAATAGGATGTAGGGTCCCCAAAAATTAAAAGTAGAACTGCTGTATGACCCAGCAATCCCTCTTCCTGGTATATACCCAAAAGAGATGAAGTTGCCAACTGATGAAGAAATCTGTGCTCCCATGTTCATGGCAGCATTATTCACAATAGCCATTATATGAAAGCAACCTAAATTCCCATCAACAGAGCAATGGAGAGAGAAAATGTGGTGAATATATGGAACATATGTCTCATATATAACAGTATTATTTAGCATTAAAAAAGGAGATGCTGTCATTTGCCACATTATAGATGGATCTGGAAGACATTATGCTAAGTGAAATAAGGCAGACACAGAAAGACAAATATTGGATGATCTTACTAATATGTAGAATACATACATTTTAAAAAGTACCTCACTGGTGAATCCCAAGCAAGCACTCTACCTCTGAGCTACATCTTTAGCCCCATAAGCACCTTTTTTTTGTGGTACTGGGGATTGAACCCAGGCCTTGCTCATGCTAGGCAAGTGTACTGAGATATAGTCTCCATTTTCTGCAGATCAGCTTGGGCATCCCTGTGGCAAAACACCTGGCAGAACCAAAAAAGGACTACCTTTTCAAATGGGAGCAAAAATTTTTTGGGTCACATTGCTTAGAGGATTTCAGTCCATAGAGGCAGGATAGCAGGGCAGGCCTGGAGGCAGAGCATGCAGCAGGGACTGAGGCAGAGAACCTCCCATTTTGGCAGATTAAGAGTGGAGAGAACTACCAGAGCCAGGAGCCTACACAAAACCTCCAAAGACCCACCCCCTGTGACCTACCTCTGCAAAACTAGGTCCCACCTCCCAAAGTTCCATAGCCTCTCAGGACAGCATATGTAGACCAAATGATCCAACACATGGCCTTTGGAGGACATTTTATATTTAAACCCAATATGCACTGAGCTATATCCCTCAGCCCCCTGAATTTTAATGATGTGTAAAAACACCCATAATATATAAGCAAAAATGTAGGAAGCAAAACTGTATCCATCTTCTATGCGAGCTATAGAATGTAGTATATGCTTATAAAATAAAATAACTTTTAGGAGATCAAATGCACAGAAATAGAAAGCAAAACAGTGGATACTGCAGGTTGGGGGAAGGAAGAAATAGAGAGATTCAGGTCAAGGGACAGAAAATAGCAGATACATGGATGAACAGGTCCAGAGATCTAATGTACAAAATGAGGTCCAAAGTTATAAAGTATTGTTTTAGGGATTTTGTCACCCTATCAGTCATTTGCTGTAGCAGAAAAACCAACCCAAACAAACTTATGGGGGAAGGAGTTTATTGGGAGCTCCAAGTTAGAGTATCCATTCATAATGGCAGCAGAGCAGGCATGGTGGCAGCAGCAGCAGGGCTTGTGGTAGACAACCTCATGGCATGGCAGACGAGGAACAGACAGTGACCTGGTTTGTGGGTCCAGAATAAAAACCTCCAAAGATACATCCCCAGGGAGCTACTTCTGCAAAGCAAGAATCCTGTCTCCAAGTGTTTCACAACCACAACAGTCCCACCTGCGGGGGACTGAACGTCAAAGCACATGACCCCTGGGGACACTTTACATTCAAACCATGACAGTCAAACATGCCCAAAAGTAAATATGTGAAATCACGGGTGTGTTAATCTGCTTCACATTTTTACTATCTGTAGGCATCTCGTAATTTTACATAATATCCCATGTTTTGAACTTCCAACATGCACAGGAAATTTTATTACAACAGCTATTGACGTACCTTGAGCTTCATAGAGGCAGCACTGGGGCAAGAGCGAGCTGGACACTGGGGGACTCTGTATCTCACAAAGGAAAAATAACTAAATGTGGACAAAGGAGACCCTAAGAAGGCAAAAGGCAGAAGGACCTCACATACTCTGTAAACTTGCCATGAGAAGCCCAAGAAGCGCTCAGATACTCCACAGTTTTCTAATAAGGAGAGGAGAATGAGAAATGGCCAAAAGAATGCCCGAAGAAATAATGACCTGGGCACGCACAATAGTCCTGAATAGGACACACTGACCAACAACAGAAGAATGCCTTTTTTTCTTAAGGGGAACATGCACCATTCTCTCCTATAGACCATGTGTTCAGCCATAAAACAAATCTCGACAAATTTAAAAGGATTGGAACCATATAAAGTACGTTCTCTGACCACACTGGAATGAAATTAGAAATCAGTAACAGACATTTGGGAAATTCATAAGTACGTGGAAATTAAGCAACACATTCTTAACTAACCAATAAGTAGGAAAAGAATTAAAACACTTTGGATGAGCGGAAATGAAAACACAAGTTATGAGTCACGTCATGGTGGAGATGGTGGCTCCTCAGACACCTCGAGCTGCCTTGGCCTGACAGATGCTTCCTTAGGTCTGGGTGGGCTTACTGGCTGCTGATTCACCTGCTTCTCTCACTTTATTTTGTAACCCTCTGGGAATACATCATCTGAGGGAGTGTGGTTTTATTAGGAGACTTTTGGAGTTTGCCTTTTGAGCCAGCTACACCACTACACAGTTTTTTTCTGCTTTCTTGAAGCTTCTCTATTTAGGTATCTTGTATTTCATGGGGAACTGGATATATGACTACAGACCTTTAACGGTGTTCAACTTTACATTTTTCAACAAAGGCTTAGCTTCCTAACTAAGCTTCTTCTTTCCACTGGCTCCTGTGACAAAGCCAAGGACCTGCTCCCGGTCCAGTGCCAGGAACCTGGAGTCACTCCAGATGGAAGAGCCACCCCACCAGCCTGACTACCACCAAATATTTACTTTTTCTTTTTTTTCTTTCTTTTTTTTACAAATATGATTTAAGTTCCAAAGGGGAAAAAGTCATTTCTCTTGATGAATTTAAATGAACTACCTTTTTAAATAAAATATCATTTTCACCACTAGTAGAATATCATTTTGGTAAAATAGGATCTCGAACACAGTTGATTGGGTAACCACTTGTACATAGCACATGCTTTTTATTTTCACTATTTCAGGCTAAGAGGCAGCTTGTCAGTCTCTATTACAGCCTCTATTTAAAAATAATCATTTTTGTTTTAAGAATCTGAGGGGGGAATCATGATGCATTGCTCTGGTGTGAAATAAAACCCATCTGGCTTTTGGCATGCCCCCATTTCCCAGACAGATGGATAATGCGGTTGCCTGGAAGCAACTGCCTTTATAATATTCCTGTCTGCTCAAGGATGTCTTAAAGATCAGAGGCATAAACAAACATGGGCCATATTTTTCATGGCTAATAATGTCATCCAGGTGTAACTTTAGAACAGGGGTCCTCAGTGTGGTCCCAATTGGCAGCATCACTTGGGTACTTGTTAGCAATGGAACAGTCAAGCCTAACCCCAGACCAGAAGAATTAGAAACTCTGTAGGGTAAGAGAAGGCTCAGCAATCTGTGTGTTAACAAGCCCTCCCCCGAATGCTGACACATACTCAAAAGTGAAAACCACTGCTTCAGAAAAAGATACCAATGTTTCTAAGAAAGAAATAGAACAAATTAAGGCAATTAGTTCTCTGAGTTATTCTTTCAGTGCCTATTGTGTACTAAGTACTGAGCTCCAAGTTTTCAGGGGGTGCTCCTCAAAAGCCTCCAGAGAGGAAGCAGGGCCTATTGGTGTGCGAAGCTTGCTAAGGCTGGCTGCATCCTGGATAGTGTGGGGCTGACAGTGGGGCCTCAGTTGCTCCAGTCCAGAGGGAAAGGCAGGCCCCGAGAAGGAACACTGGCCACCTTGGATAAGGAGCTGATGGAGGCAGGAAGATCACAAGTTTGAGGCCAGAGGCAGCCTGCCAAACTTGGTAAGACTCTGTTTCAAAATAAAAAGTAAAACAAAAACAAAACAAAACAACAACAACAACAACAACAACAAATATATATATATATATATATATATATATATATATATATATATATATGGACAGAGGGTAGACCGCCTGCAAAGCATGTGTGAGATCCTAGGTTCAACCCCTCAGTACTGCAGAGAGAGAGAAAGAGAGAGACAGAAAGAGAGGGAGGGAGGAGAAAGGAAGGAAGGGAGAGAGGGAAGGAGGAATAAATCTCTCAAATGTTGGAAACAAAATTTAAAAGTATTTTTTTAAAACCAGTTTTATTAGGACATAATTTGCATACCATCCAATCTGCCCCCTTAAAGGGCACAATTCAAAGTATTTAGTATATTCACAGGGTTGAGCAGTGGTCATGTCTAAGTTTAGAACTTTTTTGTCCCCTCTGAAAGAAACCCCACATGAATTAGCAATCAATCCCAATGTCCTGTCCTTGTCCCCACTCCTAAGCACCCACTGTTCTGCTTTCTATCTCCCTGTGTTTGCCTATTCTGGATGTTTCATATAAGTGAAATCATATAATATGTGGGCTTCTGTGTCTGGATTGTTTTACATGGCAGTGTTTTCAAGTTTTACCCACTTTATAGCATGAATTGGTGCTTCACTTCTTTTTATAGCCATAATAATATTCCAGTATATAGACAGATATGTGACATTTTGTTTATCGAGTCCTATCAGTTAATAACATTTGTTTCCAATTTTGGGCTATTTTGAATAAGGATGCCATAAACACTTGTATGCAATTTTGTGTATATTATGTTTTTATTTCTTTTGGGAGAAATTTCTAGGAGTAAAATTGCTGGGTCATGTGGTAACCCTGTGCTTAAGCTTTTGAGGAATTCCAAACTGTAATAGTGTACAAGGGTTCCAATTTCTCTGCATCCTTGCCAGCTCTAATTATTGTCTTTGTTGTTTGTTTGTTTGCAATACTGGGAACTGAAGCCAGGGTCTCATACAAGCACTCTACCACTGAGCTACATCCCCAGTCCCCTCCCCTATTTTTAAACTTATTTTGAGACACTGCCTCACTAAATCCCCAGGCTAACATTGAAGTTGCAATCCTATATCAGCCTCCTGAGTAGCTGGAATTACAAGTATATAACAACATAGCTGGCTCATCTGTCTTTTTTTATTCTAACCATTCTAGTGGGTAGAAAATGGTATCTCATTAGGGTTTTGATTTCCATTTTCCAAACAACTACAAGTTGAACATCTTTTCATGCATTTATTGGCCATTAGTATATCTTCCTTGAAGAAATGTTTATTCAGGTCTTTTGTCTATTTTTTTTTTTTTTTTGATACTTGGGGGTTGAACCTAGTGCATTGCAGATACTTTGCCAAGTGCTCTACCACTGCACTGCACCCCCAGCCCATTTTTTATTTTGAGTCAGGGTCTTGCTGAGTTACGTAGGCTGCCTCTGACCTCAAACTTGGAATCCTCCTGCCTCTGCCTTCTGAGTCACTGGGATTACAGTGTGTGCCATCTCACTCTGCTAACAGACAAGTTTTTTAATATCATATCAACTCTTACCTGAGTGGTCTTGCAAACGTTATTTGCTCTACTCTTGAGATGTGTTTCCTTAGCTGTAAAATGGGAATAAAAATATCTGTTTCAGTGGGCTCAATGTAGGAAAAGCACACACCTTGGTGCCTCATATACTCTCAGCATCCAACTCTGGATTTTTAAGGTTGGGGTGTGTGTGTGTGTGTGTTCAGTACGAGGAGGTTGAACCCAGGGCTTCTCGTATACCAGGCAATTGCTCTACTACTGAGCTACATCGTAGCCCCTTATTTGTTAATTTATTTTCCTTTTGAGACAGGTTCTCACCAAGTTGCACAGGTTGCCCCTAGTCTCAACCTCTTGATCCTCCAGCCTCAGCCTTAAATTGCTGGGATTGTAGGTGTGCATGCCATAGTGCCTGACTTGTGTGTGACTTTTTTTTTTTTTTTTTTTTTTTTTTTGGTGGTGGTTGTTTGGGTTTTTATTTATTTATTTTTTGGTCAGTTTTTCTTGTTTGTTTGTTTGTTTGTTTTAGACTTTTGTGAAATTGTGATTTGTGTTTGCTGCAAAACTGTTTGCAGTTCTTTTTTTCCCAGATACTGGGGAGTTGAGCCCAGGGCCTCACACATGCTTTCTGCAACCACTCAACCACTGAGCTGTACCTCCAGCCCATCTTTTACTTTGTATTTTGAGACAGGGTCTCACTAAATTATGCAGGCTGCGTCTGGCCTTGAACTTGCGATCCTCCTGTGTCTGCCTTCCAGGTGGTGGGGATTAAAGGCTTGTGCCACTGCACCAGGCTGTTTGCAGTTCTTGAATTGGTTTTCTTGTACCCTCTCCCAAATCCTCCCTGTCTTTGTCAGTGCCAAAGGGGGGAAAATGTTTTCTTCTTCCTTTACTTCAGTGTGAGCCTCCACTAAATCATCACCCTCATACTTCCTGCCAGCTGCCGATCACAGGTCATCTTTGTAGTTTTCTGTTGAATAATTTCTCTTCTCTTCATTTATTCATATTTGACCAGAGTTTTCATGCTGGGCTGCTTGGGACTTTAAAAAATATCCAGGCTCTGGCCTCCACTTTCAGAAAGTTGAGTTCAATGGGTCTGGGCCAGAGCCAAATGATTCTTATGTGCAACCTGAATTTAAGAACCATTCATTTAACAGATATTTATGGAGAACTTTCTGTGTGCCAGGCAGTGTTCTAGGTGCTTGGGAGACATCAGTGAAAATTTATGGAGCTTAAGTAATACAGTGGGAGGAGGGGTGGGGGAACTCAATAGGAAGGACCATGGAAGGCAAGGACTGCGTGTTCATCTTGGATTCTCCAGAGTCAGGGCTGTAGAAATCACTCCATAATGCTTGTTGAATGAATGAATGAGTTATCTTTGGCCTTCTAATACTTAACATACTTTTTCCCCCAAGCTCATTTCACTAGATCTTCAGCTCCATGATAACAGTCTGTCCCATTTGTTCTGGCATATGCCAAGTGCCTATTACAGTGCCTGGCACACAGTAGGTTCTCAATACACAGTACTTTACTAGATGAATACACTTAAAAAATTCATATCCTGTATTTGTTATAGCACCCAGGCTTCAAGAATATTACACTGATGAGACTAATTAATCACTACAAATAAACATTTAGAGAGGCATCGCCTGGCAAAGGGTGCACATTGGTACCTTGACAGCCATTTCACAGGCGGGTATGCCCTATAGGCACCCCAGTAAGCACCACCAGCCACAGAGAGGCTTGTAAATTCCTCTAAGCAGAAGGGCTCTCCCCGCCCCCTCTCCCCGCTCAGCTTGCTCGGCCCTCCGCCTCCTCCTCTCCGCCCACTCTCGCCGCGGTCTCCTGGCGGCGGCGGCTTTGTCTCGTGGGCTGGTCCCTGGTGGCTCCCTCCCCCCAACAGCTGCTGCCGAGGGAGGAATCGGCACGGGAGCTGTCCAGTTTCCCGGTGCTGAAACCCCGAGCGCCCGTCGCCAAGCACTACCATGTAAGGGCCATGAAAAGGGCTCGTCCTGGCGCAGCGCGGACATGGAGGAGGACTTATTCCAGCTCAGGCAGCTACCGTGAGTACCATGGGGGCGAGTGAGAGGCAGGCAGGCTTTCTTTTAAAAAGCAAAAACCTGCAGGGGGTGCATCTTTGCATGGCTTCTTGAATTTAAAGGCAACTGTTACAGAGGAAGGAATTAGGCCTGGAAGAGACTAGCCATTTTCCTATCCCAGCAGCCCAGCTTCTGTTTCTCTGACTCATTTCAGTTTTTCAGATCTGTCAGGATGTTATGGAGAGCAATGGGTGTCGTGTTTTCCCTTTTAATTGCTCTCAATCCTACAGGGATTTTGAGATCTATGCTTTAAGAAAGCGTTGGCTGCTCTTTGCAAATGTGGACTGAATTGATGAATGCATGCAATGACATGGGTCCTTTCCATTCCTTCTCCTATGCCGTGAAATTCCTAATTTTGATGTAAAGTCTTTTGGAAAGGGATGATACGATGTTGCAAACTGGTTTCTAAAAAGTCAAGATTCCTTCCTAGAGGAGAGGCTTGAGCAAAGTCCTGTTGTTTATGAAGTATGTGAATGAGAGGCTGTGCACACTCACTGAGATTTCCTGCCTTCTTCTGAATGAAGGGTTTCTGTAACAGAGTGAGAGTCACTGTTGGGAACCTCAGTAATACATTCTTCTGAGGATGGAAATTTTTCTGGGATACCAAATTTGCTTCCAGAATCTTGGGGGAAAGCAATCAGGCACGAGAAAGGAAGGGGGCTTGGAGAGGGGCTAACAGATTTTTTCTACCACAAGCAGATGGGAAATTGTTAAAGCAAATTCCAAGAGTATGAAAGGGGGCATAAAAGGAATATCTCAGTGGGGTTTTGTCTTAATTTTTAGAATCACTAGCCATTTGGGCTTGTTGGAAAGTATACATTATCGTCTGTGTGTGTGTGTGTGTGTGTGTGTGTGTGTGTGTGTTCTCTTGACGTAAAAATGATATGTTTTTCCCTCTGAGCTACTGAGGAATTCTCCCAAGTGACTTTTGGTGTGACTGATACAGCTCTCTGAGGCTCTGAGTACTGACGGGGATTGTAATGTTTAGTTCTTAATTGATGTAAAATTAATTTTCATTTAAATTTTTTAATTAATTTTAATCTTAAGCTTTTTATATTAATTTTTTGTGGTATTAGGGAGTTGAACCTGGGGCCTCATGCATGCTTTTTGTAAGCACTCAACCACTGAGCCATACCTGCAGACCATTTTTTAACTTTATATTTGGAGACTGTGTCTCACTAAGTTATGCAGGCTGCCTCTGGCTTCGAACTTGCAATCCTTCTTCCTCCACCGCCCAAGTCACTGGGATTAAAGGTGTGCGCCACAATGCCCAGCTTAAGCTTTTTATTAATTGATCCACAAATAGCATAACTTATGAATACAGCTTAATTTCATAAATATGAAAGGATACCTCATAATATCCTGAGGTTTTGATGTATGAGTACATACAAATGTTAATGTCTGAATGCAGATCTCTCAAGGAAAACACTTTCATTGAAAATGAATGTCATGTTGAAAAAACAAACTACTATCTCAAAAAAAAAAAAAACCCTCAAAAACAGAAATATAAAATTTAGTGCTCAGAATAAAAATATATACTGGAACTTCAGTTTTACTATAATGAATTTTCAAACAAACTTTGCAAAAGATTTGTGTACATTTAACCTGCTGTTATATAGACATGACATTATCATAAGCATTCTTTTCTTAATTAAAAAAGAGCAGAAATAGGGAGCTGGGGATGTGGCTTAGTGGTAGAACACTTGCCTACAATGCATGAGGCCCTGGGTTTGTTCCGTAGCACACATACATACATAATAAGTAAAGTAAAAATAGGAAGAGGATTTTTCTTCTTATGTGAATTTAATTAATCTGTGGTGGCACGTACCTATAATCCTAGCACTCGAGAGGCTGTGAGAGGAGGATCAAGAGTTCAAGGTCAGCCTTGCGCTACATATGAGTTCCAGGCCAGCCTGAGATACATAGTGAGACCCTGTCTCAAAAAAACAAAAAATTTAAAAAATTTAAATGTATTACAAATATACATATAAAAATCAACATAGTGAATAAAGATAAGCACAATAATAAAAAGTCTGTCTCTTCCCAAACCCCAGTCCTTTCCCTAGAGTTGTTTCTTGATTATTTTTTTAAATTTTTTTATAGATATAAATACATATAGTGATCTGTTAAAGAGGTCAAATTGTTTACTGTTTGAAAACATTCGCTCAGAGTCAGGCACACTTGGGTTCAAATCCTGACCCTGCCGCTTCCCTGCTGAGCAGTGTTAAGCAAGGGAGTTAACTTTCTGAGACTCAACTTCTCTAGCTACAAAATCGGTATCATGGGTTTGGGGGTGTAGCTTATTGGTAGAGTATGTGCTTCACGTGCACAAGGCCCTGGGTTGGATCCCTAGCACAAAGAAAAAAATCAGTATCATAACAGTACTTGTTTCATATGGTTATTGAGAAGATCAAATGAGATAGTGTGTGCTACATGCTTGACATAAAGCAGTCAACTCATTATCTATTCATTATTATTATTACTATTGTTATTACATCTGAAACATCATTTATAAAAACAAAATATATAGTTTCACTATTGCTGGGCTCCCCAAAATTGCAATTTGAAAAACCCCAAACTACACTTGAATGAAATCAAAATTAGCCCTGAAATGTGTTGACCTCAATCTATAGAAAAGAGTAAGCCAAAAGAAACAGCCATGTGAATCTGAGTGGGTTACAAATCACGACTCAGATGTTTTTAAAACCATACCTTGCATATGTTATGCACAGATCGCAGGCAACAGATTTCCTGCGAGCAATACAGTTTTAAAAAAATTCAGAGTGCCTTGTAGAGGGTTGGCAAGGGTGGACTTTGGAACAGGCTCAGTCCTGTGGGAGGGCAAGTGTTAATAGAGAATAAGCCACTAAATAGTCTATAGAGTCAGGGAAAAGGGATAAGAGATGAAGGTATCTAAGGAAACAATCCTGTCTTACATTTGAGAGCACCCTCATGTTATTCTGGATTGGTTCCTTTAAGACCACAAGCAACCCTTACCTTTCATCAGTTGTGTACTCAGGGACAGTATCATCTTGTACCGGCAATTCAGGCAGCTGAGATTTTGGATCTAGTTCTACCTTATTGTGTGCTCTTGTGCAAGTAGACTTTTTTAGATCTCCCTTTCCAGGATAGGTGTTTTTTTTTTTTTTTCTTCTTTTTCTTTTTGTTGTTGTTGTTGTTGTTTTCAGTGCTTAAGGGTGGAACCCAGGGCCTTATATGTTAGGTAAGCACTTTATCATTGAGCTATATCCCAAGCCCCTGGATGATTTATTTTTTCCCCAGTACTGGGGGTTGAACCCAGGGCTTCATACCTGCATGCTTTGCAAGTGCTGGACCACTGAGCTGCACCCGCACCCGCAGCCCATTTTTTTTAGTTTTTGGGACAGGGTCTCCCTAAATTACACAGACTGTCTCTGGTCTCGAACTTGCGATTCTCCAGCCTCTGCCTCCCGAGCCGCTGGGATTACAGGCATGTGCCACCATGCCCGGCTCCTGGATGACTTCTTGAAAGTTTTGCATACCTTATGAAAGGCAAAGATTGTTTGTGTTCCTTCCTTCACTCATAATTTACTTGAGTAACATCCTCAGTACAAAGGATTCTACAACTGAATGAGACAGAACGGTCCTTGCTACACTGCCAATATGGTAGCTGTAGGAGGCTACTTAAATTTAAACTTATTTTAAATTATTTAATTTATATATGAAATAATTTATACAGTATAATATGTAATATGTTGTTCTTGTTAGGTGTCATCCAATCAGGCTCAGCTCATAGCAACCCTCAGAGGGTTTTCAATGGCTGATTGTTTGAGATTGCCACAGGAGCAGATTGCCATGTGCTTTTCCCATTTTTGCCATACTGGGGATGGAACTCAGGGTCTCAGAGAATGCACAGCAACACTCTACCAAATGAGCTAAACCCCAGCCCCCCAATATACAATATACATATGTAAAATTAAAAAATCACTCCCTCAGTCATCTTGTTGATAGGTGCCATTGAGTTGGTGTCCAACTCATAGTAACCCTACATACAACAGGTGAAACACTATTGTCAGTGCTTCTTTACTATTCATAGGGTTTTCAGTGGCAGATTTGTTTTTAGGAGTGGGTTTCCGGGTCTTTCTCTGAAGCCTACAGTATCTGGTGTTCCCAGGTGGTCTCCCATCCAAGTACTAACCAGGCCTGACCCTGCTTAGCTTCCGAGATCTGACAGGATTGGTTGCCACAGGGCTATGGCTATAGGCTCAGTCATCTTAAATGATCATATTTCAAATGCTAACCACATTTCAAATGCTTAATAGCCACACATGGCTAGGGACTACCATAGTGGATAGAGTAAGTCTGGAACATTTCCATAGTTGCAGTCATTTCCCAAGTTGCATTGGATAGCACTGGTCTGGTGGAAGAGGTGGACAGTGAGCACATCATTGCACAAATAGTCTAAGAATTGTCTTATGGGCTCTCAGGTCTAGTGCAATGCAAGGAGGCTGGTGGTGGATGGGAAGAGGGAAGATCAAGCCTTTTTTGGGGAAGTGACATTTGTGTTGAGCCCCCAGAGACGGGTAGGCGTCATCCAGAAAAAGGATATGAGGTGAGGAGCATTCCAGGGAACATTGTAGGAAAAAGCCCTAAAATAGCAAAAGCCTGATGTGTTTCAACATTGGCTAATGGAGCATAAAGACCAAGTGGCTCAAGAGAGCACCTCAGAGGAGGGGAGGGACCAGGCCACCAGTGCCTTACAGTATTTGGTGAGGAGCTTGGACTTCATCCTGTGTTTGCTCTGTCCACTCTCTCTCTCCTTTCTTAGAAACTGTTTGTCGAGATTGAACTTAAGTCTGACACTCAATGAACCTCCCTCTACTTTCCCGAGAGTCAACCAGTGACAGAAATCAAATGTGAGATCTGAGTCAGGCAGAGTGAGGTTCAAACCCTGGCTCTGCCACTTACCACTGGGATGGGCTTGGACCAGTCACTTCATCTCCCCAAGGCTGGGTGCTCGTCTGTGAAGTTGGGAGTGTGAAGTGTGGCTGGGCTGTCCTAAAGAGCAGGCAGATAATCCTCGGGTAGCTGGGCCTGGCTCCGAGTGTGGGTTCCGTGAATAGTGCTGGTGTTAATTGTCTTCCTTCGCTTCAGGTTTGTCCCCCTGATCCTCAGCTTGTTTAGGTAGTAAAGCACCCGGAAGCCATAGTTTCCCTTGCAGACCATTCAGAAACTATCTGAAGTGGTATGAAGGCAGATGTCTGAACTTAAACTTTTTTTATTTGTACTGGGGGTTGAACCCAGGGCCTTGTGCATACTTTGCAAGTGCTCTACTACTGAGTTGCACCCCCAGCCCATTTTTAAATTTTTTATTTTGAGACAGAGTCTCACTAAAAATTATGCAGGCTGCTTCAGGCCTCCCACCTGCTATCCTCCACCCTCTACCTCCTGAGCCATCGTGCCCAGCTCTGAAGTTGAACTATTGGTCTCTCCACTATTCTGTTCCTCTTTCAGCTTCTCCTGTTGCAGCTGATATGGTCTCTCCATCCATCCCATTTGGGCTAACTTTGTAATCAACTTAGGCCCCTCTCCCCCTGTCATCCTTCACTTTCAGTCCACTAGGCAATCCTGTTGGTCCTGCTTCTCAACTTCATCCAAGACTCCAGCTCCTTCCCTCCACCTCCACAATTATCCCATGGTTCAAGTCTCAGTAGGATTCATTACAATATTCTCCTTATTAGTCTCCCCACTCCTGCCTTTGCCTCTCTATAGCCAGTCCTCAGTACAGCGGCCAGAACTTGTCCCTCCTCTGCTCAAAAATTTCCCATGACTCCCATCTGACCTCATCTTGTCCACTTGCCACAGTAGCCACTCTCACCTCCTTGCCACTCCTCAAACATGTCAGGTAAGCTCCTGCCTCAGGATCCATATTCCCTCCATTTAGAAGGTTCTTCTTCAAATTATCTCCTTCACCTTCATCAAGTCTCAAATGTCATCTTCTCACCAAAATGGACCTGATTACTCTCTTTAAAATTGCATCACTGTCCTCATACACATTAGAATGGCTACTATTAAAAAACAAAACCCAAAGAAACCCAAACCAGAATATAACAGGTGTTAGCAAAGATGTGGAGAGATTGGAATTCTTGCACTCTCTTAGTGGGAATATAAAATGGTGTGGCTGCCATGGTAAGCAATATGGCTCTGGGTCCCCTGGTACATGCCTGTCATCCCAGCAACCTGAGAAGTGAAGGCAGGAGGATCATGAGTTCAAGGCCACAGGCAACCTGAACAAATTAGCAAGAGTTTGTCTCAAAAAATAAGATGGGGCTGAGGGTGCAGCTCAGTGATAGTGTACTTGCCTAGCATGTGAGGCCTTGTGTTCAACCTCCAGTACTGAAAAAAAACCCAGCAACAACAACAACAACAACAACAACAACAACCAACCAACAAAAATATATGATAGTTTCTCAAAAAAAAATAGAATAGAATTCCATATGACCCACTGTTCCATTTCTGAGCAGACAGCAGTCTGTACTGTGAGTTCTATATTCATAGATTCAACCAACTGTGGAACAAAAATACTTGGAAAAAAATTGTGTGTCTGTATCCATGATATCCATGGAAGGTCCTGGAACTAATCTCCTACAGATACTAAGGGACGACTGTATACCCAAAAGAATTGAAAACAGCCTTGGACAGATATTTGCTCACCCATGTTCATAATAGCATTATCCAACAATGGCCAAAACACGGAGACAGCCTATGTCCATTGACAGATAATAGGTAAACAAAATGTGGTATATCTGTGCAATAGAATAGTTTTCAGCCTTTAAAAGGAAAGAAATACAATGTGGATGAACCTTGAAGACATTATGCTAAGTGAAATAAGCCAGTCACAAAAAGACCAATACTTTGTGATGCTACCTGTATGAGGTACCTTATCTGTTGTTAGGTGCTGTTGAATTGAGTCCGACTCATAGCAACCCCATGTAGAACAGAATGAAACACTGTGCCATACCTGGCACTGTCAGTGCTACTCTGATAATCATAGGGTTTTCAATGGCTGATTGTTTCAGGAGTGGGTTACCAGGTCCTTATTCCATTTTTTTCAGTGCTGGGGATGGAACCCAGGACCTCAGAGAGCACAGCTCAGCCCTCAACCAACTGAGGTTCCTAGAGTAGTTAAATTTGTAGATACAAAAAGTAGAGCCCATAGATACCAAAAGTACAATGGTAGTTGCCAGGGAGTTGGTGGGAAAGGGAGGAGGGGGAGTTAGTATTTAATGGGTACTGAGTTCAGGTTTTGTAAGAGGAAAAAAGTTCTGGAGATGGGTGGCTGCATAATAATGTCAATATACACTTAATGCCACAGAACTGTACACTTAAAATGGTTAGGTTGATAAATTTTATGTTACATGTATTTTACCACAATTAACAAAATGTGTACTTCTTCATCCTCCATGGATGATATCATATTATCCCTCCCCCATGGCACTTACCACCTTCTAACAAACCAAAGAATCTATCCATTATTGTTCAGTGTCTTTGTTCCCTCACTAGAGTGGAAACTTCACAAGGCACTTCACAAGGCAAGTGTGGGGCCATTGCTGTACATTCCTTCTAACCCAGGAGTACTGGATTCCAGCGTAGACCAGTGTATGCAGACCAAATGATTAAGAAGGCTTTAGGAATGAAAAACCAGAAAAATTCATCCACCAGCTGAATTATTTTCCCTGAAAGTTGAGACCATCATTATTGCTTTTATTTATCTACTTTATCTACTTACTTATTTATCCATTTATTTACTTATTCAACACTGGGGGTTGTACCCAGGCCTCATGCAAGCTAAGCAAGTGCTCTGCCACTGAGTTGTACCCATAGCCTCTTTTTTGATTTAAACTTTTTTTTTTTTTTTTTTTTGAGACAGGGTCTCATTGTGTAGCTCAAGCTGGCCTGGCCTGGAACTCACTATGTAGTCCAGGCTGGCCTTGAACTTATGTTGATTCTCCTGCCTTAGCCCCCCAAGTGCTGGGATTATAGGCATGCACCACCACTCCCGGCTGCTCTCTCTTAAATTATTTTAAATTTGAAACAGGGTCTCAACTGCACAGGCTGGCTGCCCTGGACTCGAACTTGCAATCCTTCTCTTTCACCCTCCTGAGTTACTGGGATCACTAGTGTGCATCACAGAGCTCAGCCTATTATTATATTTTAACATTACTATGGATCCAGTCCCCTGGAAAGATCAGACATTGCTCCATTTCCCACATTTACTCCTGTTTCCCCATCTCCTTTGACTAAATCAGGAAGGCTGGGAGAAGGGCAGTTTGACTTATTGATTACATGACCATTTATAATTATTACATTTTATTTATTTATTTATTCATTTATTTATTTATTCAGTACTGGAGGATTGAACCCAGGGCTTCACGCGTGCTTTGCGAGCGCTCTACCACTGAGCTGCACCCCCAGCCCATTTTTTGCTCTTTTATCTTAACGACAGGATCTTGCTAAGTTGTTTATGGTGCCTCTGGTCTCCAATTCCCAATCCTCCTGCCTCCACCTCTCCAGTCACTGAGACTACAGGCATGCATCACCCTGCCTGGTTAACATTTTTTTAATTGACAAAAATTGTTTCTATTTAGGATGTGTATAGCATATTGTTTTAAAATATGCAATACATTATTATGGATAAATCAAGCTAATTAATATGTGAATTACCTCACATGACTTTTTTATTTATTTGATATAGTGAGAACACTTAAAATCTACTCTTAGCAATTTTCAAGTATACAGTGTGTTATTGTTAACTATAGTCACCATGTTGGACAGCAGATCTCTTGAACTTATTCCTCCTATCTAACTGAAAATTTGCCCATTTTGACCATCTCCCCAGGTTTTTCCACCTTCCAAAACCCTTGTAACCATCATTCTACACTTTCATGAGTTCAACTTCTTTAGATTCCACATGTAAGTGAGATCATGTGGTATCTGTCTCTCTGCACCTAGCTCATTTCATTTAACATAACTTCCTCCAATTCCACCCATATTCTTGCAAATGAAAGAATTTCATTTTTTAAGAGTACAGGGTGAGGGTTGAACCCAGGAACTCATGCATGCTAGGCAAGTGCTCTACCACTGAGCTTCACTCCCAGTAACTCCCATTTTATTTTTAAAATTGAGATAAGGTCTCTTAAGTTGTACAGGCTGTCTGTGATCCTCCTTCCTCAGCCTCCCAAGTAGGTGGAATTACAATCATATTTCATGACACCCTGCAGAATTTCATCTTTTTTATGGCTAGATAGTATTCCATTGTGTACATCTGCCACATTTTCTTTATCCATTCATCTGTTGATGGTGACATAGGTTGATTCCCTGTTTTTGTCATTGTGAATAATGCTTCAATGATTAGCTATTGTTCTTGATACCATCCCATGTAAACTCCTTGGGTTCACGTGAACCTGGGAAAGGATTTATGTATGAGTTCTAGAGGAGGAACTAGAAGTAGGTTCTGTTTCCTCTAAGGAGACCTCTGCATAGAGACAGGATCAGAGTGGGTGGCAAAGGCATCCATGAGACTTCCTGCTGCTCCCATCCCTCTGAGGCTCAGTGGGATGAAAGTAGGGAGGATAATGGATGGGTCATTGTCATCACTCTGGGATTGACCTTCAGGAGTTCAAGCTCAAAGCTGCTACATCCCTTCATTCCAAATATGCTTGCATTTCATACCAGCCAGCTTCACTCTGAGGAATATAGATTTCAGTGGCTTAAAGCGAACAGTCTGGAGGCCAAAAAAAGAAAGTCTGCAAAGAGGCCATGAGATGAATGGGTTTAGGTCTTAGGGAGGGTTGATCTAGAACCTTCTGGCCTGGACAGTGGTTTTTCGCTTCCGCCATGGGTACTTCTCCAGACTGCCTAAAAGAATTACACTAATTCCTTCCACTAGGCCTTGCCTCCTAAACTTTCCACCACCTCCCAATAGTACTGTAGGCTGGCAACCAAGCCTTTAACATGCAGGCCTTTGGGGGAAGCTCCAGATCCAAGCTGTAACACCTGGATTTCTCACCCTGGACACTATTAATACTTGACACCAGGCCACACTCTGTTATTCATTGTCAGATATTTAGCAGTATCCCTGGCCTTTACCCATCACATGTGATACCCCATCCCCCACATCCCAGCCCCAGTTGTAATAATCAAAACGGTTTCAGATATTGCTCAGGTGTCCTGGAGGGCTAAGTCACCCCTGGCTGAGAACCATGGTCATGAGTCATGATTTCCACAGCATCTCTCTTCCCACAGCATCTCACTTCCCTGTCTTCAGTCCTTTTGGCTTCCTGGTACCTGTTTCCTCAGCAACAGGTGCATCTTCCATGACCTCAGTGTGCCTTTAGGAAAAGAAGTCAGTCTGACACAGTCAAGGTCTTCATTGCACAGTTGTTGAATAAATGAATGAATGAATAGAAATTTACGAAGATGAGCTACCTGGAAAGTTGTAGCATAAAACTCTTAATGGATAAGAGCTCCTCTCATCAGAAGAGTTGCCCAGCCCTCCACTGACACCCATCTGAGAATGATGTGCTGGACTCACCGTTCAGGCAGACCTGGGTTTAAATCCACCTTTCTTGCTAATTTGGTAGGTGCTGATAGGCAAGGTAATTTTTATCTCAGGCATCAATTTCATCATCTGTGAGATGAGGGTGGCAAGGGGACCCACCTCAGAAGGCCCAGAATCTCCTTCAATTGATGATCATAAGTGCTTAGCAAAGCTACCAGTGTATGGTCAGGTCTTCATGAAGGTTAACTATGATTTATTAGTGATCATTGCCTTTTCTCCAGAATATAAGCTGGTGGTCTACTATCCAGACAATAAGATCATTGCCATTCAGTCCTAGGGGATAGCAGGAAAATACAAATAAACTAAATCCACGGAGAAATAAAATTTTCATTATTTATAGACTTCTAGACATTCAGAAAGCTTGCACCCATAGTCCTGTGGCATCTGATCCCATCAGATCTTGGAAGCCAAGCAGGGTTGGACCTGGTTAGTACTTGGATGGGACACCGCCTGGGAACACCAGATGCAGGCTTGGGAGAAGGACCCGGCAACCCACTCCCAAAAATAAATCTGCCACTGAAAACCCTATGAACAGCAGAGACGCACTGACAATAGTGTTTCCCCTGTTGTATGTAGGGTCGCTATGAGTCGGATACCAAATTGATGGCACCTAACAACAACAACAACAGACATTCAGAAGTAGAAGGGCCCTTCAAGGACATCCCATCCAGCCTCTCATGTTTCATTCCCCCAGTTCAGGTCAGGAGGGCATTAAGTGGTGGCACTCAACCATCTGTAGCCACTGTCAGCATCTTATTAAAATTCAGATTCCCATGTCCCACTCTGTAGATATGCAAAAGCATCAAGCTGGAGTATGGTCTAGGAATGAGCATTTTAATCAGTTCCCTAGGAATTTGGCTTCAGTTGGAGAAGCACTGGTTGATCAGTTAAGATCATGGGTGTGGTAGCCAGGCATGGTGGTGTGCGCCTGGAACCCAGCACTCAGGAAGCTGATGCAGGAGGATTGTGAGTTTGAGGCCAGCTTGGGATACATGATGAGAACTTGTCTCAAAAAAACAAAACAAAACACAGGTTTGTAGCTACTAAGGCTAGGGTCCTAGTATACTATATACTATTAAGGGGACATGGACCAACTGATATAACCTCTCCAAGCCTTAGTTTACTTGACTATAAACTGGGGATATTAATAACACCTCCCTATGAGGATTGCGGGCTGGAATTTAGCTCAGTTGGTAGAGTGCTGTGCTGCAGTCTCTGAGGTCCTGAGTTCAATTCCCAGCACTGCAAAAATGGGAGAAGGGCCTGGCAATCCACTCCCAAGGCAATCCTGAAACAGTCAGCCATTGAAAACCCTATGAGGGTCGCTATGAGTTGGATACCGACTTGACGGCACCTAACAACTAACAACATTAGGATTGCTGAAGGAATTCTATATTTTCTAGCATTCAGGCTTGGACCTCGCATGCTGAAGTGATGCAGAGATATTAAATATTATTCTCCTGAGCCAGTCACATGGTCACCCGCCTGTCCTAAAAAGCCTTTCATGAAGGGTAGTCCACTGCCTCTTAAAACAGCCTTTTTCATCTCTGGACTTTTTAGCTTGAAAAGGCTCCTCCTTACATTCAGTTGAAATCTGCTTCCTTCTGCCTTATACCCACAAGTCCAAGCTCTGTCTTTGAGGTCCAAGTTGAATAAGCACATTTTTTTTTTTCAGTACTGGGGGTTGAACCCAGGGCCTCGTGCTTGCATACTTTGCAAGTGCTAGACCACTGAGCTGCACCCTCAGCCCATTTTTTTTCTTTTTTTCTTTTAGCTTTTGAGACAGGGTCTTGCTAAATTATGCAGACTGCCTCTGTTCTGGAAGTTGCGATCCTCCTGCCTCTGTCTCCCAAGTTGCTGGGATTATAGGCGTGCACCACCGTGCCTGGCTCTGAACAAGCACTTTCTTTCTCATCCCAGAACCACAAATATTGAAGACAGAGGTGCATCCCCTGAGAAGACTCTTCCCAAATAAATCAGGGAGGGCCCAGGTTAGCTTAGAAGGAGACTAAGCAAATCCATATGTCAGTAAACTTGGCAGTTTCTGCTGGTCCAAGCACCCAGCATCTAACCCCATTCATCAACAGATGTCAGCTTCCAAAGAAGCCCCAATGCCACATAGCCGAGGTATCTGGGACAAAGCTTAGGTTCTGTCATCCGGTTTTTGATCAAGTTCCCAAAACATGAGACCCTTTTATAATTCAGGCTTCTCTATTGGTTTACCTTGCAGTTGTCTCTCTTCAATGGAATTGTGTTGGGGGAGATGGAATGTTGTTAGGTGCTGTCAAGTTGGGTCTGATTAATAGTCCAACTCATAGAGACCCTATGTACATCAGACGAAACTCTCCCTGACACTGTGCCGTATCTGGCACTATTTTTACTGATTCTAGGCTATTCATAAGGTTCTCAATGGCTGGCTGTTTTGTAGGGGAGCGGGCTGCCATGTCCTTCTCCCAAGCCTACATCATCCGGTTATTTCCAAGTAGTCTCCCACCCAAGAATTAACCAGGCCTGACTCTCCTTAGCTTAGTCCATCAGACTCTCCTTAGGTATGATGGGATGGATGCCACATTTGGTACAGCTGTAGGCAAGACAGGGACTATTCCTGAACAAAAGCTTTGGTCCTCTTCCCCACCACCCCTTGGTCCAAGCCACCATCACCTGTTACCCACTGACCACACAGCCTGCCCTCTGGTCTCTTTGCTTCCTCTCTAGCATATTAACCATGCCTTTGGTTTTCTCTATTCTGATGTTTTGACATCTTGGGGCCTTGCTGATCCCAGAGGTATTGCCTCTTCCAGAGTTATCTAATTCTTAGAGATTGCAAGCAGCTGACCAGCTGGTGCATCTTGTAATGTAAATCAATGAATCCAGAGGCCCATATCCCCAATCACCTTTTTTTATCAGGTTCTCGAAGGACTCTCAGACTGTGGATCAGATCCACCTGCCCTGATCACCCCAGAACCAGATTCCAGTCAATTAGGGACGCCCCCTGAACTCCAGAGCCTGCTGAAATTATTCAAACTAGCCAACCCTGAGCCTGCTCATCTTGCCGGGACTGATCCCTTTCAGGGAAACCACAACGAAAGCTCTCAACAGGCTTCCCTCTCCCTCAGCTGCCCCTGCTGCTCCCTCACATGGCCCCTAGAGCATGGTGCGCCCCTTCTTGTGATCAGTAAGTAAGCATAACAGAGCATTTTCTTTTCTTCTTTCTTTTTCTTTCTTTCTTTTTTTTTTTTTTTTTTTTTTCCAATTTTGAAGCAGGGTTTTACTAAATTGCACAGGCTGCCTCGGGTCTTGAACTTGCAATCCTCTTGCCTTAGCCTCCTATATCACTGAGATTAAAGGTGTCTGCCACAGTGCCTGGCTTGGGATATCTTTTCAATGGCCATTGCCTCCTGATTTCTTGGCCTGGCCAACCTAATAATGATAAAACCTGTCTTTTATTTTTATTTATTTACTTGAGACAGTGTTTCACTGTGTACCCCAAGCTGGCCTGGAACTCGCAATCTTCCTGCCTCTCTCACTGCCTTCCTTCCCTCTCACTGCTACCTCAACCCCTTCAATGGCATTTTCTTGGCCCTGGGATAGCACGAGAATCCCTACTAGGGTCTCCAGGAGCTACCTGGCCCAGCCTGTCTCTCTGCCCTCGCCTCCTTGGTCATGCCTCCTGGCTTTGCACTGGCTATTCTCTCCACTCTTCCCCATCTGTGTGTGACTGTCCTTGTCCCTGGACCTCAGGCTCCTCCAATGGTTCTTCCTTCTCCAAAGCTGCTTCCTCCAACAGCTTCCTTCTTCCTTGGGTGATGTTCAATTGCAGTGTGTAATGATGTGTTTGTTTACATGTTTATCAGTCATCACCCCATCTGGTGCATCCATTTCATAAGGGACTATGTTCATTTTGTCCCACTTTGTACCCAACACTCAGCATGTAGCCTGCCCTCAGCACTTACTGAAATAGCAAGATGATTGTGTCAGTCTCTTCAGAACACTGTTTATTCATTGACTTCTTCAATTTCCATGGCAATGGTGTGAGGTAGGAACTACCATCTCCATTGGAAAGCCAGGAAAAGAGACTCAGAGAGGTTAAGTAACCTTCCCAGGGTCATACAGCCACTGAATAGGTAAGGAGTCTGTCTGCCAGAAGTTGGCTTTCTCCTTTCCTGTGGCAGACTACTTATCTTCATGCAGAACCCTAAATGCTGCCAGGTGAAAATCACAGTTCAGTTGAAGCATCCTTTTTAGTCTGATAGATTCATTAACTCAAGGAATAAAAGTCCAGAAGCTAAGATAAAAAGAGAGAAACTTCCATATCTAAAACCCTAATCAAGTCACAGGCCCTAATTTCAAGTACTGATGGTACAAACAAGATCTTTAAGTTGACAGCTATTTCCTCAAGTTCTTCTCATCTTAAATAGCAAATTTATGTAAAATAAATGTTCCCAGCTATTTTGGTAAATTATAAGATATATATATATATATTGAATAACAAATGCCAAGAAATATGTGCAACAAGAGCCAGCCTGTTTTGAAGCCCTCATGTACTTAACATATGCCACTGCTATTTGCTTTTTCTTTCATATTATGGTTTTTTTCCCCCCTTAAGAAATCTTGGCTCTGAGCTGGGCACAGTGGAGCATGCCTGTAATCCCAGCGGCTCAGGAGGCAGAGGCAGGAGGATCACAAGTTCAAGACCAGAGGCAGTCTGCGTAACTTAGCAAGACCCTGTCTCAAAAAGTAAAAAATGGGCTGGGGGTGCAGCTCAGTGGTCCAGCACTTGCAGAGCATGCAAGTGTGAGGCCCTGGGTCCAACCCTCAGTACCACCAAAAGAAAAAGAAAAAAGAAAAAAAAAAGAAAAAGAAAGAAAAGAAATCTTGGCTCATGTGCTTGATAAATACTTTTAGGTACCCCACTGATTGAAAATGTAGTCTGGCTTTCTGAGTATAATTTAAGGCCAAAAGATCTCTTCCTTTCTGTTTTAAGACAAGCCCTAATAAAGTTGTGGCTGAGTGCTATAGTATATGCCTGTAATCCCAGCAATTTGGGAGACTGAGGCAAGAGGATCTCGAGTTTGAGGCCAGAGGCAGCCTATGTGGCTTGGTGAGACCCTGTCTCAAAATAAAAAAGAATAAAGGGGCTGAGGGTGCAGCTCAGTGGTAGAGTTCTTGCCTAGCATGTATAATACCCTGGGTTCAACTCCCTGCTACTGCAAACAAAGTTGCCCTGGATTCAAGTAGTTCACCAGAGGAGAAATGTGAACAGAGCCTGGTTTAAAACTTCAGGGCACTATGCCATCTTCTCAAAGTCATACCTTACAAAGGTCTGTGTGTTCCACATTCAAGGTAGAGAGGTGACCTGAATGTGACTGGTCAGAGGGTGGCTCATAATGGCTCAATACCCACAACATTTCCTAGTCATCAGTATCAGTTCATCCTCATGAAGGTCCTGCAAGCCCATTGTCCCCATCCCACACACGAAAGTATAAGCATGGAGTCACATGACCCAGAGCTCAGTAAATAGTCCCCACTGTCATTTATATCTATGACAAAAGCAATTGTCAGTATAGTTAAAAATATCAAACATTACTAATGAGCCCAAAATGAAAAGTAAAAATTTTCTCTTCCCTCCCAATTCCCCATTCCCATCCAGTCTACCTTCCTAGAACAAAAGTCTTAAGCTTCTCACACATCTTTCCAGAAAGGCTCTGATCATAGGAGCAGCGCTGCTTTAGAGCGAAGCTTCTCAGACTGCAGCTGCACGCAGATCGCCTGAGGACCTGGTTAAGATGTAGATGCTGCAGCCAAGTGAGGTGGTGCACACCTGGGATCCCAGCACTTGGGAGGCTGAGGCAGGAGGATGGACACGAGTTCAAGGTCAGCCTCATTTACAGAGCAAGTTCCAGGCTAGTTTGGGTTACTCTGTCTCAAAAAACAGAACAAACAAAATGATGCAGATGCTCTTTTTTTTTTTTCAAGGTGCTGAGGATCAAACTCAGCCTTAGGCATGCTAGGCAAGTACTCTATGACTGAGCTGTACCCCCAGCCCAGACTCCATTTTTAACAAGCCCTTTAGGGGATACATGAACCCTTGTTCAGGACTACATTTAATTCTTCCAGTAGCAAGGACCTAGGCCACAGGACCCCATTATAGCACATCTAATAATGAACCTCCACCGTCTTCTTGGCCCTTACTGACCAGCTTGTTTGTGTGCACATGTGTATTTGAATATATGCACAACATTTATCATTTTGACAATTTTAAGTATACAGTTAGTGTGAAGTACATTCAAAAGTATCATGCAACCATCCCTACTATCCTTCTCCAGGGTCTTTCATCTTCCTCTTCTAATATTCTGTACCCATTAAACACTAACTCCTGAGCTGGGCACAGTGGCTGTTGTGATTGTTAGGTACCATCGAATTGAGTCTGACTTGTAGCAATCCTCCTAGGGTTTTCAGTGGTTGATTATTTTGGGACTGCTTCAGGAGTGGATTGCCATGTCCTCCTATTTTTGCAGCGCTGGAGATCAAACCCAGAACGTCAGAGAGTGCAGAGCAGCACTCTACTAACTGAGCCAAACTCCAGCCCAGGCACTATGGTACATGCTTGAAATCCCAGCATTTGGCAGGCTAAGGCAGGAGGATCTCAAATTCCAGGCCAGCCTTGGCTACATAGTGAATCCCTGTCTCAAAGAAAGCTAGTAAACAAACAAACAAACACACCAAAAATTAATTCCTCATTTTCTCCTCTCCCATGGCCTCTGTTAACCACTAATCTACTGTCTGTATCTGTGAATTTGACTTTTCTGTTGTTGTTAGGTGCCATCAAGTCAGTATCTGACTCATATTGACCCTGCATACAATAGGTGAAACACTATTGTCATGCTTCTCTGCTATTCATAGGGTCTTCAATGGCTGATTGTTTTTTGGGAGTGAGTTGCTGGGTCCTTCTCCCAAGCCTACAGTACCTAGTATTCCCAGGCGGTCTCCCATGCAAGTACTAACCAGGTCTGACCTTGCTTAGCTTCCAAGATCTGACTGGATCAGATGCCACAGTGGTATGGCTGCAGGGTGACTATTCTAGGTCTCCTCATATAAGTGGAATCATACTGTTTGTCCTCTTGTGTCTGGCTTATTTCCCTTAGTAAAATGCTTTCAGGATTCTTTAAGGTTGGAGTATGTGTCAGGATTTCCTTCCATTTCAGGAATGAAAAATTTTCCATTGTACTGGTAGACCACACTTTGTTTATCCACCCATCTGCCAGTGGACACTGAGTTGTTTTCATCTTTGGCTACTGCAACACATTGTGTGCTGTAATTCATGTTCTTAAATTTATTGACCATAATCTATTTAGCTGACCCCCTCTGGGTGATTGTTTCTAGGTTTGTATCATCACAAGCAAAGCTGCCAAGAGCATGCCAGCACCAGAAAAGAACTCGATGGCAGAGAGACTGGGAGGGGGGAGTCTGAAGTCAGATGGCTTTGCCTGGCATAGCAGCTTCCAGTGTGGCCCCTGGAGAGTGCCCAGCCCTTCTGGGCTTAAGTATGCTCATCAGTAAAGTGGGGAGAGTAAAAGTGAAGATTAACTAAAATAAGCCAGGCAAAGCACTGAACTGGAGGCCTGACACCTGACTAGTTTGTATCAGTCCCCATCATAGCAGCCCATACCAGCCACATTGGTATCATAGTCCACTACTTACCCATGTCTATCCCTATAATGAATTGCTAGCAAGACCATGCTGGGTGGGAGCAATGAAATTTTGAAGGATATCACAAATTATGTCCCAAAAGGGTTGCAGTGGCTGCTGTTGGTCACTGAAGGAAGTAGGGAGCCATGGACAGTCCTTGAGGAGAGGTTATGATAAAAGGGAGTATTCAAGGAAGAAATAAGGCCACAAAGTAATTTTCCCTCTGTGATGTTATCCTCAGAATCAAGAGTGATCCATTGACCTTCCATTCATCTTTAGCAATGAATTGATAATGGATGTAAATGTTCCTTTCCTTCTTTCGCCTAATAATTCTCTATATTCCATCTTCTGTGAATACCATGGGGAGACTATTTATGGTTTTGATTTTGGGGTCTCCCTGCTCACTTGTAGTTTCCTCTTTGGGCTCCATTTCATACCACTCCTTACTTCGTGGATTCCAGGCTTGGATATCAACCACCTGTATGGGCTTTCCCTGTACCCAGTGTCTTTATAGTATTTCTCACAATGTGCAGGATATCTCTATAGCATACCTATGTATATCTATTTATCTTTTTATTTATCTCTACTTTATATATACATATATAATATATATGTATGTATGTATAATATTTTATTTTATTTTATTTTATGTTATTGACATATGGTCTTGTTGTGTTGCCCAGGCAGGTCTCAAACTCCTGGGCTCAATTGATTCTCTGGCTTCAGCCTCCCTAGAGACTGTGACTAAGGGTGCATGCCACTGTACCAGGCTATCCATATGTTTTTTGATTCCTGTCTCTCTCCCAGGACACTGAGTGTGGCTGGAAGGAGTCTGCATTGTTTAGCTCACCTTCATAATCCTGGCAGCACCCTTGGACCTGGTGCAAGCCAGGGGCTCAATACAAATTTGTTGAATAAATGGACAAATGGATTTGAGTAATGTGTGTGGCAGTGCTAACAGTTGATTGGGTTTTTTTTTTCCAGATGGAAAAATTCATATAATATAAAATTTACCTTTTTCTTGCTTCTTTCTTTCCTCCTCCTCTTCCTCTTCCTCCTCTACCTCCTCCTCCTTCCTCCTCCTTTTTCTTTTTTTGTAATACTAGGGAGTTGAACCCAGAGCCTTGTGCATGCTAGGCAAGTCTACCACTGAGCTGCACTCCCAGGCCCCCTTCCTTTTTTTCAGTTTTTATTTTGAGACTGGGTCTTGCTAAGTTATACAGGCTGCCTCTGGTCTCGAACTTGCGATCCTCCTGCCTCCACTTCCCAAGTCACTGGGAGTACTGATGTGCACCACCACATCCAGTTAAAATTTATTGCTTTAACCATTTTACAGTGTATAATTCAGGATCATTTAAGACATTCATAGTGTGTGCAGCCCTCACTTCTATGGAGTTCTAGGACATTTTCATCACTCTGAAAGGAAACCCCATCCCCATTAAGCAGTCACGCCCCATGGCCTGTCTGTCCCCAGGCCCTGGCCACTGCCAGTCTGGTTTCTGTCTCTACAGATTCCTGTGCCTGGGCATGGCATACGTGTGGGATCAGACTGTCTGTGGTTGCTTTGACTCCGCATAGTGATTTCAAGTTCACGTGTCAGTAGCTGGAGGATTTTTTTTTCTTTTTCACAGTGATGTGATATGCTAGAGCCTGCTCTTAGCAGCTCTAGAGAGCAGATTGGTTGTTAAATACTCGGGAATTTTTGGAGCCTGTTGTTTAACTATTGGGAGCTTGAAATTGGCCATCATAGAAGTATTTATCCCACTAATACAGGCAATTGCACAAATCAATTTGGGGAGTTATTTGAGAGCTAGTTTACAGGCTTATCCTTGGCTTTAAAGAACCTCCAAAATCATCATTAGCACCCCCTAAAAGCTCCCCCAAATACACATATATGCTGAATAAAATGCTGCTCTTGCTGGGCAAGTGCTACTGAAGAGGTGCCCTGGCTCCATGTTCTAAGCAGATGTCCTGGCCCCAGGCAGCTCATCTCCAAGACCTGTCTTCTAAGTGACATTGGCCTTCAAGGTGCCCCAGACCACAGAGATGCAGGTCTGAGTCCTGGGTCCCAGGCCCTCCAGGTTGGAGTGAGCTCTAAGCACCCTGCTCAGCCCCCAGGGGGTGCAGGGTCTCCTTGGGGCTGGGTCCCTGGCATGGCTGCTTCATGATGGGGAGTGGGCAGGAGAAAGGAGCATCATCTGCCTCTGCCACAGAAGGCAGCCCCCACATCAGCCACATCGACAGCCCTTGGGAACTTGGTACAAGTGCCAAGTCTAGGTCTCCAGCTGGACTTTGCAGTCAGACCCTCTGGGGACGTGACCCTGCCATCTGTGTTGGAACCAGCCCTGTGTGGGTTCTGAGGCTCCATCCACTCTAAGAATCCTGCACTAAGGTGAGAGTCTGAAGAGCTGTCAGCCAGGCTGGCACTGAGCTGCACCTTTCCATTCCAGCTCTTATTTGTAGGTGCCATTGAGTCAGGTCTGACTCATCGTGACCTTATATACAGCAGAATGAAGCACTATCTGACATTGTGCCATGCACATGGTCTCTCTCTCTCTCTCTCTCTCTCTCTCTCTCTCTGGTTCTCTCTCTCTTTTATGTTTGAGCCTATCGTTGCAGCCACTGTGTTTCTTCTCATTTTGAGTGATGCCACATCAGCAAATGAGGTCCTAGGGGCTTTACTGCATTCCCACCATTAAGGTCGACTCTACTTTAAGGAGACAACTCTTCCCTAGTTGTTTCTTGAATGTTTTCCAGCCTAAGGAGCTCATTTTCCGACACTATCTTTAACAGTGCTTCTCTGCTATTCATAGGGTTTTCAATGGCCGATTGTTTCGGGAGTGGGCTGCTGCATCCTTCTCCCTAGTTGGTCTTAGTCTGGAAGCTCAGCTGAAACCTGTCCACCATGATTGGCCCTCCTGGTATCTGAAATACTGGTGTCATAGGTTTCAGCATCACAGCAACACGCAAGCCCCTACAGTATAATAAGTTGACAGTCAGCGGGGAGGATTCCAGCTCTAGAATACATCATTTTTCATGTTGGGCTAGACAACTCCCACAGGCCAGCTCAGTTCAGGCCTGGCATTCATTCCCCACACTTGTAAATGCTTGGGGCACTGACCTGATGCTCAGCAATTCAAACCAAGGGTTCCAGTACCAAAGACAGCCAGACTGAAACCTCAGCTCCTTCAAGCTGTGTGACTTAGGGCAAGTGCCTTAACGTCTCTGAGTCATCTTTTCCTTGTCCATAAAATAGTACCTAGTTCATAGGTTGATTGTCAGGGCAACAAGAGGTTGTAGAAAGGGATTAGCATAGCTCTTAGCTTTTAGATGTGCTCCATAACTAGCTGTATGGTTTGAGGGCTATTATTTAAGGAGTTTGAGGAAGGGGAGTTGAGTGATTAATCCCTCCTATTTGTCCGGTGCTTTGGAATGAAATTGTGCAGCAACTCTCCAGAAGCTTATGTGTAGCCGATAGGGTTGGTGCCCCACATGGATTCCCCTTTGCCAGCTGGCATATCTCTGGCTGCTGCCAGCATTGTTTTTTTGTAGTTCACAGCTGCCGGTTCACTTAGGGGATTGCCCTTGGCTGAGGTCTCACCCTCTGAACCTAGGGGTGGTACAGCCAAGGACCGAGCAATGTGAAGCTGTAACAGCCCAGCCCTCACTCATCTGGGTGGGACCTTCCCTGGGAACCAGACTGAGTGAAGACTTCAGCCAAAACCACATCCTCGCCTTGTTTCCCCTCCCTTCTCCTGCTTCCCTCAGTTCCCAGCAGGGGTCTTGGAAGAACGCTTCCTCAGAAATCACTTGCCTGAGAGTCCACATCTTGATTTCTGCAGAAATAGAAAAAGCCATCCTAAAATCCATGTGGACACTCAGAGGACACCAAATAGCAAAAAGACTAATCTTATCACTAGATGGAAGGTCTCATGCATCCTTATATCAAAACTATAAAAGCTGGGGCAATTGAAACTGCAGCACTGGCATAAGGACAGATAAAGAGATCAATGGAATAGAGAGCCCAACAGGAAACCCATGAACCAAATGGCTTTCGACCAGAGTGCCAGACCATCCGATGGGAAGAAGGACAGTCTTTTCAGCAAATAGTATTAGGGACACTAAATAGCCACCTGAAAAAGAATGAAGTTAGACCCTCTCTTTATACCATATACAGAAATCAACTCAAAGTCCATCAAAGACCTAAGCCTTATAAAGCTTTTAGAAGAAAACATAAGAGAAATATCCATGACATTGGATTTGGCAGTGATTGTTTTGGATATAACAAAAGCACCAATAACAAAAGTAAAAATAGATATATCGTACTACATCCAAATGGAAAACTTCCACCCATGGGAAGATTACAATCAGTTGAATGAAAATGCAGCCCATAGAATGGGAGAAAATATTTGCGAATCCTATACAGAGGGCGACAAAAAATATATACACATTTTGGGATGAAAACTTTTCATCTGGCTGTTCGAAAAATGTGTCATACATTTGCTCTGATGTGATAATAGAAATATAATCCAGAACATCATAGTACATGTTACTACTGTAATTTAATTCAACTTTGAAAAGTAACATGTAGATACATCGCTTAAAATACGTATACATTTTTTGGCACCCCTGGTATGTACTTAGAGTTGGATGCATAGAATTTACGAAGAACTACAGCTTGCCAGGGGTGGTGGCACCCACCTATAATCCCAGCACTTGGAAGGCTGACACAGGGGATTGTGAGTTCAAGGCCAGCCTGGGCTAGCTACATAGTGAGACCCTGTCTCAAAAAACCAAAACCCAAACCCAAGCCCATCCAATTTAAATGACTTGAATAGATATTTCTCCAAAGAAGATACACAAAGGGCCAATAAGCACATGAAATGTTGCTCAATATTAGAGAAGTGCAAATCAAACCCACATTGACATGCCCTTGCATGGTCATTAGGATAGTTGTTATCAAACAAACAGAAGCTAATGGGTATTGGCAAATATGTGTAGAAACTGGAGAGCTTGTACATTGCTGGTGGGATATAAAATGATGTGGAAGATGTCTAGCAGTTCCTCAAAATTTTAAATATAGAGTTACCATTTTACTCACCATTTCCACATCTGGGTATATACTCAAAAGAAGTGAAAGTAGAGACTCAAACATTTGTATAGTCACATTCATTATAGCATCATTCACAATTATCAAAAGATGGAAGCAAACCAAGTCTCCATCAACTGATGAAGAGATAAACTAAAGTACAACCATACAATGGAATATTATACAGCCATTTAAAAGTGAGGGGCTGGGAGTGTGGCTCAGTGATAGAGTGCTTGCCTAGTAAGTGTGAGGCCCTGCGTTCCATTCCCAGCACCACCACCACCAAAAAGCAAGCAAACAAACAAACTAACATCCTGACACAAAGTACATGAAAGACATTGTGCCAAGGGAAATAAGCCAGTCACAAAGGACAATATTGTCCAATTCCACTTATATGAGGTTTCTAGGATAGGATAGGTTTCTGGGATAGTCAAAGTTATAGACACAGAGAGTAGAATGGTGGTGGCCAGGTACTGGGGGTAGGAAGAAATAAGGATTTAGTGTTTAATGGGGGCAGAATTTCAGTTGAGAAAGAAGGAAAAGTTTTAGCGATGGATGGTGGTGGTGGCTATGAATGGACTTATCGCTGCAGAACAGTACACTAAAAAAATGGTTTACCACCATACCCCCCTCAAAAAAATGGAATCCTCATTTTAGGCTCTGCTTCAAGAGAACCCAACCTATAAAACTATTATTATATCCAAAGTATAAAAAGAGACAAATGGAGGCTCAGAGTGATCATGTGTTTATCTTATCCAGTGGGGATGAGCCCCTATCTCTCAGGCTTGGTATTATGAGGATTAGATTGAATAATGAGGAATGTAAAATCCCTGATCAAAGGAAAGTATCACCTGTGAAGATATGTGGTAAAGAGACAGGGTAGCTCCAACTGAATTATAGAATGTGGACAATTCTGTATTGTTCAACCTAATGGAAGTGTTTAGATCTTAAGGTGGACAGTAAGGGCAAACATATTTGTCTCATTGTTATCTATGTATTCTCATGTGCTTGAAACATTTCAAAAATAAATCATTTTATGAAAAAATTAGTAGTAGTCAGGCATGGTGTTGCATGACTATAATCCCAGCACGCAGGAGACTCACGCAGGAAGATTGTAAGCTCGAGGCCAGCCTGAGCTACATGGTGAGATGCTGTCTCAAAAGAGTATACACATAAAAAGCAAACAAATAAACAAATTAGAAATATGGGTTTGTGATGACCAGAAGTAGGATTACTTTTTCAAGAGACATTGGGAATGTGGCTTCTTATGTAAATTCTCCCAATTTAAAAATTTTGGCATCCACTTTAAAAACACAAAACTGTGTGAACAACTTTTTTGTAGGCCTAATACAAGCTTAGATGACCCAGTTGTTATTTCTGTTGCCTACAGATTGTTGTTGTTAGGTGCCGTCGAGTCGGTATCCAACTCACAGCGACCCTCATAGGATTTTCAATGGCTGACTGTTTCGGGATTGCCTTGGGAGTGGATTGCTAGGCCCTTCTCCCACTTTTGCAGTGCTGGGAATTGAACTTGGGACCTCAGAGACTGCAGCACAGTGCTGTACCAACTGAGTCAAATCCCAGCCCCAGGAGCGGGCTTTTCAATGGCTGATTGTTTTGTGATTACTTTGGGAGTGGGTTGCCATGTCCTTCTCCCACTTTTGTGGTGCTGGGAATCAAACTCGGGACCTCAGAGACTGCAGAGCGGTGCTGTACCAACTGAGCTAAATCCCAGCCCACAGATAGATGAGTCTGAATTCTGAAACAACTTATGGTCATGCACAGGATAATTACATTTCTTTCAGTGAGGGTCCTCATATACCAGTGTCCATAAGACATCACCTAATAGCAATCTTGGTTTGTGTAAGTAAGCTCTCCAATGTTCACACAACTAGGAAATTGCCCATTGACATACTCTCAGAATGTGTCCCCATTGCTAACCAATCCATGATTGTACTTCTAAACAGTATTCAGGTATAGAAGAAAGATAATCTCATTTACGTAGTCTACCATGTAAGTAGGGCTCCCCCTGGAATTGTGCAGTGACCAACTTGTCCAACTGTACATGGCATCCCTGATATATAACTTATAGTTGTCATCACCCCCTGTCCCCCACCAACCTAACTCAATAGAATGCCAACCTCTACCCATTTAACTGTCCAGACCACGAGAAAAGGCCTTTCACCTGTATTAGGTGCAAGAGATGTGCAGCAAGGCTATCCAAGGGGAATTCTAGCCATCTTGATGGATTTTCTTTTTTCTCTAGGGTGGTGAAGTTCCGTCGCACAGGAGAGAGTGCAAGGTCAGAGGACGACGCAGCTTCAGGAGAGCATGAGGTCCAGATTGAAGGGGTCCGAGCAGGCCTAGAAGCTGTTGAGCTGGATGATGGGGCATCTGTGCCCAAGGAATTTGCCAATCCCACTGATGGTGAGAGGGCCCTGTGGCTGGTGCACCAGCCTGGGTTATTGTTGGGGGTTCTGAGATGCCAGGTCTCCTCTCCAGGTGGCACTTGCAGACAGCTCTTGTGAAGAGCAGCTGGGAGGGCGCAGAAGGCCCAGTGGTGATACTGGGAGTGTAGGCTGGGCTTAGAGGGGCCACTTCAGCAGGCAAGGTGACATCACAATCCCTGCCAGCCAGTGTCATTGCTCAGCACTTGGCTGAAGGCAGCAGCAACAGTGGTGATGATGGTGATGACAGTGCAGTGATGGTGGTGACAATGTTGATTATGATGGGGATGATGGTAATGGTGATGGTGGGGGTAATGGTGATAGTGGTGGTGACGATAATGGTGATGATGGTAGTGGTGGTGGTGGTGGTGGTGGTCATGGTGGTGATGATAAGGTGATAATGAAAGTGATGTAATGGCGATGGTGATAATGGTGGTGATGATGGCGATGGTGGTGATGATGGTGGTGATGGTAGTGATGGTGATGATAATCGTGGTGATGGTGATGATAATGGCTATGATGGTGGTGATGATGGTGATGGTGATGGTGATGGTGGTGGTGATGATGAAAGTGATGTGATGTAGTAGTGATAGTTATGATGGTGGTGATGGGGTGGTGGTGGTGATGGTGGTAGTGGTGTTGATAAAGTGATAATGAAAGCGATGTGATGGCAATGGTGATGGTGATGATGATGATGGTGATGGTGGTGGTAGTGGTGATGGTGAGTATATGCTGATGATGACAGTGGTGATGACGGTGATGACAGTGAGATGAAGATGATGGTGACAACATTGACTCTGATAGTGGCGATGCTTATGATGGTGATCTGGGAGCAGCTGACGCTGGCTGAGGATTTCTTCTGTGCCAGGCAGCATTCTAAGTCTCCTACATGCCTTACCCATTTAATCCTCACAACAGTTCTAACTGGAACTATTACCATCACCTTCCCCATTTTGCAGAGGAGAAAAACAAAGCATAGAAGGGTTCAGAATATTGCTCAGGGTTACACAGCTAGGACTTAGCCAAGGTGGATTTACCCTAAGGTGATCTGGCCTCAGAGCTGATGTTCTTACCCATGATTTTGTGCTGCCTCTGGACAGAGCTGGTCAAATAAGGGACCCAAGGTGGACCTGTGGGAGTGGTCTCAGACTCCCCCCATCCTCTGATGCTGATGGATGAAAATATTCCATGCAGTCCTAAAAGGCCCCAGATTCCCAACAAAAGAGGATTGACGACTTGACCCCAAAGCCTGTTGTTGGCAGGTTAAAGAATGTGATGATGGCAGTGGTTGGGAGCAGAGGCTTTGTTCTTGCACTGAGCTGGTTCAACTTCCAGCTCTACAATGTGCTGGCGCGTAACCTGGGTTCAAGTCCATGTCCTTCTATATAAAGCAAGGCTAGTCTTGGGCCTTAATTCAGAGGGCTGAGATAGGGGTTTAGTGAGATAGTGAACATCAGCTCTTGGTGAGGAACCTGGCACATGGAGAGCGCTCAATAAATTCACCATAATCATCACTGTTCTTATTGATGATGTCACAGGACTCACTCAGTTTCTCCTCAATATTTTTGCTAGAGGAACCTAGAATCTGCTAGTGTAATAAACACCAACTCACATTTCTGGAGAAAATTATGATTGGCATACAGGTCATGGTTGAAATTCCAAAAAGGTGACAACTCCCAGTAGGGACTAATGAGATCTTTGGAAACTGCCCATGGAAGGTCATCTTTGGGTCTTTTTATTTTTTTAATTAACCTTTTATTTTGGAATCATTTTAGAGTTATAAAAAAGTGCATAGATAGTGTACTAGTCAGCTTTTCATGACTGTAATAAAATACCTGAGATAAGATTGAAAAGAGGAAAGGTTTATTTTGGTTGATGGTTCCAGAGGTTTTGGTTCATGATTGATTGGCCCCATCACTTTGGGCCTTTGGCAAAGCAGTATGTCAGACAAGAGCAGGTGGTGGAATAAGTTGCATACCTCATGGTAGCCAGGAAGGGAAAGAGAGAGGGGACAGAGTAGGGGCTGGGTCTTAATGTCCTCTTCAAAAGGCCCCTGATGACTCACTTTCCTCCAACTAGAGGGAGCCTTTAAGAGGCTTCACACTTCTCAACAGCAGCATGGCTAGAGACTGAGCTTTTAACACATGTACCTTTGGGGGATATCTCAGATCCAGATGATAGCACAGTAAGGAGACTCCCGATGTAATGTTCACTCAGCTCCCCTTAAGATTAACATGTTACCTAATCATGGTACCCTTGTCAAAACTAAGAAATTTTCTAAGGAATTTTTTGGCAAGGGACACATACAAAACTATGAAATTATCGTTGGTGCACCACCATGATCTACACTCCAGCTTGATTCAGATTTCACTAGTTTTTCCAGTTGTTTTGCTCCAGGATATAATCCAGCATGCCACATTGTGTTGTCTTTTGGTATTCTTCGAAATACTTGTTGTTGATAGGTGCCATCAAGTCAGTCCAACTATAGCTACTGTATGTACCACAGAATGAAACACTACCCGACACTGTGCCATGCATATAATAATTTTTGTGTTCAAGTCCATTGTTGCAGCCACCACTGAGTCAATCCATCTACTTGAGAATCTTCCTCTTTTTCATTGACCACCACTCTCCCAAACATGATGTCCTTCTCCAGGAATTGGTTTCTCTTAACAATAGGTCCAAAATATACAAGACACAGTCTACCATCCTTGCTTCCAAGAAGTACTCTGGTTGCATTTCTAGGATGGATCTGTTGGTTCTTAGCTTATAAAATATACTTAATGTTTATTTCTGAACACAAAAATAACACATGTTTCATAGGAAAGCATTCAGACAATATAGAAATATCCAAAGTGGGGAAGTGAATGTTCTCAAAGATGACCCTGTTAACAGTCTATAAGACATCCACTTAGACTTTCTTCCCCTGTGTGATGCACACACATGCATATATCTAATTTTATCACAGAGATACCTCTCCACAACATGCATTCTCCACTTAACAATGTAGTGTGGACATCTTTCCATCTCAGTGCAGATGGAATTCTGCTTTGAAAGAAAGCATTTATTTCTTCCTGACTACAGAAATAATAGCCTGCAGCTGTACTACCATGGCATCTAATACTGTCATATCTTGGAAGCTAAGTAGGATTGGGCCTGGTTAGTACTTAGATGGGAGACCACCTGGGAAAACAGGGTGCTGTGGGCTTGGGAGAAGGACCTGGTAACCCTCTCCCCAAAACCAATCAGCCATGGAAAACCCTGTATGAATAGCAGAGAAGCACTGACCATAGTGCTGGCCATGGCATAGTGTCACGTAGTGTTTCATCTGTTGTACACGGGGTCGCTATGAGTCACTCCCAACTCGACGGCACCTAACAACAACATGCAAATAAAATAGTATAAAAAGAAGAAAGGTTGCTGGGTGCTGTGACACATGCCTATGACTCTAGAAGGATCATGAAGTTTGAGGCCAGAGGTGGCCTGTATAACTTAGCCCCATTTCAAAATAAAAAAGAGGGTGGAAGTGTGGTTCAGTGGAGGGTCAGTGGTAGAGTGCTTGCCTACCATGGGCAAGGCCCTGGGTTTAATACCCAGTACTGGGGAAAAAAAAGAGAGAGAGAGAGAGAGAGAGAGAGAGAGAGAAAAGAAAGGTAAATCATTTTATGATTTCTCCCCTTCTCCATCCAAAGACAAAAAAATATAAAACCATAAAGTCTTATGTATATTCTATGCATATACACATATATATACACAAATGCAGGCATTTCCGAGAATTGAACCACATGAAATATTGTGTAGTCCATCTTGTTTTTAAAAATTATTATGAGCATCTTTCTTTTTTCTTGTGCTTCTGAGGATTGAACTCAGGGCCTTGTGCATGCTATGCAAGTACTCTACCATATCCCCAGCCTTTGTGTACCTTTCTATATCTGCAAAATCTTTGAACAGTTGGATCATGTTTCATAATGCAGAGATTTAATACTTTATATGTAATACAGTGGGTTAGGGCTTAGCTCAGTTGATAGGGTGCTGTGCCACACTCCCTAAGGACCTGGGTTCTATCCCAAGCACTGCAAAAATGGGAGAAGGACATGGTAATCTACTCCCAAAGCAATCCCAAAACAATCAGCCATGGAAAACCTTATAAGGGTTGCTGTGAGTCCTCCCTGACTTGACAATATAATATAATAATTTTTAATATAATAATGTATAATATAATAATTTGTATAATATAATAATTTGTTTCTGAATTCTCCAGTTTCCCCTGCTATAAACAATGTCACAGTAGCAAGGTATCTCCTCACACTTGGTAGAATCTTTTTCTAGGATAAACTCTACAAGGAACATATGCTGTGATTAGTTAGCTTGCCTGACGACCACCCCCAGTACCCCATGCTAAGACAAATGCAATGCACTAATCTTTCCTTCCCTCCTCCTTTCTCCTTCCCAGATACTTTCATGGTGGAAGATGCGGTGGAAGCAATTGGATTTGGAAAATTTCAGTGGAAGCTGTCTGTGCTCACTGGCTTGGCTTGGGTAAGTATCTGGGGGGCGGGAGCAGTGGCCTCACAAGCAACTGCAAGGAGCGCCCCCCTGGTGCTCTACTGAGTTTCCAGGGCCTACAAGGAATGGTACAGTTCCCTCCACATAGTCTTTGCCTGCATTCCAATCAGCAAAGTTGATGTGGGATGATAAGAGGTGACAACCCAGGTCTGTGCCTGGGGGAATTGAGTGCGGTTGGTGATTGCCTCCAAAAAGGAATAGAAGCTTCCAGGAAGTTAGGGGTTCTCTGTCCTTGTGGACACGGGGCTACGGTGAAATTATGATGCCAGCTGTAGAGCTCAACCTAGAAAAACTGGCACAGATCAAAGTTTGCCTTCTGGAGTGGGGGTGGAGCTCAGCGGCGCGGCACTTGCCTAGCTATGCACAGTTTCTGGGTTCCATCCCCAGCACTGCCAAAAAAAAAAATAAATAAATAAAAATTGCATTCTGCTTCAAGATGCTCACAGTTCTTTACTAAAATTCCCTTAAATAGCTGTGGCAAATACCACAGCTGATTTTTAATCCTACTGAGATTGATTTTAATGGTATGGTGCTAGAGGTAATCCAACTACATGTTTTTCCAAATGGATCATCGGTTTCTCCACATCATTTCTTCCACTAATTTGAAAAGGGCCTTTTTTGAACACCGCACTCCCATGGTTAGATGGATTCACTTGTAAGCTCTCCTTTTTCTTTTTTCTTTCTTTTTTCTTTTTTGCAGTACTTGGGAATTGAACCCAGGGCCTTGTACATACTTTACAAAGACTCCACCAAATGGGTGCAGCAATTTTTAAATTTTTATTGTTAAATTTTGTTATTATTATATTTTTAAATTTTGAGTCAGGGTCTCACTAAGTTATACAGGCTGCTTCTGACCTTGTACCTGCAATCCTCCTGCCTCCACCTCCCAAGTCACTGGGATTACAGGGGTGAGCCACTGCACCTGGCTAGGCTCTTATTTTTCATTATTCTGTCTATCTAGTCCAATAAAGGTACTAAGATATTTAGTTACTAGGGCTTCCTATTATGTTTAGTATATTAAGAGGGTATGCTTGTTTAGTATACAGACAATTCTCTATGAACAGATGACCTATATAAAACAAAGACAAACTAGTATTTAATTGTGTCAAAAACAACAGATGATTTTCTTTCTACTTCTGTGAGAATGTTTTGTTCAGATTTTAGAAAAATGACATTTTCCCACTTTAGGGATTGCCTTTTTTTTTTTTTTTTAATATGGGGAAACACAAGGAATGTTAAGCTCTGTTTGCCAAATCCTGCATGTCCACACACCAGTTTAACCCCTAGAGCTTTCTCTGTGTGGCTGGGCACTGGGCAGGTGATGGAAGAGGGGTTTGCTGTGCTCTCTTTGAGGTCATAGACTTGCCCGGCAGTAGCCCAGCCTCACAGTTGTTCTTTCTTCTGGGCAGATGGCTGATGCCATGGAGATGATGATCCTGAGCATCCTGGCACCGCAGCTGCATTGTGAGTGGCGCCTCCCCAGCTGGCAGGTGGCATTGCTGACGTCGGTAGGCATCCTAGTGGCTCTCTTGGGTTGCATGTTGTTCTGGTCCCCTCAGTACCCTGCAGGTTGTCCCCTGGCTTCTACTGCCAAGGGCTCACCAGAAAAGAATCAAATCCTCAATAGACTTCATTTAGTTCCTTCCTATCTGAACCATCCTGGCAGGTTAGTGGCTGCATTTACCCCAACCAGGGCTCCAGCTCCCTGGAGGGCCCAGACATCTTGCTCAGTGGCTGAGAACCTGGGACCCACCTGTGCATATCACTCACACCTTACAGGCCTCCCTTTCCCAGCTGCAGACAGGAGATGCCACCTTCCCTTGCATGAGGATGGTTTGAGGACTAGGAACAGCATGATCCCTGATGTGTTATAGGTGTTCAATGAATGGCAGGCAGTTCTGCTCCCCGGAACTAGGGCCAAAGGACTGAGATGGAACCCTCAATTTTTGCTGGGGTAATTCAGCAGAAACTTTCTAAAATGGAGGGAATGACCAGGCCAGGAAAGAGGGTAGTAATGGTAACCACAATAGCTGCTATCCATTGAGCACTTACTATGTAAATGGCTTGAGTCACATTGTATACAATATATGCATAGTATACATTGTGCCCTTTAAACCTCACAACTCTATGAGCTAGTACTCTTACTAGCTAAGAAAAAATGAGGCATAGAGGTTAAGCCACTCACTCAAGGTCACACAATGTGGGTAGTGGCAGAGAAAGAAATTGCTAATGAAGGATGCTCCCTAGAATGTTGTGTGGGTTTGTTATTAGGTGAGTTCAGTAGGGTTCAACTCATAGCGACCCTATGTATAACAGACAAAACACTACCCTCCATTGTGCCATGCTCAGCACTAGGTCAATGCTCTCTGCTATTCATAGGGTTGTCAGTGGCTGATTGTTTCAGGAGGGAGCTGCCAGGTCCTTCTCCCAAGGCTGCAGCACCCAGTATTCCCAGGTAGTCTCCCATCCAAGGACTAACAAGGCCCAAACCTGCTTGGCTTCTGAGATCTGATGAGATCAGATGACAGGGTAGTACAGCTATGGGCAGTATTAGTATTAGTATTATATGACTGTTTTGGAATGGCCCAAGTGCCTTCCAAGCAAAGTATGGCCTGATGTTAGCAATAAGCTTATGCAATTCAGTGGGATGCACTATGCCCAGACATTTGTGATTTAGGCTCCTCCAAGAGGTGAGATCTTGAATGAGGCACTTTATGGCTCTATACATGGCCTGCAAAATGGGAATGATAACAGAATGCCTGCTTTTCTTCAGATGGGCAACAAAGTCCATACAGGACCTAGCACAGGCAGGAGTTGAGCCAATGAAACTCATGAGACTTCTTTCTCTTATTTCTTCTTCTCATCTGTACTGCTGGAGAGTAATCACAGGTTTGTGTTTTTTCAATGCAGTGTCTTTCTGGTCTCTTGTCGTTGGTTTATAATGACCATAATTGGTTAAGCACTTATTTTATGTGAGGCTCTGTGCTAAAGGTTTATACACACTATCTTTTTCATGCTCTGAACCTGTGAACGAGGTGCTATTATTACTCCCATTTCTGCAGAGAGGGAAACTAAAGCTTAGAGAGGGTAGTGACTTGCTCCAGGTTGCAGGTCTTGTAAGAGGCCCAGGCAGAACTCTGAAATCCAAGCCTGGCACGCTAATGGCTCCTGTCCTTCCTTCTGGTAGAAAGTTTGGACCTGTGGGCTCCATAAAGTCAGAATCCCATGGCCAAGTTTTCTGTGGGGAAGTTAGGGTAATACTGGAGGAGTTTGTCTAACTATGCAAGTACATAAAGGATATGGCATATGTGTCATCATTGCCATAGGAATTCCTGGAGTTGGGGCTGGAGGTATAGCTCAGTGGTAGAGAACTTTCCTAGCATGTGCAAGGCCCTAGGTTTGACACCTAGCATAGGAAAAAAAAAGAAGGAGAAGAAGAAGAAAAATAGAAGCTGGGAGTGGTGGAACACACATGTAATCCCAGCACTCGAGAGACTGAGGCATGGGGATTGTGAGTTCAAGATGAGTCTGGTGGGTCAGGGCTGTATATCAGTGGTAGAGCACTTGTCTAACATGCTCAAGCCCTGGGCTCCATCCCTAGCACTGCAGGAAAACAAAACTTCTACCACCAAAAGTCCAGCCTGGGATCATAGCAAGTTTGAAGCCAGCATGGGCTACATAACAAGGCTCAGAAAAACAAAACAAAACAGCTGGGAGCCATAGTGAACAACTATAATCCCAGTGACTCAGGAGACTGACACAAGAAGATCACAGGTTCGGGGCCAGAGGCAGCCTGTGTAATTTAGCAAGATCCTGTCTCAAGATAAAAAATAAAAAGGAGGCTGGGAGTGTGGCTTCGTGGTGGAGCATTTGCCTATCATGTGCCAAGCCCTGCACATGATAGGTTCTACTGCAAAACAAAAGAAAACAAAAATAGAGATTGCTGTAATTACTGTGCTCTGCTGAGCCTCACTCTCTCCCTTGGGGGAAAATGGGTGCTTGGAGGGATTCTTAGGATGTTACTTAGCACATGACTAAGTCAATACTTGGCCTGCAGCTGTACGACTGTGGCATCTGATCCTGTCAGATCTTGGAAGTTAAGCAGAGTTGGGCCTGGTTAGTCCTTGGATGGGAGACCGCCTGGGAAGACCAGGTGCTGTAGGGTTGGGAGAAGGACCTGGCAGCCCACTCCCTAAAAACAATCAGCCATTGAAAACCCTATGAATAGCAGAGAAGCAGTAACAATACTGTTTCCCCTGTTGTATGCAGGGTCACTATGAGTCGGACACCGACCCCACGGCACCTAACAACAGCAAGTCAATACCCTAAGGCAGTCATCTTCAAACACTTTTGTTTCAGGTAACCTAGAAAGAAAAGAATTAAATAAAGAATTAAATAAAGAATTAAATTAAATTAAATTAAAGAATTAAAAAAAAGAATTAAATAAAGAAAAGAATTAAATAAAGCTCTCAAAATGCTTCCTCACATTTTAAGGGATGGGGATTATTTTTTTCATTTTTGTTGCTAGGGGTTGAATATAGGGCCTATAGCATACTAGGCAAGTCCTCCACTATCGAGTTACATCTCCAGCATAGTGTAGCCTTAGTTGGCCTGGAACTCATGAGCCTTCTGCATCATCTTGTTCAGCTCGTTGGTTAGCACTGTGTGCCACTACAGCTGGCTTGCGTATGTTTGAATTGAGATGAATTTTTTAAAAATTGTAGTTTGGGGCTGAGAGCGTAGCTCAGTGGTAGAGCACTTGCCTAGCAGGCATTAGACCCTAGGTTTCATGCCTTGGACTGCAAAAATAATAATTAAAAAAAATTTAAAGTTGTAGGTTGAAGAATATGTGATTTATAGTGTATGTAATCCCCCGCGTGTGTGTCAGCTTGCCACGCTGTTGGTGGCTTATGTGTTGCTGTGATGATGAAAGCTATGCCACCAGTATTTCAGACACCAGCAGGGCCACCCATGGTGGAACAGCTTTCAGCTGTGCTTCCAGACCAAGACAGGCTAGGGAAAAGGACCTGGCAGCCCACTCCTGGAACAATTAATCAGCCATTGAAAACCCTATGAATAGCAGAGAAGCACTATCAAAGATAGTGCCAGAAAATGAGCCCAAAGGCTGGAAGTCATTCAAAAGACAACTGGGGAAGAGTTGCCTCCTCAAAGTAGAGTCAACCTTAAAATGGGAATGGAGTAAAGTCCCGGGTACCTTCAGATGCTGTTGTGGCACTACTCAAAATGAGACGAAACAGTGACTGCAACAGTGGGCTCAAACATGGAAAAAAAAAAGCTCATATGCATGGCACAGTGTTGGGTAGTGTTTTGTTCTGTTGTACATAGGATCACTGTGAGTTGGTCCTGACTCAGTGGCACCTAACAACAATAGAAGGTATCAAATTATAAAAAAATTAAATAAAATGACCACATCACTTTTTAAATGCATCCAGTGGAATCAAAATATTTACCAAGAACTATCATTTGTTTAAAAATACCTTGAATAAGCTATTCGGAAGAATTTGGAAATTTGGTATTGCATTATTTTTCTTGAACTGATGTTTCCATCCCATTTCTCCCTAAAATTTTAACTTTATGTAATGTTTTCTTATGAAGGTATTATATTCATCACTATATCATAATTCTCTATGACAAAGTCTCTAACTATTATTGTTTTTAATTTCCTGAGATAAGAAGGCTATAAATATTAAATGTTTCTCCTGAATTGAATTATCATTATATTTTTAGTAGTATATAACACAATAAGATATAATCAATTCTGACAAATAATTATCCAACAGAAATAAATTTTTACCAGGAATGTACCCAGTAATGAGTAGTATGGAATGTTTTCTAAATATTTCATACATTCCTGACTGATTCATTATGGCTAGTGTGACACAGGGTTCAGCAATAATTCTATTTGTCATTTTTTATTGAATGGATATGAATATGAAAAGCTGTGTTCATATAAAAATGGTTTGGGGGAACTGAAGGAGTTTTGTTATAACTCAATGAGCTAATGCTACTTGTGTCCTTAAAGCGCTTTCTAAGATATATGCCAAAGGGCACACCATCATTGCTTATGAAAAATGACTTTTAGTGGTCTAAGTTGATGACTGCTTAATTAGGGTTCCCTTCAGTTTCTATTGGAAATTAGATGACTTGCAAAAGGATCTGTACATGTGTCCTTGGTGTCTCATTGGAGCCACCCTGAAGGGTTTTGTGTGGCAGAGCAATCCACTCAGAGGTGCTCTGGTCAGACTGGCAGAAAGAGAAGGGGGGAATGGTGGTGGAGAAAGAGGGAGAGAGACTAGATGGGGGACACGTTTGTGTCAAACCCCAAAGTTGGTCTGGAGAAAGAGTCTGTAGGGAAGTTGAGGGCCTGGAAATGAAACCCTTTAAAATGACCCACGTCTGCTTCTCCCTTAGAATGCCTCTGAGCCATTGGCCCTCCTCCTCCACACGTTCTCATTCTATGAATTAACCCACCAGATTGAAGATACTTGCAGAAAAGAACTGCATCTCTACTGATCATATGCAGACTTTTTCTTCTCATTATGACCTAAACAATACAGTACAACCACTATTCACAGAGCACTTATATCATATTAGGGACTATAAATCATTTATACATGATTTAAAGTATACAGGAGGATGTGCATAGATTATATGCAGATACTGTTACTGTTATTGGGTGCCTGTGGAGTTGGATCCAACTCATAGTGACACTATGTACAACAGAATGAAACACTCCCCAATGCTGTGCCACGCACATGATTTTTTATGTTTGAACCCAATGTTGCAGTCATTATGTTTCTTCTCATTTTGAGTCATGCCACATCAGCAGTATGAGATCCCCAGGGCTTTACTCCATTCCCATTATTAAAGTTAACTCTACATTGAAGAGGCAACTCTTCCCCAATCATTTCTTGAATGCCTTCCAGTCTAGGGGCTTCAGTTTCTGGCATTATATTTGACTGTGCTTCTCTGCTGTTCATAGGGTTTTCAATGGCTAATTGTTTTGGGGGTGGCCTCCCAGGTCCTTCTCCCTAGTCTGCATTAGTCTGGAAGCTCAGCTGAAACCTGTCCACTATGGGTGGCCCTTCTGGTATCTGAAATACATAGCTTTCAGCATCACAACAACACGTAAGCGCCCGCAGCATGAGAAGCTGACAAACGTGGAAGTATCTGCAAATACTACTCCATTTATATAAGCAGCATATTGAAATATACAAATTTAAATAAAATTACCACATAACTTTTTGAAACACATTCAGTGAAACTGGGTATCCTCCCGGGTGCCTGGACCCAACTTTGATACCCTGACTGTAGCCCACTGCCCAAGGACATGCCAGGAGGAATGCTTCTGAGGTTAAAGAGAACCCAAGCAGCGCCTGCCCCTTGCTGTGCCTCAGTTGCCTAACCTGTCAAATGGGGCTAACAACCGCATCATCTCAAAAGGCTGCTATGAAGGTTGAGAAGTGCATAAAACATTTGTTCTGATGTCTAGCACTTGGTGAAGGTAGAGCCATTGTCAGACTCTAGTCAACCAGCCTGGGTTTAAGATTTGGCTCTACCTGTCCTCTGAGGGATACTGAACAGGTTTCTTACCCATTCTGAGCCTCAGCTAACCATCCATCAGATGGAGATGACCATTCAATGCTCATCAGCCCTGTTAATGCAAAGATTAATGGTGTAACGATAGTTTTGCATGGCATAGTGAATGCCCACTCTAGGAGTGCTCTCTCTCCCTGTCCACATACCTTCCACTCTACCTTGTAGCCCTTGATTTTTTCCTAGCATTAGGGTAAGGTTTTGTTATTTTTTGTTTTTGTTTTGTCATTTTTTGCGGATACTTGAGGGTTGAAACCAGGGCTTTGCATGTATTTTGCAAGTGCTCCAGTCCTAGGCTGCACCCCAAGCCCATTTTTAATTTTTTTAATTAATTTTTTAAATTTTTTATTTTGATACATAACTTTTGCAAAGTTATGCAGGTGGCATTTGGCTTCAAACTTGCAATCCTCCTGCCTCCACCTCACAAATCACTAGTATTACAGGCGTGCGCCACCATGCCTGGCAGCACAAGGCATTTCTTTGGTGCAGTGACAGATTGGTAAAACCCTACCTCTGAGGCCACATTGCCTAAATCCAGTCCAGGCTGCAGCACTTAACACCTGGAGGACCCAGGTCAAGTAACTTTCCTTTTCCAAGTCTTAGTTTCCTCATCTGAAAATAGGGATAACAATAACACCCACTCTGTGTGATTGTTGGGAGCCTTAAATGGTCACGTGAAGCACGTAGAGCAGTGTTTGCTGCTGAGCATGGTGGTGCACGCGTATAACCCCAGCACTAAAGAGGTGGAAGCAAGAGAATCTCAAGTTCACGGCCAGCCCCGGCTAGATCACAAGACCCTGTCTCAAAAACAAGCAAACAAACAAACAAACAAACACCTAAACAAACTGCACAGTGGCTGGCTTGCACCAAAATGTTGGCTCATTATCATTCCTGGGGTGTGATGTTATGACACAGGTTCCATTTGTTGGTCCCTTTCTCTTGCTCCATGCCACTAACAGAAACTGTCTTTCCACCAACAGGTGGTCTTCGTAGGCATGATGTCCAGTTCCACACTCTGGGGAAATATCTCGGACCAGTACGGCAGGAAAACAGTAAGACAACCTCCCCTAAGTGCATGTCCTCTGTGTCCTCTCCTTGATGACACTGATATGCAGCAACACCTCTACTGCTTCAACAGTCAGGCCAAATGCAGGGCAATGTTGGGGTGAACTAAGGAAACTGTGTTCTAACGCTGCTATTGACTCTTCAACTTCCATGATCCCAGGGGTGGTCAAGCATGCGCATTTCAGAATCTAGACGGTACTCTTTGTGCTGACTTGTGCCCCCTGAACATTGTCTATTCCCCTACTCAAGGCCCAGAAAGGTGAAGGGTGGCTGATGCCCATATCAGCTTTCTCGCTCTAAAGCAGATCATTTCTCAATCCCAGCAGGAGGGAGCTCTGATACCAGCCATGGGAACCTGCTCATGAAGTTCCCCTGAATTACCTGCCTTCCCCAGAGTGTTTCGCCTTTCCATTCCCCCACTGGGATTGCTGCCTAAATCAACTATCTGTGCCAGACATGGTAGTGTGCACTTTTAATCCCAGCACTTAGGAGACCGAGACAGGAGGCTCATGAGTTTAAGACCAGGCTGGGATATGTAGCAAGATCTGGTCTCAAAAAACAAGCAAACAAAACCCAGCAACAATTCCAAGAAACTATTTGTACTAGGATCCTTCTCTCAGGGTCTGCTTTTAGCAGGACCCCAGATAGGAGTGATATGAAATAGATTTGTGATGAAGAAGGAAGAAAGAAATTTACAGGTTTAGAATTCCATTGAGCTCTTATGCATTTATCTTTTTATTTTTTATTTTTTGAGACAGAGTTTTGTTGAGGCCCAGGCTGGCCTCAAACTCACCATTCTTCTGCCTCAGCCTCCCAAGTGTTGGGATTGCACTTGTGCACCACCATGCCAGGCAGGGAGCTCTTACAGTTGGACTCACTTGTTCCCTTCATGGTTTTGGATGCTTGCCTTTATATTTTGCATTGCTCTTGTTTTGCTAGATTGCATGTGGTTCTTTGCTTGTTTCAGCATGGGATGCTCCTCTCCTTCTGCTTATAAAGTTGGTCCTTATGGGAGTAAAGAGTGCTACATAGTTGCCACTCTGTTGTGGCACTCTCTGGCCACTCTCCCCATCAACCTGCAGTTTCTTCAGAGATGAGGTGGTGTCGTGATTGTGTGCTTGAAGTCAGGTATACCTGGGTTCAGTCCGAACATGGTATTTTCTGACTATGTGACCTTGTGCAAGTGAATGGACATCTCTGAGCATCAATCTCTTCCTATGTACAAAGAAGAAAATGATAGAACCTATGCTGGAGGGTGAATGGAGGTGCTGGGAGTGAATTGCTTTGAATGGTGCCAGGCATGTGGTAGGCACAGGACACTTGTGAGCTGAAAGCATAATTATAGCCTTCCCATGAAGTTCCCAGGTGATCTGATGCTGCTGGTTTGGGGACCACTGTTTGAGAATTATTGGCTTAGATTAGTAAAAATCTCTTGCAGCTGGACATGGGATGGATACCTAAACAAACTTAGAATTTGGAAGAATCCCACAAGAAAGAGAAATATAGATAGTGGGTAGGTAACAGGCAATCACCATTGTAACTGGCATGTTACAGGCTGAAAATAAAACAGTGCCTTGTAGGCACAACACTGAGCGTGATCCATGTGTTAGCTTAGCCAGTTTCCTTAATGACAATCAAATCAGATGGTGCAGTGAAGAATCCCTAATTCTCCAAAATCTGAAATGTAGGAGCACTGACATGATACTCCAAATATTTTGGATTTTGAAGCAATTTCATATTTTAGATTTTGGACTAAGGGTGGTCAACCAGTAAAGTCTATGCAACTCTTCTAACATCTGAAAGAATCCAAACTCTGAAACACTTTTGAACTCAAGCATTTTGGATAAAGGATACTCAACCTGTCTAAGTACTCTGACTTTACAGAAGAGGAAACTAAGGCACAGAGAGGGAGCAGCTTGCCCAAGGCTTCCAGTTTGTATGTCAAAGTCAAGTCTTATTCTTTCTAACTTTAGATCTTTGTCTTAACCATGATGCTAACTAACCATGATGCTAACCATGATGCTAACCATGATGGTAATGGTCTGTTCTAAATCCGTAGGTGCTCCCTACATTTATATTGGCTCAGTGAATAAATGAATGTCCACATAGTGCTGTGCTTGAAGTGGCTCTGGCTGTGTCCCCTCTAACTGTGGCTGGGCAAGATATGCTGGGCCAACAGAGACCTGGTAGATGGCCCCTGATAAAACTGCCAGGAAGTGGCCATGGCAGGGATGGAGGCAGCAGGCTGGGAAAGTGTCCAGAGGATCTTGCTTGGTTATAGGGCTGGAGAGGACAGTTGGAAAGGACTCTCCAGGCCTTCCAAGGAGAGCAAAGGTGACTTATTACCCCTGTTAACACCAGAGGATTCCTCTAGTCTGCAGGACAACTCACTAGATCTTGCCCTATCCATGTTCCCACCTACTTCCTGTTTCTGGAGGTGAGTCCTATCTTTAGTGACTTTTTGGTTGGAAGGAGTTGGGAGAGGGCAGGAGAGTACAGAAGGGAGGGAGAAAGGAAGGAAGTTACTTTTGAATCAGGAAGCAGTGAGGAATGCAGGGAAAGGGTGGGGCCTGGATCCACCACTGTGTGGTTAAAACAAGTCAATTCTCCCTCCTGGCCTCAGTTTCTTGATTATCTCAGAGGAGGTTAGAATAGATACTAGCTGAGGTTAATAGCTACCATCTACTAAATTCACCAAAAAGAAGGTCAAATGGATTTTTGTTTCCATGTCTATTCTAATCATTTAGTCAGTGTTATCACTGTGACCAAATACCCAATAGAAAGAGCGGAAGGGAAGAAGCATTTATTTTGGCTGATGGTTTCAGCTGTTTTAATCCATAGTCCTTGGCTCCATTGATTCTGGGCCTGTGGTGCAGCAGAACATCATGGTGAAGGGAGCTTGTGGAGGAGGAGGCCCTTCACCTCATGGCAGACAGGAAGCAGAGAGCAAAGAAGGGATGGAGACTAGGTATAATCTTTGAAGGCATGCTCCCAGTGACCTACTTCCTCCCCCTAGTTCCTACCTCCTAACCTTTACAGAACCTCCCCAAATAGTGCCACCAGCTGGGGACCAAGCCCCCAATGCATAAGCCTTTCTTGAAGACACTTCATGTCCAATCCATAATAGGTAGGAACTTGGGTTTAAGGACCCAGAAGTTTCCATAGGATGGTGCTGTGATCAATTAGCAATGTGTGCCATGGGCACAGGATCTAAGAGTATGAGGTGAGATTGATATACGCTATGAAGAAAGTGGCCCCACTGCTTTTGTTCACTGAGATGGCCCTGGGGCCTGACATAGTGTCTGGCTCACCATAGACACTTAATAAATACTTGAGTGACTGAGCTGGGATGGATGAGAACCAGATCTCTCTGTTTCTACTTTCTGCTTCTTTCTTGTCCTCTCCAGACCAGCAACTGATTTTATTAATGAATGGTCTGTTTATCTGAAAAGTTCACAAAAATCATCAACCGAGGGTCCTGACTTCCCTTGTTGTTAGGTGCTGTTGAGTAAAAGCTGACTGAAAGCAACCCTATGTACAGCAGAACAAAACACTACACAGCACTGTGTCATGCACACAATCTTTTTATGTTTAACCCCATTGTTGCAGCCACTATGTTCACATTTTGAGTCATGCCACATCAGCAAAAGGAGGTCCCAGAGACTTTACTCTATTCCTGTGATTAAGGTTGACTCTCCTTTGAGAAGCCAACTCTTCCCCAGTTGTTTCTTCAATGCCTTTCAGCCTGGTAGGCTCATTTTCCAGCACTATTTTTGACAGTGCTTCTCTGTTATTCATAGAGTTTTTCAATGGCTAATTTATTTGGGAGCAGCCTGCTGGGTCCTTCTCCCTAGTCTGCCTTAGTCTGGAAGCTCAGTTGAAACCTGTCCACTGTGGGTGGCCCTGCAGATATCTGAAATACTGATAGCATAGCTTTCAGCATCACAGCAACTTGCAAGCTCCCGTAGCACAACAAGCTGACAAACACCTGTGGAACTTCCTTTGAAAGACTATATTTATTCTGCCACTAACAGCAGGAAGTTCATATCTGTGTGCCTAGGAGGGAGCCCTACAGACTACAGAGGGGAAAGTGATGAGCTTGGATTTTTAAAACATTCATAGACAAACTTTCAGTAATGATATTTACTGACTCTGGTGAATTGTAACCATAGCTGACAATGTCTGGAGACATTTTTAGTTGTCACAATGAAAGGAAGAGGTGCTACTGGCCTCTTGTGCTCAATATACTGCAGTACACAGCATGTCCTGCACCATGAAGAATTATCCAGCCCCAGATGTCAAGGGTGCTGAGATTGAGAAACTAGGCTTCAGAGAAACGGTGCCGAAAATTTCAAGTAACAGTATTTTAGAGAATTACTTCCACATCCTCTTTCTGCAGCACATGACTGCTCAGCCCTTGTTTCAGTACTTTCCTAAGTGGCTCATTTTGGCTATGGATAGCCTGTGTTCTGGGCCAGGATTCCTGGATTCAAATTCCATCCTCTCTACTTGTAGACTACATGACCTTGGGCAAGTCACTCAACCTCTCCGTGCCTTGGTGTTCTTGTCTGTAAGTGGGATAACAATAGATTCTCCCAAAGGGCTACTTCCAGGAGTAAATGGCCTTGCACAACAAGCTCTTGGCACAGAGAAATCATCTCATTAAATATTATTCCTATAGTTTGCCAAGCTTGTGGTGCCCATTAATGGCAAGGCAGCATTAAAATATAGGTGTTCTGTCTCCAGAGGGCCCATCCTTCACCTTGACCTTGGTGAAGAGACCAAACTGAATTGTCCAGTAGAATTCAGCCGATCAGCTGGACATGCATCCATCGGAAGTAGATGAGGCTTGGGGGACCTCCCATAGGGTATTCCACCATTCTCCCGGCCAGCTGGCTAACATCCACACCCAGTGTGAAGCTGGCATGACCAGAAGGAGAGAGGAAGTGTTCCCAGAAGGCAGAGCTCCTTCTCTTCAGCAAGATATTCTGGCCCAACCTCAGGGAGCAAGGGATCAGGCTGTAATTAGAAAGTTGCCCTGGAGCTCTTCCAGGGGCATGCGCACTTGGGGCAGCTGGTGAGCCTTTGAAGCCACAGAGAGTTTCCTAACTTGCTGTGGCCCAGCTGAGATGTTTCCATGAGGATGTCTGCTGCATGACTTTGCTGAATGATCACATAGGGCATTAGAACTCAGTGAGCCACATTGGCTCCTAGAGAAGTTTCTATAGCCTGGGAATTTGTGGCAGCTTCAGAAAGGTGATGCTGAACATGTGCCCTTATGGTCAGGGAGATAAACACATCCAGGTTCATATCCCAGGGACCTCTGCTGAGCAAGATAACCTGGGCAAGTTCTTCTCTGAGCCTCAGTTTCCCAGTGTGCAAGATAGAGTTGATAACAGGAACACAAAGGGTTGGGGGGAGGATTCAATAGGAAAATGTATGTTAGATACTTAGGTGTTTGCTGATGTGAGGTTAGAAGGTGATAAATGACAACTTATTGTTTGGGGTTTGAAAGAAAATGTTCAGAATGGTCAGGTCACTAAATCAGCTGTTAGATCTGCGTTGTCTTGTTTGCTATTTGTTTTTTGTTTTTGGGACAGGGTCTCACTATGTAGCCCACCCTGGCCTTGAACTTGTGATCCTCCTGCCTTAGCTTCCTGAGTGCTGGGATTATAAGTATGCACTGCCATGCTTGGCTCCATGTTATTTGTAAGGAGGAAAAATAGGTTCCTGGCAAGCACTAGGAGTCTGCCTCTGAGGACCCCTGGGTCTTCCTGGCCTGTGAATACTGTCCTTGTAGTTGAGAAGGCTTGAAGGACGTGTTCCCAGGCTTTCCATTCTATAGGTTGCAAATTGATGACCCTTGGGCCAAATATGCTCCCATGTGTTTTTGGTTTTGGTGCCAGAGATGGAACCCAAGGTCCTGAGCATGCTAAGCACATGTCCTTCCACTGAGTTACAGCCCAGCCCTGTCCTTATTCATCTCTCCTAATGTTTTATAGGATTTTGAGTCAGTTGCCTCCATTTAAAAAATGAAATCTTTTGCATAAAAACTGTATGGTTTTTCTTGAAAACTGGGTAATCTGGTAGCCTGGGGCCCACATTCTGTCATGGTGACCTTTGGCTGGAGCTGAGTAGTAACTGATAGGACAGGGTAAGTTCTCTCCTATTTATCTAGTCTCCACCTGTCCTTGATGTATTACACCTGTATCATGCATTTATGTTTTCTGTTAGAAGTAATGGCCCTAGAGGACAGAGGAGGCTCAAAGTACAATATTTAGGGTTGGAAGCCCTGATGCCAGCTTTGACTCTGCCACTTAGTGATTTTGAGCAAGTTATTCCATTATTTCAGCTCCTGCTGTGCTCATTTGTAAAGTCGAAATGAAAATAATCTCTTTCCTCAGTGTTGCTCTGGGGATCCAGTGTAATGATGTGACAGTGCATTTAAACTGCATTTAAAAATGCAGATGGAGGCCAGGAGTGATGGTGCATGCTTGTAATCCTAGCACTTGGGAGGCTGAGGCAGGAGTTGTGTAGTGAGTGTGAGACCAGCCTGGGCTACATAGCAAATTCTAGACCAGCCTCTGTCTCAAAACAAAATAAAATAAAACAAAACAAAATTAAAAATGTAAATGAGAGTTCCATGAAGACAGAGGCTCTGCAGCTGTCATGTTCCCTCCTGTAGTGTATGCATAGCAAACAGCAGATATTCAATACATTTGTACTGTATGGATGAATGAATGAAAAATATAGATCAGTACCTCTCATCCTAGGTTCATAGCCATTGGTCAATACATGTATATATTGAATAATACATGGATAAGTTAATGAATGAATAATATTAGTGTATGGCATACAGCAGGTGCTCAGTACATAGTTATTTGATGAATAATTTGATGATCAAATTAATGAATGCATAATGTTTATGTATTTCTCTCTACTGCTTTGCATGTTGTTGTTGTTTGATGCTGTTGAGGGGTTGTGTCTGACTCATAGCGACTCTCAAAGGGTTTTCAAAGGTTGATTGTTTCAGGATTGCCTCAGGAGTGGATTGCCACATCCTTCTCCCATTTTTTGAGGTGCTGGGAATCAAACATGGGACCTCAGAGACTGCAGAGCAGCACTCTACCAACTGAGCTAAATCCCAGCCCCTACTGCCTTGCATAGATGGGAATAAATTTATACTGAGGGAAGGAAGGAAGGAAGGAGCTATCAATCTATAAAGGGCAGATAATAATCCCAGTGACTCAGGAGATGGAAGAAGATCACGAATATGAGATCAAAGGAAGTCTGCATAATTTAGCAAGACCCTGCCTCAAGATAAAAAATTTAAAAAGGACCGAGGGTGCAGCCCAGCAGTAGAACACTTGCCATGTATGTGCGAGGCCCTGGGTTCAACCCCCAAGTACAAAAAAAAAAAAAAAAAAAAAAAAAAGGACTGGTGAGAAGCCAAGCAGAATGACAGGTGTAGTTAAGGAGAAAGGATTATGGGGCATTTCTGCAGCCCCATAAAAACTCCATGGCTGCTGAGTCTTCATTTTCTGAGCAGCTGGAAAGCCCTGGCATCAATGGATAAATGCAAAGCCAGCTGCAGTCTGTTGTGCTCCAACAGGATAGGTGAGCTGGAGTGTCTTTGCTGCCTGACAGGCAGATAATACAGCTCCTCACAGCCTTGGAGGGGGCCTTAAGCCTCATACCCGAGTCTTGGTACCATCTTCTCTCTATCCTCCCTTTATCATGCTCCTATTTTCTTCTTTCCTTTTATTTCCTCTACTGCTGATTACATCCTGTGTCTGCTTTGAAACTCCTTACTTTCCAAGGAAGAAAATCCCTATTAAGTATCTGTGTGGTGATCATGGCTTTAGAGTGTGGAAATGTTGCTTCACTTTGTTTCCTTCTTAGACTTCAGTAATTGCTGCCCACCTATTCTTTTAAGTACTTCCTATTGTCTTTTCTCTTCCCTTTTCTTTCAGGCCTGGGGGGGTTGAACCCAGGACCTCACACATATTAGACAAGCGCTTCACCCTGAGCTGCACTCCTAGCCCTTTACTACCTTTCTTTATATCAATTTTCTTTTTAAAAGATTTAAAAGCATTTTTTTAGAAAAGAGAACTTCATGGAAAAATTTAAATGCAACAACTTTTCCAAGTAAGAAATCTCTGCAAAAACAAATATGACAGGGTTAGAGATGTCGCTTAATGGTAGAGTGCTTGCCTAGCTTGCATGAGACCCAGGGTTCCATCCCCAAAACTGTGAAAAAAAATAAAAAATAAGGTGGGTGCCATGGAACATGTCTGTGATCCCAGCAACCTGGGAGGCTGAGGCAGGAGAATGGCCAATTTGAGGCCAGAGGCAGCCTATAAAAAAAGGGGGGGCCTCACTGTGCAACCCAATGGTAGAGCATTTACCTAGCATATACAAGGCTCTTCTTTCAACCCCCCAGTACTGCAAAAATAAAGATAATAATTATTATTATTAAAGTGAAGATCACACAAAATTTGAATTCTGTTCTATCATATATTTGGTGGCAGTTGCAATGTAAAAATAGTATCTCAAATCACAATTATGCTAGATTTGTTTCTCAATCTCTAAGGTAATTAGCACTCCAGGGATTGGCCCTATGCTGGTCTTGAAACATTGCCTCTCTCTCTGGTTCTCAACCCTGCAGAACACAATGTCTCCTTTACTTAAAAACCATGAAAAATTTTAATCATGCTGTGTAGTCTACTTTCTTTTACTATAACAAATACCTGAGGTAAATCAACTTATAAAGAGAAAAGGCTTATTTTAGTTCACAGTTTCAGAGGTTGCAGTCCAGGGTCAGTTGGTCCTGTTGCTTTTGGCCTGTGGGAAGGCAGCACATGTGACAGGGAGCAGCAAAGCTACTGACATCATGGCAGGGAATCAGAAAAAAAGAGAGTGGAAGAGGAAGAAACTAGGGTCCCCAAATCTCCTTTAGGGACATGCCCCATGATCGCACCTCCTCCCACAAGGCCCAACCTCTTAAAGGTTGCACCACCTCCCAAGTAGTGCCAAGCTAGGGGCCAAGCCTTTAACACATAGGTTTTTTGGGGACATCTCAGATCCAAACTAACATATTCTTAGCAACCCAGAAATAAATTTAAAAGATAACCTAGTCACTCATATTTTTTAAAAAAACATAGTAAGTTCTAAAGTTTAACTAAAAGGGAAAAATTGTTAAAGATCATTAATTATAGGATTTATGGCTGGGCTCAGTGGCTTACATCTATAATCCCAATGACTCAGGAGGCAGAGGCAATAGAATCACAAGTTTGAGACCAGAGGCAGCCTGTGTAATTTGCAAGTCTCAAGATAAAAAATAAAAAGGGGCCTGGGAGTACAGTTTAGTAGTAGAGCACTTGCAAAGTATGCATGAGGCCCTGGGTTTAGCAACCCTAATACCATAAAGAAAAAAAAGAAAAGGAAGAAAGAAAAAGAAAAAAAGATTTATTTTTAATACACAACTAGTCACCTACAATTCAGCCAAATGATACAAGAAAGTAGCCAATATTTGCAGTGATTAGAAGTAAGTTTGAATTTAATTGAGTATTGCCTATGCTTTTTCTTATCCTGTTTGACATTGTGAAATAAGGTTTAGATCAGTCTATTAATGATAAGCCCTATGAATGAAGACTATTGCTGAAGCAAGCCACCAAATGCCTCAAATACCTCAGACAGCCAGGTATAGTGGCACATGCCTGTAATCCTAGTACTAGGGAGGCTGAGGCAGGAGGATTGTGAGTTTCAGGCCAGTCTGAGCTACATAGTGATTCCTCGTCTCAAAGCAAAAACAAAACAAAACAACACCCTCAGGTCTTGTAATTGACAATATGGTTTTCTGAAATGAACAGTTTTGTAAAGTTCTGGATAAAACAAAGGAAATCCTTTGATTAAGCTGGAAGTTGCATTCCTGAAAATATTAAATATTCCTTCAAACCATATTCTCCCCCAAATCTTCTTTATATATTTATTAAAGTGAAGGTCTGGGGCAGGAAGTCATAAACTGAGTTTTTAGCTGCATGACAAGTGAGTGTGACATTTTAGATGGTGTGAGACTCAGAACTAGTCCATTGTGTCTTATGCTGTGGAATAGCTGCCACTTGTGAGCACCCATTAGCACTGAAGGTCAATCAGTGTGATGACCAAGCATGGCACACAGTTTCTGCACATACCCCCCATGGGTTGGTACCACCAATAACAAAGAATGCCTGGCATCCCTTGGCTGTGGGGTTACTCCTTAGTGTGACCCTATTGGTAGCTTTTTTCTTTTCCTTTATGATGCTGGGACTCAAATCCAGCACCCTGCATATGCTAAGCATAAGCTCTACTGTCATCCCCTATCGGCAGCCTTAACTGTGGTACAGGGCCCATACTACCTGGAGGAGCTGAGAAGCCCTTGTGACTCTGTCTCCCTTCTCCACAGGGGCTGAAGATAAGTGTGCTCTGGACTCTCTACTACGGCATCCTCAGTGCGTTTGCACCCGTGTATAGCTGGATCTTGGTGCTCCGAGGCCTGGTGGGCTTTGGGATCGGAGGGGTTCCCCAGTCGTAAGTAAATACCTGGCTCTGGTCATTTAGCCGGGCAGCTAGTCAGCTAGCCAACCCTCTGCATACACAGGTTCTGTGCCCTCAAACTCAAAGATGTTCAGGGAAAGGAAAAAACTGCATCTATTCTGAACACATAAAGACTTTTTTCCCTTGTCATTATTACCTAAACAATACAGTGTAACAACTATTTACATAGCATTTCCCTTGTATTAGGTACTATAAATCATGTAGAGATGATTTAAAGGATACAGGAGGGTATGGGTAGATTATATGCAAAAACCGTGCCATTTTATTTAAGGGACTTGAGCATCCTTGGATTTTGGTATCTGAGGCGTGTCCTAGAATCCATCCTCTGTGGATACTAAGGGGTAGCTGTATGTCTGTTCATGACCTTGGGGATTCAGAGGTGGCTATACAGGGGTTCTAGCAGCAGGAGATATGGTACAGCAAGAGGGCAGCATCGTAGTCAGTATTGTAATGATTGACACCACCAACAACAACATAGCTGGAAGGTTATAAAAGTGAAATAATAATAAAAAATACTAGATTACAGGTATGCACCACTGTGTCCGGCTTCTTCAGGGTTTTTATACAGGTTTCATTATCTAGATGTGGTTAAATAAATCATTGGCCATTTGTGATCAAGTTAACCATCAGCTCCTCTTCCCTTCCTGGAGCTTGGGGACTCGTCCCCACCCTCTAACCCAGGCATGTCCAACCCAAGGTTCACAGGGAGCATGATGCCCAGCATAGCTAGTAATACGGCCCCACAAAACTTTATAACATCATGTGTTTTTTAGGATTTATTTTCTTCGTGACCCACTCTCACTATGTGTATGCACTATGTTATATAATTTATGTGGGGCCCAAGACAATTCCTCTTTACTGGACACAGCCCAGGGAAGCTAAAAGGTTGGGCACCACTGCCCTAATCCTGCCTTGGTTTTCTGATGACCAGCCCCCATTCTGCTGCTCTCCAGGAGCAGTCCTCCTAATTCGCCTCATTAGCACGCAACAAGACACTTATCACTTTGATGATTCCAAAGATTTTAGGAGCTAATCCATTGTTTCACAATATCACACTCCCTATTTAGCTGCTCATTTATTGAATACTAATCCAGCCCTTCTGTTTCTTCATTGAGCTGTTATGAGTATTTTATGTACATGACCATTTGAAAACACACAAAACCTTAAAAGACAGAGATACTATCATCTCCATTTTACAGGTAAGAAAACAGGGCTTTAGAGAAACAGAAGTGCCAGACACCATGGCATATACCTGTAATCCCATTTACTTGGGAGGCTGATGCAGGAGGATCACAGGTTCAAGGACAGAGGGAGCCTGTGCAATATAGTGAGATCCTGTTTCAAAATAAAAAATATAAAAGGGGTTGAGAATGTGGCTCAGTATTAGAGCACTTGCCTAGTATGTACAAGGCCCGGTGTTCAACCAGTGAGTACTGCAAAAAAAAAAAAAAAAAGAAAAGAAAAGAAAAGAAAGTAACATATCCAAGGTCACATAGCTAATTAATGTCAGAGCTGAGATTTAAACATTGCTTGATCCTCCAAGGCTATTCTCTTAACTACTCTGCTAGATAACTCTGCTAGATAACTGCCTGAGGAGGGCAAATAAAAAAATATAAGCAAAATTACAGAAGAAATATTTAGCCACCCAAGAGAGTCCCAGCTCCTCAGCACTTTAAGTCTACCCATTTACCTAAAAATAATTATGTCTTAATTAGACAATGATCCAGTTATAAAAATGGCTCCCCTCAGTTCATTATGGGGAAGCATTTAGTTGGAGATATTTTATGTAATTAAGTGTAGTTAAGAGTTTCCATTCATTTTGAATAGCTTTACCTAATCATAGCTCCTCATAAAACCAGATGAATAAAATTTTTCTGTGTAATTTTTAAAAGCGCAACAACTAGAGTCTTTCTAACTGTGTTAGCCTATTTTCTGTTGCCAAGAACACAACGCCACAGACTGGGTGAAGAAGAAAAGAGGTTTATTTCCGCTCAGAGTCTCAGCCCAAGGTCAAGGGCTGCGTCTGGTGATTCCTTTCCTGCTGACAGATACTTGGCGTGTCTCAGGGAATCACTTGGCAAGAGACCAAGGGTGTACGTGTGTGTATCCCTGGTCTCTCCCTCCTCTTATAAAGCCACCAGAATTCAGTCATGGGGGCTCTACCGGATGACCTTATCTAATCATAATCACCTTCCTAAGGCCCCACCTCTGGGCACCATAGTTGGACTAAGTTTCTACCTTCTTTTTTGCAGTGCTAGGTACTTAAACCCAGGGTCTCTTGGGTGCCAGGCAAGTGCTCTACCATAGAGCTGCACCTCCAGACTCTTTTTAATTTTAGACAGGCCCTAGCTAAATTACACAGGCTGCCTCTGGCTTCAAACTCAAGGTCCTCCTGCCTCCACCTCCAGAGTTACTAGGATTACAGGCATGTGCCACCGTGCCCAGAGAAATTTCCACCTTCTTAATATCTTATAATGGTGATTAAGCTTTACCATGTGAAATCTTGGGGGACACACTCAAATCATACCTTACCTATAACAATAATGTAAAAGACTTCTGAAATTTTGGCATAAATACAAAGTATATTATTAATGAGCCCACCTATCTAGCTATATCTGTCCTTCCCTCCCTTTCTCTTTTTTTCCTTTCCCTGAGTAGGTATTCACATTGGCTCCTGATGATAAGAACAACAAAAATAATAATAGTGCTTGATGCAGTGGTGCATGCCTGTAATCCCAGGGACCTGGGAGGCTGTGGCAGAAGGATCTCAGGTTCAAGGACAAAGGCAGTCTGCTCAACTTAGCAAGACCCTGTCTCAAGATAAAAAATAAAAAGGGGGCTGGGGTTGCAGCTCCGTGGTGGAGCACTTGCCTAGCATGCATGGGGCCCTGGGTTTAGCTCCCCAGTACTGGAAAAAAAAAAGAATAGTGATAGCCAGGTGCAGTGGCACATGCCTGTAATCCCAGCAGCTCAGGAGGCGGAGGCAGGAGGATCGCAAGTTCAAGACCTCAGGCAGTCTGTTTAGCGAGACTCTGTCTCAAAAAGTAAAAAAAAAAAAAAAAAAAGGGCTGAGGGTGCAGCTCAGTGGCCCAGCACTTGCAGAGCATGCAAGCGTGAGGCCCTGGGTTCAACCCCCAGTACCGCAAAAAAAAAAAAAAAAAGAATAGTGATGATGGTGATGATGACAAGGGCAGTTGACTTACCAAGTGCCAGGCACCAGGCTAAGTGCTTTTATGCCACCTTTTAGTCCACTAAGAACCCTGTTATTCCATTTCACTAATGAGAAAACTAAAGCTCAGGACTAAGAAGTGGCTTGTTTAAAATCAGATAGTTGAGAAGTGTAAGTTTAGCTTTTGCTTTGTAAAAAATCACCGCAACACTCATGGCTTAAGACCACAACCATTTAACTCGCAGTTCTGCAGTTGGGCAGTTAAGCGGTTCTTCCAGTCTCAACAAGGCTTGTTCACACGTCTTCAACCAGCTGAGGAGATGAAGGCTGCTGAGCCTAGCAAGGCTACACATAACACACCTTACCCTCTAGCCTGGGCACCTGCTCACAGGCACCTCAGCAGGGATGTAAGACAGCACGCAGAAAACAGAAAGCCTCCTACAGCCTAAGCTTGCAAACCACACATCTTTTTTGCTACATTCTACTGGCTAACACAGTCACAAAGTCAATCTAGGTGCAGAGGTGGGATAAAAAGACTCTTTTTCCTTGCAATTCTGGGGCTCAAACTCAGCATCTCACACATTCTTGTTGTTGTTAAGTGCCATTGAGTTGGGTCCAACTTATAGTGATCCTATGTATGTACACTGGGTTTTCAATGGCTGATTTTTTCAGGAGTGGGTTGCCAGGTCCTTCCATATTTGTGGCGCTGGAGATTGAATCCAGGGCCTCATTACACGGAGCAACACTCCACCAACTGAGCTAAACTCCAGCCCCTCACACATTCTAGGCAAGCCCAATACCACTGAGCCATACCTTCACCCCTTATCTAGATTTTTTTTTTTTTTTTTGAAACAGGGTTTTCCTGTGTAACCCAGGCTGGCCTCAAACTCATGGTTCTCCTGTCTCCATCTCCCAAGTTCTGGGATTACAGGTGTGCACCACTGCACAGTACTGTGCAATAGACTTTTGATGGGAAGAGCTGCAAAGTCATACTGCAAAGTGGGGTAGATATAGGACAGGAAGACATTGCAGCTACTTTTTCAGGCCTGTTGCATCTGTGTTCAAATACAGATCTGTCTGTGCAAAAGCTCTGACCATGTAGAACAAATACTACAAAAGGTTTGTGAGCATAAAGTACCATATATTCCAGATTCTAATCTGCTCCCTTTCAAGAGGTTTAGAGGACTACAAAATCAGATACAGATTAGAATCATGTTCAAGTTGTATCACAGTTGAGAGAGCACTTTCTTGTGCTCCCATGTAACTCCAATCCTCATGCAATTCTATGATTTTGATTTTCTTGTCACGTGCCATTGAGGAAGGTCTGACTCACAGCAACCCTCACAGGGTTTCCAATGGCTGATTGTTTCAGGAGTGGATTGCCATGACCTTCTCCTTTTTTTTTTGCAGTGCTGGGGATTGAACCTGGGTCCTCAGAGAGTACAGAGCAGCACTCTCCCAACTACTAAACCCCAGCTTCGGATTTTATAGCCCTCAAAAACTCTTGAAAGAGCGCAAATTAGAATGGAGAATTTGTGCTATATAGTGAGGTATATACAGTTAGGATGCCAAATAATTTTACTTTCTAACTATGAAAGAGCATCAGGAATAAACAGGTTTTTAATTTAAGCAAGGGAGTTAAACAGCACTGTATTTTCATCTTTATAAATAATAATTTTTGTTTTATAAAATTTAGATAATGCAACAGTCACTAAAAGAATGATAATCACTGACTGTAGGGACACTAGCTTTTTCTTTCCAGTAGAGGGCACTGTGTGCTTCATCAGAACACCGTTTATGTAAGTGGCTGAGGTGGGAGGCCTATGTCAACTACACTCTGCTTGTGTTTTAGCTGCTCTTGAAGATAAGTACCCCAGGGCTGTGGCTCAGTAGTAGACAGCGTGTGTCAGGCCCTGCTTCAATCCCCAGCATCTAAATAAATAAATAAATAAATACCCCAGGTGGCTGCCCACCTGTTTGACCTTAACACCTACCTCAGGACATTCTTTAGATTGGATCACAAACCCATCCTTGCTCTGCTCTTTACTACAAAGAAATGCCAAATAGAAGTTACAGGTCATTTATTTCTAAGCACGTGATCCAAATGGCAAATCTCTAATTGCCTGGTGCTGTAATTGAGATTACTTGCAGTGGGATTTATTTATACTAGAATCAGCTGCTTCTTGGCATTGCTAATTTCATTGCTCATTCTTTTATTTGTCAGTGTGGTTGTATTAATTGCTATACTTTGGATGGAGATCAAGCAGCTCGTTTTCATAATGAACTACTATAAATAACAGCCAAGTATGAGGCACAACAATCACAGGAAAAATGTGTTTCTTCATGGCCTCATTGCAAAAACAAGACATTAAAAACAACCAAAGTATTAAACAGTATGATGGGGGTAAGTAAATGGTGATATCACCACAATGAGGAGGACTATGCAGCTGTTAAAAAGAATGCAGTAAGGGGCTAAAGGTGTAGCTCAGGGCTAGAGCACTTGCTTAGCATGTATGAAGCCCTGAATTTGATCCCCAGCACCACAAAATAAGAGCAATGCAGTAACTATACTTATAACAATACAGAACTATTTCCAAATTATCTTAGAAGACCCTGACACAGAGTTTAAAGAGCAATTAATCAAGCACTGTGGCATATACTTGTAATCTCAGCAATTTAGGAGGCTGAGGCAGGGGATCACAATTTCAAGGCCAGAGGCAGCCTGCATAGCTTAGAGAGATCCTGTCTCAAAATAAAAAAGGGGCCAGGGGTGCAGCTCAGTGGTGGACCACTTGCTTAGCATATGCAGGGCCCTAGGTCCAACTCCACAGTACTGGGGGATGGGAAGCAAGTGGTTGACTTTGCAAGATTCCACAGTGTAGAAGTCAGAGAGTTCCACTCAAAGGCCAAGAGAATTCTCGTTTTTTTAGTTTGGTTGAGGGCTACTCCTGGGAAGTTAAAATCCTTTGGCATTTCAGGCCTGCCTCACAAGTTGGCAAAGCAAGCTTTAATGACCAGAGAAAACCCTCAGGAGAGAGTTGCAGAGACAGACAATTGGAATTTGGGCTAGCATGCATGGAATCGGGAAGAATTGGGGCATTTGTATGCATGGAACATTGACAGTATGCTGTTGTGTGTTAAGAGAAAGAGAAGGACGGAAGAGGGAAGGAAGGAGGAAGATAGGAAAAGGAGGAGGGAGGAAAGAAAGGAACAAAAAAAGAAATAGCATGTTGCTTAGATTCATTCATTCATTCATTCGTTTACACAGAGAAGGGGCTGGAAGGTTGCTAAGCAAACTGCTGACAGCTGTGGCTTTTGGGGGTGGGAGTGGAAATAGGGGTTATGAGGAAGAAGGATCATCATATACTTTGTGTACTTACATATCCCTGAATTGTTTAGTAATGGCAGCACATTCAGAGTCTACTCTGTAACAAAAATGAAACAAAACAAAAATGGAAAGAAGAGACTCCATGCTACATGTTATAAAAACAAATCCTTGACATCTAAGGACAACTTTATCCTTAGAATATATTAGTGCCATTTTTCCATAGTTAGTAGTTTGGCTTTGATTTGGTGGAGGCAGAGTATACATGCTTCTCATTTTAGTATTATCGATTTTTTAAAAAATAATGATATAAACACACCACTTAGAATATTGAATAAAATTTCAAAGAAGTAGTGTATAGTAAAAACTGCAGTCTTTTAAACATGTTTCCAATTCTTAGAACTTAGATAATGAAATTCCCATGGATTCTGTTGAGAGAGGTACTAGAAGGAATTTAAATCGGAATGATAATTTGTAGTGTTATTGTTAGGTGCTGTTGAGTCAGGTCTGACTCGTAGTGACTCTGTGTACAACAGTATGAAACACTACCCAACACTGTGCCATGTACCTGATCTTTTTATGTTTGAGCCTATTGTTGTAGCCTCTGTGTTTCTTCTCATTCTGTCATGCCACATCAGCAAATGGCGGTCCCAGGGGCTTTGCTCCACTCTAATTGTTAAGGTCAACTCTACTTTGAGGAGGCAACTTTTCCCCAGTTGTCTTTTGAATCCCTGCCAGCCTGGGAGGCTTATTTTCTGGCACTATGTTTGACAGTGCTTCTCTGCTATTCATAGGGTTTTCAGTGGCTAATTGTTTTGGCAGTGGGCTGCTGAGTCCTTCGCCCTAGATTTTTTGAGTAGTACATATCAAAAGTCTTAAAAATAAGCATACCTCTTATTCAAATTCTATTTAGAGAAATCCATCCCAAGGAAACAAAGTGAAATTCTATTTAGAGAAACCTATCCCAAGGAAACAAAAAGCTTGACTTAAAGATGTTTGAGGAAGTGTTTATAGCTGTGAAACCATCCAAATAGGAAGTGATTGGTGGGCTACTTCTACCTCATAACTTATTAGATGTTCAGTCCTGGCCAAGGAACAACTTCTCTAATATAGATATGGCTATGGAAATAACGATTAAAGATTCACAGAAATGCTGGGTACATTCACACACACCCATAATCCCAGAGGTGATCTCAGGAGGCTGAGGCAGGAGAGTTTCAAGTTCAAAGCTAGAGGCAGCCTGTGCAATTTAGTGAGACTGTCTCAAAAGTATAAAATTTTAAAAAGGGAGCTGGGTTTTGGCTCAGTGGTGGAGGGCTTGCCTAGCATGGAGACGCTGGGTTCAACCCTCACTACCGCAAAACAAAACAAAACACAAACATGGAAATACACGTACAGTGGAAATTATAATTATCTACCCCATTGACTTGCAGTGTTTACTGAGTGATATAAAACATCTAAAATAGTGTTTTGGCACACAATAGGGCCTCCATAAAAGGTAGCTTTTATTAAGACAAATATGGTTCATGCATATGATGGAATATATGAATGCAAGAGGCTTATAAATACCATGGAAGTAGAGGTGTGGCTCTGTGGCAAGGAGCATTTCTAGCATGGCTGAGGGTTTGATTCCCCAGCATCAAAAAAATTTGAGAAAGAAATGCTTATTTATAAATAAAATTATTAATAGAGTTCAAAATTCTTAAGAGAGAGAGAGAGAGAGAGAGAGAGAGAGAGAGAGAGAGAGAGCTGGAGAAAGTGAGAGAGAGGAGAGTGGGTAACCAGGATAGAAATGAGGACCATGTTAGTGCCCCTGCATTTGAAGTGAGATTCAAAGAAATTTGCTTTCTCTTCTCCCTTTTGCCTAAGTCTGGCTGAACCATGGAAGCCCTAGTCTTTCCTCTGAAGTTCTAGAGCATTCTTCCTGCTCTAGATAGAGATGCCTTTGATTAGAACCTGGTGATGGATGTGTGTAAATCTCTATGGTATTGTCAAGGCCGACTTTGATCAAGGTAGATGCACTGCAGGTGTCATTGGTTAGGCTGCAAGGAAGCAGACAGGGCCTGAGGCAGACATTTTTGTACAAGTGTCCTCAGGAGGAGCCTATAAAAGAATGAAAGAAGCAAGAGAGATGAAAGGAAGAAATTCAGCAAGGAGGTGGTTTTAGGCAAAGTCTGAACTCGCCCTGATCACACTGGAGTTCAGTAGTGGGATCAATTGAACAGTTTGTCCCTGAGTATTTGGAAATTGTTGGAGACCAGTCTTCCCAAGCTTTCTAACCATTGTTCTTTTCACAATGCATCATTCAGCCTAGTGGTAGCATCTGCTTTGATTAATGGACTACAGAGAGTAACACTCAGGCTCTCCTTAGTGCGCGACATGCTTGGATTAACTGTAGTGATTCTGACTTCTGTTTCCTGTCACCTCTTGGTATGCATACCCAGCACATCAAGTCTCATTGGAACAAATCTAAAGCAAAGTGAAAGACCACGAGAATGCTGTAGCCCAGTGTTACTGCCTGCCTTGAGGAATTCCCATTCTTGGGACCTCCACTCAGGTGATGCCCAGTCCTTGGCTCAGTTGCAGAAATGAATTTCAGAACAAGTGTAACAGAGTTTCAGAGTTTATTAGGTAAAAGTAAGGGACAGTACACACTTCAGAGTGAAGAGAAGATACATATATAGAGAGACACACTCCTAGTTGCCTCCATAATGGCTATATATGTGATTTGGGGGCTTTTTGTTTTTTTCTAACTAGGTTTAAGGATTAAGCAAGGTTTAAAGACTAAGCAGAGTTGAAAATTTATTACAGGAAAAGGGAATGTGAGTTAGTTTACCTATTCCTCTCATCCTACAGAATTTCCTTATGTAAATTAAATTATGAGGTGATTTTATGGGGTGCAGTGTGCAGGTTTGGGATGGGGATGGATGTTAGCAATGTTAAACTCAAAGGTCATAAATATATAGGGCCTAAGTAAGCACAGGCTGTTTGCTATTTCCAACACCCTTGTTTGAGAGCCCTCAGGAAAACAAGACTGCCTCCATGTAGGTGATCTTCACTGCTCTTGTCAGTTTGGTGCTGTTGGCTTGCAGCCAGTGGGGGATTGTGAGCAGATTCCTTAGGTTAAAAGTATTGACTCTCAGCCAGTGGGAGATGTCATCAAATTCCAGAATGAGGGGCTTCTCTCCTTTCCCATGTCCCACACATTTCTTGTCTTTCTATTCTGCCTCAAGAGGATTCATATTTGGCCAAACTTATGTCAGTCTAGTCAGAAATGATGCTTTCAGTTGGGCACAGTGGCTCACGCCTATAATCCCACTGCCTCAGGAGGGTGAGGCAAGAGGATCATGAGTTTGAGGCCAGAAGTAGCCTGTGTAACTTCATGAGACCCTGTCTCAAAATAAAGAATAGAAAGTGGCCGGGGGTGCAGCTCAGTGGTAGATCACTTGCAATGTATGTGGGTGGCCTTGGGTTCAACCCCCAACTACTGCAAGAAGGAAAAAAGAAACACTGCCTTCCGTTGCCTCTTACAGCACATATCAGTACAATTTCCTGTTAACTGACATTTGATTTTAGTATGTCAGTACAAATATCTGGGGACAAGTTCTTCAGCTGAATACATCTGAGAGACAAACTGTCCTGTAGATGCCAAGAATGTTCATTGCACCACAGCTGTCTGTCCCACTCTGAGGCAAGGGAGTCTTGTGCAGCCACAGGACAGTGCACAGCTTGCCATAGGGAGAAGGGGCGACTCAGGGTCTCTCTGTGGTCAGGCAGCTCTAGTTGCAGAAGAGCCATCCTAAGAGCTGGTGGCAAGAATGAGTCATCATCAGCAGTTGCAGGTGGCCACACTGACTCAGGAGGATCCTGAGCATCTAAATGGGCCACCAACACCAGCTCCCTCCAAAGGGTTATAGGAAATAAGTCTCCCTTTGTCCCACTGCCCGCTTTAGTAGGAGCCACGAGAGCAGTAGAAGGCTGTCTAGTAGCTTAGGTGTCCAGAGAGTGAACCTTCCCTCTTTCTCTAGCTCACCAAAGCCTGAGGAATGGAGAGGGACGGGAGGAGGCAGCGGGTACATTTGGGACTTCTGTTACATTGAGCAAACAAGTATATTGATTGAGCAAAAAGTAATGATACTGAGGATAATGAGCCCCAGGTTTCTCATTACTGAAGAGAATCACAAACGTGGAAATTGGGAAGATTGGAAAGAGCCATAAAGTGTTGGATTGGAACTGAAAGTATCACTATGGTGGGGCTTGTAATCTCAGCAACTGGGGAGTCTGAGGCAGAAGGATTTCAAGTTCAAGGTCAGAGGCTAATCTGCATAACTTAACAAGACCCTGTCTCAAAAAAAGAAAAAAGCAAAAAAGGAATGGGCTAGGAGTACAAGTCAAAGGTAGAGTGCTTGCAAAATATGCATCAGGCCCTGGGTTCAACCCTCAAATACCACAAAAAAAAAAAAAAAAAAAAAAGGAAAGAATCAGTATAGAATGGACTAATGTGTTAACTACATGTGCATTGATTTATGGAGTGTATGGAGGGAGTGGTACATAGATGATAGGTGGATGAAGTAATAGCTAGATGATTGATAAGTTGATAGATGATAAATAGACAGGTAGACAGATAGCTGCCTCTTAGCTTTGTCCACCAAGAACGCCTAGAAGCAAGGACAGCCCAGTAGCAATGAGCACACTGAACACTCATATTTTAGTTTCTAAATACCATCCTCTGCCAAAGAATCAAGGCTTCTGAGGAAAATGATGCACTCCAGGGCTGGGACAAAGAAGGAAGGAAGAGCTCAAGGAATGATGATGACATGTCAAAAAAGACAACAAGAATCACTGGCTAGATTTGGGATGGTCTGAACATCAAAATAATAATGGACTATAACTCAGTGAATAAGAAAGGGATCCACAGGTCCATACTAATTAAATGGATGGATAGATTGATATGCAGATGATAGATTAGGTGGGTAATGGGGAGAAGGGTGGGCACTTCCTTACAGTAGACTGTTAACTAGTATATGTAAAAGGAATGACCCAAACTAAAAATACCATGTTACCATCATGGTGGTAGCTGATTTAGGCAGAAATATCCAATAGCCATAGCTAGTGGGTAGAGGTTCTATGAGGAACAGGATCTTGGCATAATCTCTAAATATTTCCCCACAAAATAATTACTAATCACAACTGGAAACATGATAATTTAGGGTGGATAAATCTATCAGACACCAACTTGATCCAGCAATGGAAATTAATGTCACCAATGATGCAGTGGGTTGACATCATGCACCCGTGACGTGATGCCCTGGAAAGGGCGCAGTGTCATCTGTGTGGCTTCTGCCCAGGGGACATGACCAGACTTCATGGTACCCAGGATGAGGACATCCTATACAAAAAAGGCAGTTGCTCCTTAGGATTGTTAAGAACAGAAGGGATCCAGAACTGTTCTAGATTGCATTTGCCCATAATCCCACTACCATGTTTCCCCCTTGACTCACTGGGCTGTACATAGACCTCAGTCTAAGCAGTTATAAAATTTGAGGATCATATGCAGCGCTTTTCACAATAGCAAGGATATGGAATCAACCAAAGTGCCCTTCAACAGAAGAATGGATAAAAAAAACTATGGCATATATACACAATGGAATACTACTCAGCAATCAAGAAAAATGAAATAAGGTCATTCGCAGCAAAATGGATGGAATTAGAGAAAATTATTTTGAATGAACAAACAAGAGCTCAGAAAGAGAAACTACACATGTTCTCACTCATATGAGGGAGCTGATTCAAAATTACAAGAAGGAAAAATCATACTCAAAGGTCAGATCATAATAAAAGGGGGGGAAGATAAGAATGATGTCAATATAAATGGACTAGAAATCGCATGTAATTGTTCTAACAAGATAAAAACAAAGACCACTACAGGAAAAGTTTCTATCTTAAACAGAACTGAAACCCAAGGACATATAGAAAAAAACTACTAAGTAAAAGATAGAGAAGACTTAGATGGGAAACTTAGATGGGAAGGGTGGGGAGGGAAGCATAGGGGAGGGTAAGGGGTAACCTATATGAATAATGTTTATCAAAATGCATATATGGAAATGTCACAATGAAAAGCATGTCAAAATGAAACACATTAAGATGTACATTAAAAATTTCTAATAAAAAAAATTGAGGATCATCAGCTGGGTGTGGTAGTGCACGCCTGTAATCTCAGCAGCTTGGGAGGCGGAGCCAGGAGGCTTGCAAGTTAGAGACCAGAGGAAGTCTGTGCAATTTAGCGAGACCCTGTCTCAGAAAGTAAAGAAAAAAAAGGGGGGGGGTTGGGGGTGCAGCTCAGTGGTCCAGCACTTGCAAAGCATGCAAGCACGAGGCCCCAGGATCAACCCCCAGTACCACAAAAAAAAAAAAAATTGATCTTTGGGGAAATTAGTTAAGAGTGCACATTCGAGGGCCCCCTCCTAAGAGTCTGTTTCTGAAGGTCCAGAGAGTCACACTGTTAGCCACCACCCCAGGGAATTCTGATGTAAGTATCTAGTGATCACTGTGGAATGTTATCTAAGAAATTCAGCAGTCTTCCCTTCCAGCCCTGGTTTAACCCTTCTCTATCTCTTTGCTTGCCAGGGTGACGCTGTATGCTGAGTTCCTTCCCATGAAAGCCAGAGCTAAATGTATTTTGCTGATCGAGGTAAGGAGGAGAGTGGTCAGGTCTCTAGAGAATACTGACTTTCTGGCAGGCAGTTCTCAGATGCCCTGAGTCATAGGACAAGCAAAAGGAAGTTTAAGGAAAATATAACTAGCTCAGTATGCAGAGACTTAAATGGATCAGTTAGGTTGAATTCTGACACAGCCATCTTGCCATGTGAATAAATTTTTCAATTGACAAGAACATTCGTGTGTCCCTTTAAAAATGGTGTCAGGTAAAATGATGTGCATGTAGGAAATGTCATGAGAAAACTCATTAATTTGTACACTAACTAAAAAAATTACTAATTTAGAAAAGTTGGGGTAAATGGTGGCGGGCAGGTGGTACATCTTCTTCAACGGGAAATGGCTTCTGAGAGTTGACCAATTAGGGTAACAGTAATCTGGTCCTTACTGGCATGGATGAACCAGTCATTCAAATATTAAAATGCCCCTTGTCACCTAATATCCTGTATTTTCCTGGGACTTCTTAGAGCTTTCCATGATCCAGTAACTAAAGAGTTAATTCCTGGGACAATGGAGATGTGAGTGTGTTGTTAGATATTTTGACTGTCGCCCTTGATTGTCAGTAACAGAAATAGACTGTGGTTCATTTAAGCAAAGCGTGCATTAAGAAGACTCTTGGAGCTCCAGAGTTTATGCAGGAGGCCAGAGGACTAGGTTTTAGAATGGGAAATAGTTGTAGAGCAGGTTGCCAGCAGGAAACAGCTGATTTGAATTAACACAATTTGAGAGGGCTTAATAAAGACAAAATAAAGGCACTAGTTATAAAGTCCTTATAAAGCCTTTACAGGGGAACATTACCAACCCCAGGCCTGAAAGTACAAAGGGAGGCTGCTATAGAGGAGCTGTGACCTTCAGCTGAGAAATGCAGCCAGCCCATGAGCACCCTTCAGGGAAGGAGACAGAGGAATAAAGGCCCCCCAGTCTCTCCTCTCCACCCTCCCTCTCATCTCCTATATGGCTCTCTATTGACTGCACTCAGTAGGAAGCCATAGGATGGGGTCCTGTTGATGGAATCCATACAAAGGTAGGAAATGATGGAGAGTGACTTGGAAAGGCAAACAGAAGATAGCCACACAGGAAAGAAGGGATTTTGATGAAGGATACTGGAGAACATTGGGCAAGGGAAATGGATGTCAGTAGACACCCAGGATGCCCAGTGTGCAACCTCTTCCATAGCAGCATTATGCACCATAGCTAAGACATGGAATCCACCCAAGTGTCCATTGATGGATGTATGGACAACAAAATGTGGTATATCCATACAATGGAATAGTATTCAGCCTTTAAAAGGAAGGAACTTCTGACCCATGCTATCACACAGATGAACCGTAAACACATTATACCAAGTGAAGTAAGCCAGACACAGAAAGCCAAATATTATGATTCCACTACAGAAAGGAGAGTACTTAATATAACAATGACAGAAAATGGAATAGAGATTGTCAGGGGCTGTAGATAGACAGGATAAGGAGTCATGTTTAGTCTATACAGAGTTTTTGTTTCAGAAGATAAAAAGAGTTCTGGACATGGATGGAGATGGTTCTTGCACAACATTTTGAATGTATTTAATACCACTGATCTATGCACTAAAAAAATGGTTAAAATGGTACATTTTATGTGTATGTTACCAAATTTTTTTAAAAAATGGGAAAAAACACCTGAAACAAAACCTTTTAATGTATCCATTATCATAATGATGTCACATAATAATGATCATATTAGCCAGGGCTTCCATATGCACAATTCCACAGCAGGGACTATGCAAACATTAGCCAGTGTGGGTGGGACCCTCCATCTCCTGAGGGACCCTCCATCTCCTGAGGGTCCCACCTACACTGGGCCAGATGGGCTCAATGGGCCAGATGGGTCACCATATGGACCACAGGAAAAGGGTGGCCATTCTGACCTTGATAAGCTCAGTGATGCCCTCCCTCACATCTATACCCTCGTCCTCTGTGACCCTTGTAGATCATGCTACTCCACCACTGACCCCAATTCTCCTGTGCCAGGTCTTCTGGGCCATTGGGACAGTGTTCGAGGTCCTTCTGGCTGTGTTCGTGATGCCCAGCCTGGGCTGGCGTTGGCTGCTCCTCCTCTCGGCTGTCCCACTCCTCCTCTTTGCTGTTCTGTGTTTCGTAGGTATCTTTAAAGAGATCTCCTTTCCTCCTTGGCACTTCACCATCCACTATATTTTGGTGTGAAGGGAAGGCAACCCCAAAGCCAGCTTTCTGGGTCATTGATTTTTTAACCAGGAAATTAGACAAGTGAATGTGGCCTAAGGTAGTCCCAGAATGGAGTGTTACATTTCCTCCAGACAGACACTCTGGAGATATTCTCTAGGGAGAGAACTGTGGGTGGGGAGATACGTTGGCCCCATTATTGTAGGGTCAACACTTAAAGTGACTGTAGGGGATTCATTGGGTCTCTTGAATTGCAAGTAACAGAAACTGAATTCAGACTATTTTGAGGAAAACAGAGATAGACCCAGGACAGAGAATTGAATAACTGGCTTCAGGCATGGATGAACCCAGGAGACATCTAATGATGTCTCCATCTCTGCTTTGCAAAAACCACACCCTGCAGTGAGATCATGCCACATACTCATCATTTGGAGAAAAGATATATGAAACACTTTACACCCAGTGAAGTCCCAGAATAAGCTTGTAGATAGGTATTCCTCATGTGTGGTAAACACTATAATTCTTGGTAATCACTATTGGTATTAATAATTACTGAGTGTACCTGTGAGGAAGATACTGTGTTAAGTTCTTTACATGCATTATTACAACATATTTATTCCTCTCAATAACTATGTGGGATAGAACTGTGATGAACGCCCATATTAGTTAGGGTGACACCAGTTCTTGTAACAAATAAAGCCTACAAACTCAGTTGCTTTACACAATAGAAGTTTTTTTTCTCTCCCCTTAAATATCTTGGTCAGGGGTCGTCTGCTTCTATGTCATTGGGGATAGCAAGTCACATGGTCTCACCTAGCTGCAAAGGAAGCTGGGAAATGTAGTCCATGGCTGAGCAGCCATGTCCAAGGATAAGTCCACACTACCGTAAAGGAAGCATGAATTTTGGTGGACAATAGCAGTCTCTAGTACAGCCCCGCTTTACAATTAAGGAAATTGGAGTCAAGACTGATTTACCAAAGGGCAGACAGCAAGTAAACAACAGAACTTTACTTTAAACCAGGTCTTTTGACTCCCTGTCTTGTCCTAATTCTACCATATCTGTGGTTTCATAGATGGCTGTTGCTTTGTTTTATAGAAACATATTTATCTAGTCACTTGGAATTGGGACTTCATTAGGCTTAAAGGTCTTTCTGATTTCTTTCTCTCTCTTGGACTGAGTTTGCGAGTTGATGCTGAACACAGGTGACGTAGAGTTTCTTGAGAACTGAGGGTGAGGTTTCTGATGATAGTCTTAATCAATCTTCACATGGAACTCTAAAAGCAGCACCAAGTAATAGTAATACAACACTGACAACGATAATCCCTAAATTAGCCTATGCCAGGCCCTGTGCCAAGCACTTTGTCTGGATAATCCTACTTAATGTTCTTGATAATCCTGAGAGGTAGCATCTATTTCTACCCCCATTTTATGGGTGAGGAAATGGAGGCACCAAGAGGTCAAGTCATGGCACAAAGTCACACAACCTTATAACAGATGGCAGAGCCAGCATTTGAAGCCAGGTACCTGACTCCAGAGCCCTGACCTCAAAGACCCAACCCCCCCTTCCCCACAGACGTATGAGAGTGTATGGCTGGGAGTGAGTGTTCATGCCCACCCTAACCAGCCATGCCTGGGTCTCCTGTCCTCTCAGTGGCTGCCGGAGAGTGCGAGGTATGATGTGCTGTCTGGGAACCAAGAAAAGGCAATCGCCACCTTGAAGAGGATAGCGACCGAGAATGGAGCCCCCATGCCACTGGGCAAACTCATCATCTCCAGACAGGTCAGTGTCTGCATCTGCATGTCCTGTGCCTGAGGCGCACATGTGTACACATGTGGGCACATGCATGGGAGAGCCTATCTACCAAGGTGGCCTTGCCTCTGTGTGTGTGTGTGTGTGTGTGTGTGTGTGTGTGTGTGTGCGCGCACGCGCGCGCACACGCACATGCATGTAGCTAATGGGGGTGCAGTCTTATAAGGGACATTTGGCAATGCCAATGTGTCCATGCATTGCCAAGTTCTGGAAATGCTGCCTGGAGAGTTCAGCTGGTGACTAGAGAAGTGTTAGATCTGCTGATGAGTCCTGTAACTGCTCCTGCTCTGGTTTGCCTCTCAGCATTGATGAAGGCTGAATGCAAATGTGATTGATGAGCAAAAGTTCTGCAATAAAAGTACATTAGAAAGGGAAGTGCTTTGGGGCTCAGTGGTAGAGTGTGTGTTTAGGATGAGCAATGTCCTGGATTCGATACACAGCACCAGAAAGAGAGAGAGAGAGGTGGGCTGGGGAGAGAAAGGGAGAGAGAGAACGGTGTGGGGGAGAGGGAGAGAAAGAAAAGGATGAAAGAAGGAAGGAAAAAAGAAGGAAGGAAAAAGGAAGGAAGGAAAGAAAGAAAGGAAAAGAAAAAAAAGGAAAAGAAAGGAAAGGAAAGGAAGAAAAGAAAAGAGAGAGAGAGAGAGATACCTTTAGATCTAGGAGGTCAAACTGCACCCTGGTGTATGTTCTTAATGAATGATGTGTCACTCTCCTGTCACACTAACCAGGAACCTCCCCGTGACACTTTATGAGCACCAGTAATGTGTGAGCCTTCACACTGCACACACAGGAAAAAAGGGTACAGATTTAAGGCTGTAGTCCCTGCACTCAAGAATCATCCAAGCTGAGAGTGGTGGCACATGCCTATAAACCCAGCACCTGGCAGGCTAAGGCAAGAGAGTCATGGGTTTGAGGCCAGCATGAGCTACATAGTGAGACTATGTCTCAAAATACTGGGGAAAAAAGCTGAGCATGGTGGCGTACACCTGCAATCCCAGCACTTGGGAGGCTGAGGCAGGAGGATGGCAAAATCAAGGCCAGAGTTTAAAGCCAGCCTGAGCTACATAGTGAGATCCTGTGTCAAAAGGAAGGAAAGGAAAGAAAAGGAAAGGAGGGGAGAGGGAAGGAAAGGAAAGGAGATAGGAGGGGTGGGGAGAGGGGAGAAGGGAAGGAGGGGAAAGGAGAGGACAACTGGAAAATATATTTTTCATTTGTGACACATTGTTTGTACACAACTAAATCACTTATGACCTGTCATCTTTTCTTCACTTTTGGCATGCTTATATAACAAGCATTGCTAAAACTGCCACTAGGAAAATATATCCATTACATATATCTGAGAGGGAAATAATCACAGTCGTAGAGTACATTTCTTAAAGAACATTATAAAGCAAAGATTTGATAAATTCTTTAATATTGACTTTGCTTTTTGTTGCTTCTTTTTTGAGACAGGGTCTCACTGTGTAGCCCAAGCTGTCCTGGAACTTACTATGTAGCCCAAGCTGGCTTTGAACTTGTGTTGATCATCCTACCTCAGCCTCCTATCACCCTGGGCTTGACAGATTCTTATAAATTATTCTAAAATTGACGGATGAGTCATTTGATGAATCAATCTTTTGCCAAATTGGTCTGCGGCATATTGGCTTTCAGTACATTAATTGTATTTGTTTATTGTTTTGTTTTGCTTTTTGAGGCAGAATCTTCCTATGTCACCCAGGCTGGTCTGAAATGCATTAGTGTAGCCCATGTTGACCTTGAACTTGAGATCCTCCTGCTTTAGCCTCCTGAGTGCTGGGATTACAGGTGTATCACCTCTGGCTTTCATTAATTGTTGTCACCTTGACCTATACCTGGTTTTGAGGGAGGGTGTGTGTGTATGTGTGTGTGTATAATGGTTCCACACCTCTTGAAACAGTTTTCTGGTCCTCAGTCCATAGCACTGCCCATGAGGCCTGAGGGGCCCAGGCTTCCAGGGTTTGTTTCCCAGCTCCAGGACTCCAGGTTGGAGGGTATAGATGGCTCCATCCTGTGGGAGTCAAGCTCTGGGACTTTGCAGGGTCCCAGCTGGAGGGGCTGGGAGGCTGAGTGCCTGCCCACTAGACACTCCCTCCCAGTAGTGTGCACTGAGATAAGGCCACTAACCAGCGCCACACACATGTGGAGGGAAGAGAGTAAACAGAATGTCCTTGTCTTGAAACAGGAAGACCGAGGCAAAATGAGGGACCTTTTCACGCCCCATTTTAGATGGACAACTTTGTTGCTGTGGTTTATATGGTAAGAGCCTCTGTTGATCACTTTGACCCCTCCCATTATGCCTGGTTTGGGATGTTGTTTTGAAGCAATGCTCTCCTCTTGGGTGGCATTTCAAATTTCAGTAGTTTGGACATCACCTCCTCGATTACTGCCCTATCCAGGTTATCACCTATTCTATTAATTTCTTAATCTTTTTATTTAACTTGATGTTTTACTCAGATAAGTATCTTTTAAAAGGAAAGTCTATAATCTCTGCTTTAAAGGAAAATATTTTCATTGCAGGCCACAGAGAGAAGGTGCTCTTAAAGAGAAATGCAGTAAAAATTAGTCACATTGGTGGGTTGCCAAGCCAGTGAGTCTTTATATTTAAGAGACAAAGAGAGCAAGAGGGAGAGGAAGCATTAAGGATTCAATAGCACAAAAGTGATCCTGGGATAAAATCAAAAGAATTGAAAGGAAGTTTGGAAGGCATGTTTATTATTTCTTCATGTTGTTGTTCTTAGGTGCTGTTGCATCACGTCCAACTCATAGGCATAGGTGTGACCAAATACCAGAGAAAAGCAACTTCAGCGAGGAAAGATTGATTCTGGCTCATGGGTCCAGAGATTATAGTCCACTGTCCTGGGTTCCATTGGCTCTGGGCCCATGGTGAGGCAGCACATCATGCCAGCAGGAGCCGGGGGAAGAAAAGCCAGGTCGCCTTATAGTGGACAGGCAGCAGGGAGAGAGGAAGGAGGGGCTAGGAACAAGAACCTGCCCCCAGTGACCTACTGCCTCCAGCTGGGTCCCACCTCTTAAAGTTTCCAGAACTTCCCAAAGTAGTATCACCAGCTGGCGACCAAGCCCTTTAAATATGAGACTGTGTGGTACATTTCCTCTTCAAGCCATAACCAAATGAAATTTTTCTACAATATGATTTAATATTTATCCTGTATCACTGTCTTCCTCTTTGCCCATATTGTCTTTGGTACCACTGGTGGTACATGGTCCACAGTTTGAGAACCCGGATTTGGTCAGCTTATCCATTCTTTGAACTTCCAGTTCTGATCCTATTTCATTTTTCTAAATAACAGCCATGGGAAGGGCCTAGAGGGGAGGTGTTTGCAGAAAGTAATTATATTAATCTTCCCAACAAACCAAATTTTAGCCATTCTCTCCACTCTGCCAAGCAGGCTGTTTCACATCAACAGTATCCATTAGCGTGGCTGAAGGCTTTGGGTTCTTTAACCCATTCTCAATTTTCCTATTCACTTCTAAGCAGAAGGGATAATTAGCAGGGTTGTAGCCCAGGGGTGGTGAATTATAGGGAAGAGGAGAGAAAAGCTTTGATAATACACAGCATGGGGGCTCCAGCTCTGCCCCACATTCCTAAGAGCTGAGTCAACCTACCAAGAATTTATTAAACACCTGCCATGTGCCCAAGTACAAATGTAAAGACTGCAAGATATTTAAGGAGGGAGTTGGGCAGAGTTAGAATTAGAGTGTCTAATTCATGTGGGCCAACACTACTTGAATCCTGAAGCAATTAACCAGAGACAAATTTTAGTACACTTTAGAAGTCACTAAATTTGCTTGCACAAATTGTAACTGAAGGAAACTGATCTTTGGCCAGAAATTAATAAACTATGTCATTCCACTCTGAGATTCTAAAATCATGTCCAAGTTCAGCAAGTTGGCTCAGAAGCTGTGACAAATGTCATCGGGACTATTTTGTTTCTACATTTTGGTCCCCAGAAAAAATTTTCTCCTACTCCCATTTGGGTATTGGTTCTTGGAGAGAGACGTCTCTGGGATATAATACTATTGACCTTGGTATTTTCAAGGGCACAGGATCACTTCCCTTTATCACATCACAATGCTTCACACTTCCATCTTCCACCTCAAGGTTCCTGGCAGAGCCCCTGAAGACCCACCATGGCAGCCTGTGCAACTTAGCGAGATGCTGGCTCAAAATAAAAAATAAAGAAGGAGCTGGGAGTATGGCTCAGTGGTAGAGCTCTTGGGCAGCACGCGCAAGATGGGATTCAAACCCCCAGTACTGAAAGAAAAACAACAACCTAGGGTGGTATAAAGAGTGGTCCCCACTGCTGTAGACATAGGTCATTCCCTGGGGGCCAGGGGAGGGGTATTGCATTTCCCTCATAGTCCTTTACCATTCTTACTCCTGTCAGGTTCTCCAATGCATTTTCTTACTACGGGTTAGTTCTGCTCACCACAGAACTCTTCCAGGCGGGAGATGTCTGCAGCAGTGAGTATTGCACTTCTCTTCACCCATCACCTGCCCCACCCTGCACAGGCACAGCCTCATACTCCCATGGCATTGGCTTGGCCTGGCTCAAATTCCATGGGTTCTAAGACGCCAGGCGATCTGGTCATGATGGAGCTGACATGTACAGAGTTGCACCTTATGTCTGATGTTGGGTTCTGATGTTGACACTGTTAAAGGATAAACTGAGCCAGATGTGGTGCCGCATGCCTGTAATCCCAGCGACTGGGGAGGTTGAGGCAGGAGGATCATGAGTTCAAGGCTAGAGGCCACCTGTGCAACTTAGTGAGACCCTGACTCAAAATAAAAAATTAAAAATGGACTGGGAATGCAGCTCAGTGGTAGAGCACTTGCAAAGTGTATTTGAAGTCCTGGGTTCAATCCCCAAGTACCACTGGGGGGAAAAAAAGGCACATTGAAATCTTAGGGTTTATTTGAGCACAGATCCATGAATCAGGCAGTGCCACACTGCAGGTAGGTGGCTTGGGCTCCACTGAAGGGATGCAAGGGGAAAGCATTCCTAAGCGTCAAAAGACCAGTGTCAAAATGGTAACAGATTTAAAGATCTAATGGGGGCTGGCTCCATGCAGGGAGCCTACGTAGCCAATCCCCAGCACCAAAAATAGATAAATAAATAAAAAGCTGAGGCTCTAATAGGCTTTTATTAGAAGTTCTAGAATCAGAGAAAACCTCATTCTAGCCAGGTGTGGTATCATACACCTGTAATCCCAGCACGGGGGAGGCAGAAGCAGAATTGTGGGTGTGAAGCCAACACAGGACACATAGTGAGACCTGTCTCAAAAACCCAAATCAAAAGAAATAGAACTTCATTCTATAACACAGCACTGATGTTACCATAAGCCATGCATAGGAGGTTATGTCCAGTTTCCCTGCCCCCCGCCCCCATCAGCCTCACCCCTAAACTGGGAGACAGATTGGTAGAGACAGTTTTTATTCAGGGACTGAGGAAAATGGAGTAAACATTCCATCTCCAAGATCCCCATTTTTGAAAGGGGAGAAGTCCCAAGGATTTTAGTGGGATGGGGATGGAAAATCCCCACCCGTTTCCACCCTGCACTTCTCCCCGCTCCTTTGCAGAGTTCTCCCATCCTTTGAGAAGTGTCAGGCCTGGCAGAGGCCGTTTGTTTCTTTTCTTTGGAGGCCAACTTCAGCTTCAAGCCAAGACTCCTGTGGTGCCTGTTAAACAGCATTCATCTTACAAGTGAGAAAGGTGATTGGAAGGGAGGGGCACAAATGTGTCTTTTATCAGAACTATTAAGGTTTTTCCTCTGGGGGCGTTGTTCTTCCTCCTTATAAGAACTATGTGAACTTGCCTCTGTCCCTGCAGGGCCCAGCCCTTGCTCTCTCAGTGTGGGGTTTTGGCTACATTGTTACAACTGGGAACAAAAAGAGATTGGTCATTTCAAAGTTATTTCCCTTGGAGGGTTAAAACAGAGGGGACTTGCTTGTCATGGGGCTCAGGTAGACCAGGTCCCTACTCCTTGGATGCTGTGAATCTATTGTGTTTGGAAAACTGGCCCCTTTCCACATTCAGTTGGAGTCTGTCACTTAGCACAAGTGTCTGCATTCTGATTTGGTCTGGTCGCTGAGGCCTAGTCCAGGAGCTGAGACCTTAACAAGGCCTCCCATAACTTAAAAATAAATTGTGCACAGAAGCAAGACAGAGAACTGCCAGTTGGTTAAAGAGGAAGAGTTAGCAGCGATGCCTGCCTAGAATTTGGTGGTTTCTGATTGGATAAATTAATCTGAGTGGGTTTCAGTTTGCTTACAGAGGAGCAAGGGGGCTGTCTTAGCCTCAGGGCTTTCCAATTAATTTTCCCTAACAAGTTACAGTATCGAGTTTACAGATATGATCCTGCACAGACAGTAATGTCACATATAAGAGCAATGTTGGAGCTCCACCCTGGGCATGCAAGAGAATTTCTCCTTCCCCTTCCTCCCCCTCAGCTTCCTCTTCCAGGAATAGAAGCCAGGCCCTCATGCATGCTAAACAAGCACCCTACCCACTGAGCTATACCCCCCCCCAAACCCCACCTAAGGAGCTGTTAGACAATGCCAGTACCACTTAGACAGCACCCAGACCAATTTAATCAGTGGGGAGGAGCCCAGGCATTAGTAAGGTTTAAAAGCCCCCCAGGTGATTCTATTATGAAGCTAGAGATGGAAAACATTGGACAAAAGAAGGAAAGATAAAGAAACATCTATATGCAGATGCCTGAGCTTTCAAACCATGCTGCTATTTAGATAATACTAGGTTCTTAACATTGAATTCAGGATGGAGAATAAAGGAATCAAGTTCCTGCTTGTCTTCAGGGTTTGCCTAATTCTCTGTTTCATAAAAAGCCTTATAATCTTAGTTAATAGTTTTACATATTGGGAGCTATGGGTGTAGCTCAGTGGTAGAGCAAGTGCTTAGTAGGCATGGGGCCCTGGCTTCAATCCCTAGCACCAAAACCCAAACAAAAAGTTTTGCTTATGGGTATAAGTGAAACAGGAACTGAAAGGAAAAAGGACTAGCAAGCCATGAGCAGTTGTAGGAAGCAGTGCCTGCCAGGGCAGGGAGTTATTGTTGTTGTTAGGTGCTGTCGAGTCAGTATCCGACTCATAGCGACCCTCATAGGGCTTTCAATGGCTGATTGTTTTGGGATTGGCTTGGGAGTGGATTGTCAGGTCCTTCTCCCATTTTTGCGGTGCTGGGAATCGAACTCGGGACCTCAGAGTTGCAGCGCAGCGCTCTACCAACTGAGCTTAATCCCAGCCCAGAGAGAAAGAAATAAATCAACCAGAGAGAAAAATAACAACAACAAGAACAAGAACCCTAAGTTTCTAGTTAAAGTGACGGTCTTTATTTTCTATTGGCCTTTGACTGTCCTAGGGTAGGAAAAAAAAAAAAAAAAGAAGAAGCAGAAACAAATAGATGCAGTGAGCTTAGGGGACTGGACAGGGAGATGCCCACCAGTGCCACCTTAAGGATCAACCAGAGACCTGACAAATCTACCAACCAGCAAGAGACAGCTAGGTTTGAAAAACCCAAGCAAGGGTGCCACGGGGCAAGGTCCGAGGGTCACCCAATCTGGGGCTGCCAGCAATGCGCCAGACACTATATATACCACTAGCCAGCCCCACACATGTAGGATTCCCTAGCTCTCTCTGGGACCCCTCTGTGTACTCACAGGTCCTTGTTCTCTGTTTCTTCCTTTCCTTTTCCCCCACTTTGTTACTAGTTGTTTTCCCTACTGTTCTTAATAAAAGCTGTCACTTCTCTGCACCTTTGTGGCTCCCTGGATCATTCTTGATCCTTGGAGACAAGAAGTTGGAAACAAGAACTTCTCCACTGGTTCAAATTGGCCACATAGGGTTAGATAAGACAGTGGAGTCTCGTGGGGGGAGGGGGGAGACCCTGAGCTAAATTCTCTGCCAAAGAGCATCAATTGCTGATCCATAGCAGGATTTGCTATTGATGGAGCTCAGAGAGCACCCTTAATAGTGGACGTGCTCACACTAGACAAAGGGTGCCATGGAATGTGAGAAAGCAGAGATTGGCCAGCTTTTTCTTTGAAGAGCAGATAGCAAATATTTTTGGCTTTGTGGACCACACAATTCTGCCACTCATAGCAGCAAAGCAACTATGGACAACATATAAATGAACAAGCATGGCTATGTGCCAGTGGTAGGTGGTGAAGGGAAATTTTCCCTCCACCCTCTGAAGGTTCACTGGAGTAAACCAGCTAAGATTAAACGGAGAAAGGGTATGCAGGTTTATTGATGTACAAAAGGAGGAGCAGAGAGATGAAGCTGGAGTTGGTGGTTTAGGGTTCAAATATGAGCCTGTCTCCTGCACTCCTACGATGGTGCCCCAATGGAATCACACACAAGGAAGAAGACATGGGGAGCAGGAAGGTGTGATTGGAGACTGTATATGATTATTCCTCCGCTTCTCCCCCACTCCTAGTCTCCAGCAGGAAGAAGGCAGTGGAAGCCAAATGCAGCCTGGCCTGTGAGTACCTGAGTGAGGAAGATTACATGGACCTGCTGTGGACTACCCTCTCTGAGTTCCCAGGTGAGGGATCTGTGTCAGGTGAAGCTGGAGCAGGAAAGCCTGAGAATATAGTATTTGTTTGGGATCTAGCTGTGCCGCCAGGAAGCAAATCCCATCTCTGTAGGAGCAAGGGATCTCCCTCTCAATCCTTTGCTCCAAGTAGCCAAGAACTGTGAAGGGGATGAGATTTTTACTCCACTTGAAGGCTAACAAGTTAAGCTGCCCAGTTTCATGCATGCTGGCAAGAGACAAGAGACTCCTGGGTTACAGACGAAAGACTATTTAACAAGCCCTAGTCTCTGATCCCGTCAGATCTCAGAAGCTAAGCAGAGTTGGGCCTGATTAGTAATTGGATGGGAGACTGTCTGGGAAGCTTGGGAGAAGGACCTAGCAACTCACTCCCAAAAAACAACCAACCATTGAAAACTATGAATAGCAGAAAAGCACTAACAATAGTGTTTCGCCTGTTGTATATGGTCGCTATGAGTTGGACACTGACTCGATGGCACCTAACAACAACAACAATACATTGCAGCATCTGCAGACATAGCACCCTGGCATCTGATCCCACCTGATTTTGGAAGCTAAGCAGGGTCGGCTTGGTTAGCCCTTGGATGGGAGACCTCCTGGGAATACCATGTGCTGCAGGTTAGGGAGAAGGACCTGGCAATCCACTCCTGAGACAATCTGCCACCGAAAACCCTATGAATATCAGAGAAGCACTGACAATAGTGCCAAGCATGGCACACCCAGTGTTGGGAGTGTGTTTCTAGTAGGACCCTGCTGGATGGCACCTAACAACAATAATACATTGTAGCAAGAATAATACATTGTATAAAAGATTGCTGTAGCAAGCAGTGCTATATTGTACCAAGAGTACTATGTTGGTGTCAATTCTCCTTACCTAAAGTCCCACATGGAGGAGGAGGAAGAGCCCAGGTGTATGCCACTCATGTAATAAATTTGCAACATGGCTAAGCGGATTAGTTCATTTTCCGTTACTATCATGAAATAACTGAGGCTGGTACTTTATAAAGAAGTTTATTTAGCTTACAGTTCTGGAGGTAAAGGACTCTAGTGAAAACTTTATGGTGGATGATAGCACAATGGTATAAGCACAGGAGAGAGTGAAAACTTGTAGGGCAAGGCAATAAGCAGAAGACTGGGGATGGGCCAGCAACAACCTCCCATGAGGCCTCCTCTCTTAAAAGTCCCAGTGCCTGTAACATCTCTACACTGAGGACTAAGCTCTCAACACATGATCCCTCCCTTGGAGGACACACTCAAACTATATGCAAACCATAGCACCAGGGAACTCCAAGCTTAGAAGACCCAAATCTTTTACAATGGGCTGCCAGATACCTGTCCAACCTTTGCCCCAAAGGGAGACATCATCTTTATTATGTTGCTCAGTAAATAAATCTATTCTTTGCACCAAAGGGAGATAGTATCTCTATCTTCAAAGGCTATTTGTTGTGTAAACAACTTTGAAATAATAGTCTGGAACAAAAGAGCAGCTCAGGCTTTGCTTACAAGATGTGCAGAAATATGAAACCCATGGAAACTTGTCCTCCAACAGCAGACACACTGGAAAAGACCAGGGGAATATCAAAATTCCAAACCTACACACGATGCAAAGGTGATTTATTATTTTTCCCTTAAAATAAATAATAATTATTATAACAATAGTTATAATAAATATATATAAATAAATAGTTATAATAAATATTATAACAATAGTATGGCTACTACTTACCAAGTAGTTACTATATACCAGGAACTATGCTAACTGCTTCATATATGCTCATTTAACCTTCTGATGTAGTATAATGATTCCTATTTGCCAATATAAAATACCAACTTGGTTTTAAGGATATAAGAAAATAGATTTTTTTGTTTGCTCCCCCCCAATAGTGGCAGTTTGAATGCAGGGCCTTGCATATACTAAGCAAGCACTCTCCTACTGAGCAGCACCCCTAGTCTCTTTTTTATTTTTTATTTTTGAGACAGGGTCTCACTAAGTTGCATAGGCTGCCTCTGGCCTCAATCTCATAATTCTCCTACTTCAGCCTCATGAATCACTAGGATTGTAGGTATGTGCCACTGAGGCTGGCCTGAAAATAGTTTAGTCTGAGACAAATATGAGTGACTGTGACCTGGGAACACAGAGCCAGTTTACCCTGAATGACATGTTTCACCATGGAAAAGGTTACATGAGCTTTTATAGTCACAGAGAAAAATGTCATGGATCCGTGTGCTTACAGACTACATCGGAGGGCATCATCAGGTAGGTGGGTATAGCAAGATGGGAAAATCTATAGGATCTCCATATTCTCTATATCACTTTCTTACCTTCAGGGTTGGTGTAGGATAGAGGTGTGTCAAGCTTGACAGTACATTCCAAGTCAAGAAAAGTAAAAAAGATGTTAGTTCAGACATAGAGGTTGATAATAAATGGCTGTGAAATGATACTAAAGAGCTGGGCACCATGGCACATGCCTGAAATTCCAGTGACTCAGGAGGCTGAGGCAGGAGGATCTCAGGTTTGAGGCCAGAGGCAGCTTGCACAACTTAGTGAGACCCTGTCTCAAAAATTGAAAAAGGACCTAGGGGTGCAGCTCAGTGGTAGAGCACTTGCCTAGCATGTTCAAAGTCCTGAATTCAACCCTTCACAAAGAAGGAAGGAAGGAAGGAAGGAAGGAAGGAAGGAAGGAAAGAAAGAAAGAAAGAAAGAAAGAAAGAAAGAAAGAAAGAAAGGAAGGAAGGAAGCAAGCAAGCTAAAGATAGCCCCAGATAATTTTGACTCTTGACCTACAACATTCCATCTCTCCACAACCATGATGTTCTCTTCAGCCAAATTTGGCAGGATCTTTAATAGAGATGCAGCTTCTTTAGAGAACATCACTTCACACATTTCACAACTGAAGAAACTGAGGCTCAGAAAGGTGATATAACTTGCCCACTGTCACCAGAGGGCTGGGGTTTAGCTCAGTTGGTAGAATGCTGCTCAGTGCACTCTTAAAAACAATATGAATAGCAGAGGAGCACTGACATAGTGCCAAGGAGTGTTTCATTCTGTTGTGCATAGGGTTGCCTTGAGTTGGATGTGACTCGAGGGCACCTAACAATAACAACAACAACAACAACAACAACAACAACAACAACAACACTATCACAGGAAGGAATCCTTTAATTGCAAACTGTCAGTATCTCCACCTCAGTGCCTGAGGGCTGAATCTCCACAGAGTGCTTCCATGTGAAAGAAAGCAAGGTAGCTGGGAGAGACAGAGTCCATACCCAGGAGCAGCCTTCAAACAATAATTGTGGGAGCTGATGTATAAATACCCCAACTTCCTTGCCCATCAAGCAGTACAACTCTAAGGTGCATGTTCTATGCTGGCTCCCAGAGACCCTAAGTGGAATTCAGCTTCAGCTGCTCAAGGTGGTAACTTGCCTGACCTGGCCCCTTATTAGTTGCCTGCCATTCCCATCTTACTTCCCCACTCTCCTACTGCTTGGTTTACTTCCCCAGTCAACACTTTTACTTGCATCCTAGTGCCAGGGTGTACTGCTGGGAAAACCCAGCTAAAATCCCGAGTGTCCCATAGCTGGCAGAGCTAAGAATTGTAGTCCCACCCTAGGATCCAATATCTTCAATCCTGTACTACGCTGTCTGTTTTTCTTCTAAAACATCTCCCTCATGCAGCTTGGTAGGTAAGATTAAAGGCTCATGAAGTTAAACTCAGCATGGCCAATCATTACGTCTGCAACTTTAAGCACATAACATTTCCAATGACCTTTTTTTTTTTTCCTTTTTACCTCTCCGAGATACAGATTCATCCTTCCTTATTTATTATTTTTACTGGATTTCTGTTGTTGTTGTTGGTGGTGGTGGTGTTCACTAACACATTCCAATCTGCTAGAATAGCTTCTGACACAGTGGACAAATGATTAACTGAATAATTGTGGAAAATGGGACTATTAGTAGCATTTACTTTAGAGGGCTCTTTCGATGATTAAACAAGATAATAGATGTAGAAGTGCCTCCCCCAAATATAATTATTATTGGTAATAATAAGCACTATGCTGTACTGCCTCTAGGGAGTGTTGTTTTTATAGTCCTATTTGGCAGATGAAGAAACTTGGGCTCAGAGAAGACAAGGGACTAGACAAGACCACATGGCAAGTTAGCAGTAACATGAGGCCTTAGAACCAGGTGCATCTGAGTCCCAATGTGAGCATTCTGCTGCCTGGATTCAGTGAATGCTGCCCTTTGGGCCTTTTTGATGCCTGTATTAGTTTCTATTGCCAGGTAACGAAGTATCCCAAAGTTGAGTGGCTTGAAACAACACACACTATCTCACAGTTGCTGTGGGTATGTCAGGAATCTGGGAGTGGTAACTCCGGATCCTCTGCTTTAGCAGAGCTTACAATGTTACAGTCAAGGAGTTGGCCAGGGTCTGCTGTCTCATCTGAAAGCTCAGCTGGTGCAATATCTGCTTCTTTACTGACTCACATGGTAGTTGGCAGGTTCAGTTCCTTGAGGGTTACTGGACTACAGCCTCAGTTCCTTAATGGCTATTGGCCAGAGGTTGTCTTCAGGTCTTACTCATGTTTCCTTCCCCATCCAGGCAAGTACCTGAGAAGGGTCAGGGAAGGAGAGAGAATGCTGGCAAGATAGTGGTTCTGTCTTTTATACACTAAACTGAAAAGTGCCATCCATTGCTTTCCTGCATTCTAGTCATTAGAAGTTAGTGACTAGGTCTGGAGCACTTTCAAGGGGAGAGGACGGGTGACACAGCATGTGCAGTGGGGCAGGGTCATTAGGACAGATGATGCAGAATGTGTGTAGTGGGGCATGGTCATTGGGAACCACTTTAGAAGCAGCCCACCATGCCCCCACTCTCCTGGCAGGTGTCCTCGTGACTCTGTGGATCATTGACCGCCTGGGCCGCAAGAAGACCATGGCCCTGTGCTTCGTCATCTTCTCCTTCTGCAGCCTCCTGCTCTTCATCTGTGTTGGAAGGTGGGTTATTAGAGAGAACCCTCACCCCTCACTGGGACTGAGGCTCATGGCCACCTCACAAATGGCCAAGAGATCAGGCTCAAGGTTGAGACCTCTAATGGGGTAGGAGGGCGTTTTAGCCCCAAGTTCACACTAATAACATCAAATTTAGGCTGTTTATGCCCATTCCAAATGATGTTATACACAGAACTGTGAAATGTATGCATGTGTTAGAAGTGGTCATCTGTTCAACGGAAAGAGATCCTGTTTCAAACAGACCCTGTTGTCCTCAGTTTGGACCTTTCTGCACTTTTCCAATGCCCAAGAGCCTCAGAATGTGGAAGTGACATGGCCTCTCCTGACCTCTGTGAGGCCCCAGATCAAACCTGATGAAGACTCTGTGAGCCACAGAAGGTTGGGAGAGATGCAGCTGAAACCCTGAAATGCTGGCATTCTGTGACATGTGTGAGAGCAATGGAACAAAAGAACCAGGATTGTCCTAAAAATACTGAATAGTGACTTTCCCTGGCTCAGCTGGTTCCTGGCTCCATTCCTGCCCCTACAAGTTCCCCTCTGGGCTTAGTTTTTGCTGTTTTTCTTTTTGGCACTGGTGATTGAATCCAGGGCCTCACACATGCTAGGCAGATGCTATTCTGCTGAGCCACATCCTCGGCCTTGGACATGGATTATTTGTATCACTTCTGCCCAATCTTACCCCAGACCTAGATACCCCGCATTCCCATCTCATAACAATAAACTTAGAAGAGCAAACCTTTAGAGATGGTAATGGGGTGGAGGGGTGCCTGCATGTGTGCATGAATGTCAGTTGGGTGGGGGTGACCACTGCTAATTTCTTAGGTGTAAATTCTGCCTGGGAAAGTAGGATTTTGCTGAAATAAGCAGACAGAGAAAAAAATACTGCTTATCTGCTTTTTTCCCCCCTCTCCCCAGGAATGTGCTCACTCTGTTACTCTTCATTGCAAGAGCATTTATATCTGGAGGCTTCCAAGCGGCTTATGTTTACACACCTGAGGTAGGGGAGGTATTTGGGAGCAGCTAGGGCTGGGAAGGGGGATGCTCTGACACTAGCTGGGCTGCAAGTTGTCCTTTAGTCTCAGTGGTAACTGTGAAACCCTTCATTATTTCAGCTTGCTTTGCAGTCATTTTTTTATGCTTATAAAAGCTTATGCTCAGTGTCAAAATCCTACATGTTACCTAACTGTATAAAACCAAAAATGAAAGAGCCCACATTCTCCCTTCCTAAACACAACCTTCCTAAATAAGTCAGTGTACATTTTTTCAGCTCTAAGCATATATATGTTGGTGCATTAATCAATTAAACTGAATCATTGGTAATTGAGAAGGGTTTAATAATGTGTGCAATGGTGTGAGGCAGGGATTAGGGCAACCAGCAAGCCACAGGGCAATGCCCCAGAGCTCACAATGGGTGGGGCTACCAAGAAAACTGCCACTGCCTAAAGCCAGTTGGGTAAAGGGAGAGGCTTGTTACAGGGTCTCAGAAGAGTTGGTGTGGGATTTATAATGGAAGGACATAGATGAAATTCAAATCTCAGTGTTCATCAATAAAGTTTTATTGGAATATACCACGCCCTTTTTTATATAGATGATTCCTGACTTATAAATTACAGATTTACAATGGTGTGAAAGGCATATGCATTCAGTAGAACCCGTACTGTGCTTTTGGTAGGATTGTTGTTGTTGTTGTTAGGTGCCGTCAAGTTGGTATCTGACTCATAGCGACCCTCATAGGGTTTTCAATGGCTGACTGTTTCGGGATTGCTTTGGGAGTGGATTGCCAGGCCCTTCTCCCATTTTTGCGGTGCTGGGAATTGAACTCAGGACTTCAGAGACTGCAGCGCAGTGCTCTACCAACTGAGCTAAATCCCAGCCCTTTTTGGTAGGATAGGTGTATTAAACGCATTTTTGTCTTATGATATTTTCAAATTAAATTGAGGTTATCAAGATGTAATCTCATTGTAAATCAAGAGTATCTCTACTGTTCATGTTTATGGATACATTTGTGCTACATGAGCAGAGCTGAATAGATGCCAGAGACCATATGGTCTGCAAAGCTCAGAATACTTACTCTCCTGTCATTTAAGAAAAAGTTTGCTAGCTAGGGATGTAGCTCAGTGGTGACAATTTGCCTAATATATGCAAAGCCCTGGGGTCAATACTCAGCACCAGCAAAACAACAACAATAACAACAAAAACACAACTACCAAAAAAAAAAAAAAAAAAAAAAGGAAAGGAAAAAAGAAAAAGGTCACAGATCCCAAGATTAAACTCATCCTGCTGGCTACTTTTGGTGTTGGGTGCCATCAAGTTGGATCTGACTCATAGCTACCCTATGTACAACAGAACAAAACACTGTCCAACACTGCTATGCATATGATCCTTTTTTTGTTTGAGCCCAATGTTGCAGCACTGTTTCTTCTTCTCATCTTGAGTCATGCCACATCAGCAAAAGGAGGTCCAAAGGGCTTTACTCCATTCTCATCATTAAGGTCAACCCCACTTTGAGGAGGCAACTCTTCCCCAATTGTTTCTTGAATGCCTTCCAGCTTTGTGGGGGGGGGGGGCTCATTTTCTGGCACTATATTTAACAGTGCTTCTCTGTTATTCATAGGATTTTCAATGGTTGTTTTGGGGGACAGAGGTTTAGCTCAGTGGTAGAGTGCTGCTCCGCAGTCTATGAGGATGCAAGTTTGATTCCCAGCACCACAAAAACAGGAGAAGGATGTGGCAATCCACTCCCAAAGCAATCCCGAAAGAATCAGCCATTGAAAACCCTGTGAAGGTCGGTATGAGTTGGACCCAATTCAATAGTACCTAACAACAACAATTGTTTCAGAAGTGTGCTGCTCAGTCCTTCTCCCTAGTCTGTCATAGTCTGGAAACTCAGTTGAAACCTGTCCATCATGGGTGGCCCTGCTGGTATCTGAAATACTGGTGACATAGCTTTCAGCATTATAGCAACCCTCAAGCCCCACAGCACGACAAGCTGACAGACATGAACAATTGGTTGAATAAGTGATGATTCACCCAAATAATATTTTTGCTGTAGAGTCCTTCACTATTGCCAAAGTTTGAATTTTTCCTTCAGTTCTTTAAGCTTGAGAAAAACAGAATGTGTTCTTCTCTTTTGTTTTTCTATCTCAAGATCTTTGCACATGTCATATTTGATTTTGTCTTCTCAAGCCCTTTGAAATCTGCTTACTTCTTTAACTTCATCATGTCTTCCTTTTACTTTAGCTGCTTGATGTTCAAGGGCAAGTTTCAGAGTCTCTTTTGACATGTACTTTGGTCTTTTTTTTTTTTTGGTCTTGTTAATAACCTTTTGTTTTCCTCATGAATGATGCCATACTCATCTGGTCTTCGGTCATTAGTGTCTAATGCATCAAATCTGTTCTTGAGGTGGTCTCTGAACTCAAGTGGGATATACTCAAAGTCATACCTTGGCCCTTGTACACTTGTTCTTATTTTCTGTAGTTTCAGTTTGAACCTGCGTATGAGCAGTTGATGGTTGAATCCACAACCAGCACCTGATTTTGTTCTGACTTCTGATATTGAAGTTTGCCATTTTGTCTTTCCACAAATGTAGTCAGTTTGGTTACTGTATGTTCCCTGTGGTGAATTCCGTGTGTATGCTGTTGTTGTTGATTCATGTGTATAGTCACCATTTATGTTGGTGAAAACATGTATTTGCAATGCAAAAGTCTTTGGTCTGACGAGATTCTATCATGGGCTCCCCAGCACCATTTTTCACCAAGGCCATGTTTTCCAATGACCGAGGCTTCTTTTTTGTTTCCAAATTTTGCATTTCAGTCACCAATAATTATCAATACATCCTGATTGCATGTGTAATCAATTTCAGACTACAGAAACTAATAAAAATCTTCTCATCTTCATTTATGGCCTTAGTGGTGGGTGTATAAATTATGAATAGTAGTCATATTATCTGGCCTTGCTTGTAGGCATATGGATATTATTCTATCACAGACAGCATTGTACTTCAGGACTGATCTTGAGATGTCTCTTTGTTTTGGGTTTTTTTTTTTTTTTTTTTTTTTTTTTTTTTTTTTTTTTGCAGTACTGGGAGTTGAACCCAGGGCCTTGCGCCTGCATGCTTTGCAACTGCTGGACCACTGAGCTGCGGCCCCAGCCCATTTTTTTTTTACTTTTTGAGACAGGATCTTGCAAAGTTATGCAGACTGCCTCTGGTCTCGAACTTGCGATCCTCCTGCCTCCACCTCTCGAGCCACTAAGATTACAGGTGTGCGCCACCATGCCTGGCTAGATGTCTTTTTTAAGATGATGAATGCAATCCCATTTCTCTTTAAGTTTTCATTTTTGGCATAGTAGACCATATGATTATCTGATTCAAAATGGCCCCTGCTGGTCCATTTTAGCTCACTGATGCCTAGAATGTCAATGTTTATGTGCTCTATTTCCCTTTTGACGATTTCTAATTCTCCCAGATTGATACTGTGTTCATTCCATGTTCTGATTATTAATGGGTGTTAAAGTTGTTCCTTCTCATGTGAGTTGTGCCACATCAGTAAATGGAGGTCCCTGGAGCTTTACTCCATTCCCATCATTAAGATTGACTCTGTTTTGAGGAGGCAATTCTTCCCCAGTCTTCTTTTGAGTGCCTTCCAACATGGAGGGCTCGTTTTCTGGCACTATATCTGACAGTGTTTCTCTGCTATTCATAGAGTTTTCAATGACTGTTTGGGGTGTAGGTTGAATGCCCATCTTCCTAGTCTGTCTTAGTCTGGAAGCTTAGCTGAAACCTGTCCCCCATGGGTGACCCTGCTGGTATCTGTAATACTGGTGGTGTAGCTTTCACCATGGACTGCCAAAAGAATGAACAGATCTGTCCTAGAAGTACAACCAGAGTACTCTCTGGAAGCAAGGATGGCTAGACTATGTCTTACATATTTTGGACATGTTGTCAGGAGGGACCATTCCCTGGCAAAAGGCATTGTGTTTGCAAGAGTGGTGGGTCAACGAAAAAAGGAAGACCCTCCACTAGATGATGGACTGACACAATGACTGCAATAATAGGCTTAAACAGAAAAAAAGATCGAGTGATTGGCACAGTGTTGGAGTGGGTTTTGTTCTGTTGTACATAGGTTAATTAAGAGTTGGACCTGACTTGATATCACTTAACAACAATCCAAAAAATAGATTTCTGTGCAGCTAGTAAAAACCACACTACTGTAAGCTGGGCACAGTGGTGCAGGCCTGTGATCCTAACATTCAGGAGGCTGAGGCAGGAGAATCACGAGTTTGAGGCCAGCCTGGGCTAAATAGCCTGTGTCAAACAAAACAAAACAAAACAAACAAACAAACAAATAAAAAGCCCATACTACTGTGGAACCGCACCTAACAACAACTGTAGAAAACCAGATATCGACATGGGAGAAGTCCAAAATCTTTTTCTGACAGAGAAGATTCTTCAAAGCAGCATGTGCAGAAGTATCTAGTGGATGACAGATGCCTCCTCTGGGATTTGCGTCAGTGAAATTGAGGAGGGGAAGAAGGTGAGAGGAGTGCCACTGAAGCAAATACAAACCCCTGTGCTTGCACAAGAGAAGTCATGGTAGCATCTGTCTTTAGTCTTGAAATTCTCTACAACAGAAAGAAAAGGCAGGATTGTAGTACTAATTCCTTTAAAAGGTTCTGTTGAGGGGTAGGTGTGTGGCTCAGCAGTCGTCTAGCATTCATGAGACCCTGGGTTTTATCCCTAGCCCTGAAAAAAAAAAAAGACTTATTTAATGAGTGCCAACCATATGCTACACAATTATATATATTATATTATATTATATTATATTATATTGGAAAAGGACCTGGCAGCCCACTCCTGGAACAATCCCAAAACAATCAGCCATTCAAAATCCCATGAGGGTTTCTATGAGTCAGACATGACTCGGACGGCACCTAACAACAACACTATATTGTGTATTACACTGTATATATTACACACATCATAGTGTTTATCAATCCCAACTGAATTGTAAACTGGGCAATTTCCATTGTGGAATATAATCACAGCAGTGAAAAAGTACGAGTTTGATGTATGGTATATATATATATATATATATATATATATATATATATATATATATGTTTGTTTGTTTGTTTGTTTTTACTGGGCTAGTGTTGTACCCCATGGCTCCACCCCAGAAAAATACTCCAAGACACAAACAAATGGATCGGGAACAGAAAAGTTTATTTAGATGGGCCAGCCGACTACTTTCAGTCCCTAGAGTGGACTTTCAGAAAGCAGCATCCGACTCATAGCGGTTAGAGGCTTTATAGGGTAGGGAAGGAGAAGCAGAATTACAGAAGCAGAAATTTTTTTTACGGTAAAAGGGTGGGGGTACAAAGTACAAAGTAAGTTTGTGTTTTCCAGAGTTTAGCCCTTTGCAGGAATTCCCTGAACTTGACCATTTACAAAGTTATCTAGTGACCATTTACAAAGCTAGTGCCACCACATTTTTCTTAATTCAGCCCTTCTGCAGGCCCAGCCATCTCATGACACACCTGCCCTTATCAGCTTTTATTGAGGGCTAGTTTTTGAAGGAACCAGAGTGATTTTAAAGTGACTTAGGCCTGCTATCACAATAGGGTCTAGCTCAGTTGGTAGAGTGCTGCTCTGCACTCTATGAGGCCCTGGGTTCCATCCCCAGCACTGGAAAAAGTGGAAGAAGAATGTGGCAGTCCACTCCCAAAACAATCAGCCATTGAAAACCCTCTGAGGGCCCCTATGAGTTGAACTCAACTCGATGGCACCTAACAACAACAACAACAACAACTATACCCCCAGCCCTATTTGAAACTTATTTGGGAGGATATATTCCAAAATTCACAGCAATGGGCTCCTATGGGGAGAATTTTCCTGGTAGAGCATCTGGATCAAGAAGGAATTTAGGCCAGGCATGGTGGCATATGCCTGTAATTGCCTGCCTCAGCCTCCTGAGCAGGAGGACTGTGAGTTTAAGGTCAGTATGGGTACAGAGCAAGACCTTGTCTTAAAAAAAAAAAAAAAGAAAAGAAAAGAAAAGAAAAAGAAAAAGAAAAAGAAAAAAAGGGATAACTTAGCCATTTTGATTACAGAACATATGTATATGTTGAGTAACTCAGTGGACTAAAATATATATAAACGCATACGGCATGCCCTCAAAAATATTTGTTGAATGAATAAATAAATGAACAAAGGTACAAGTATATATAGTCACAAGAAAAACTGGAAGGATACAGAAAAATGTGACAGATCTCTGAGTGCTGGGATCATGAGTGAGATGTATTTTCTCCCTGTTTGTTTCCATTTGTCTCAAGCTTTTTGCACTGAACATTGCTTTGAGGCATGCTAGTTGCTGTAACAGCCCCCCAGATGGAATAGATTGACTCAATAGGAGCTTCTCACATAGGAAACAGTGCAACAGAGATGACCTGGGTCGGGAGACAGCTTTCCTCCCCATAGTGATTCTGCGACCCAGGCTCTTGTACTTCATGATCCCTTCCTCAGGTGTCTGCCTTCCAGGGAACATTTGGCAATGTCTGGAGATACTATCTGTTGTCTTAATGTGTGTGTGTGGGTTGGGGGGGAATGCTATTGACATCCACCCAGTAGAGGCCAAGGATGCTGCTAAGCATGCTACAATGCACAGGACAGCCTCCACCACAAAGAATGACCCATCCCCAAACCTCCTAGTGCTGAGGTTAAAAAACCCTGCCCTTAGGGCCACAGAATCCTTCTTCCAGTCCCAGAAAGGGGAAGACAGAAGAAAAGGCATGTCCTCTTCTTAATGACCTTTGCCTGAAAGGTGTACCATCCCCTCTTGCTTTGCCAAGGGGACAACTAGGCACATTGTTACAACTGGACGTAAAGTCAGAAACTGTGTCAATGCTTCTGTCTTTCTCTTTATGAACTTCCTTAAAAGTCCATGACCAGAGGGATTCTGGGTAAATTCATGAAAAATGGCAGGTAGCATCATACGTGGGGCCTGAGTGTGCAAAGGAGTCTTTGGGGACTCCCAGAGTAGAAAGGACCCCTTACTGGATTCCTGCCCATAGCCAGCTTCATGCCCTCTCTCTCGGTTGCACTCTTTGTCCCATCTCCCATCCCTTTCTGAGGTCAGCAACACCAGAGGGATTGACCTTGACTTCAGGCCTGCCCGTGTAGGTGGCCCATCAATACTGAGCTGAAGAGAAGGGAGAGGTTTGTGCATTTCCCAAGCCTATATCCGGCTGCTGTTCCAGGTCTACCCCACGGCGACACGGGCACTGGGCCTGGGCACCTGCAGTGGCATGGCAAGAGTGGGTGCTCTCATCACTCCTTTCATCGCTCAGGTAGGTGTTGCCCCAAATACAAAACGCAATGCATGGCAAGCAGTTACTGTGGGCAGAACCTCCTGCAGAGGGTTCCAAGGGCATCATCTCATTTCATCCTAGCAGCTCCCCCTGTGAGGGAAGACATCACTTGCAGAGGAGAAAACAGAGGCTCAGAAGGAAAAAGGGAATTGCCTAAGGTCATATAACTGGGAAGTGGGCCATCGAGGAGTCAAATTCAGCAAGGATGTCAAATTTCCTGGGGGAGCCAGATGATGTGACCCAACACAATTTTGATCAGCTGGTGAGGTGGCGGTGTCCACTTGTAGTCCCAGGTACTCAGGAGGCTGAAGAGGAAGGATCACTTGAACCCAGGTGTTCAAGGCCAGCTTGAGCAACCTAATGAAACCCTGCCTCTGAAAACAAAAAAAGCAGCAGCAACAAACACCCGATTTGGATAAAAAGAAGTAGGTCAACATGGAAAACAAATGTCCTAGTCTTTCCTTTTTGAACTGAGTAATTTGGGAGTTAGAAAATTATGCAAATCTTTGAGTGGCTTGAAATATTTCTTCTCTCCATTTTTAGGGATCTAGTTAAATCTTTTTGCTTTTTGAATATCCATTTTTGTTTGATCATTTTTTAAGGTAAAAACTCGATAATTAAAAGCTATCTTAAGTTGGGCGCAGTGGCGCATGCCTGTAATCCCAGAGACTTACTTGGAAGGCAGAGGAAGGAGGATTGCAAGTTCGAGACCTGAGGCAGTCTGTGTCATTTAGTGAAACCCTGTCTCAAAATGTTAAAAAAAAAAAAAAAAAAAAAAAGGGCTAGAAGTGCTGCTCTGTGGTACAGCACTTGCAAAGCATCCAAGTGTGATGTCTTGGATTCAACCCCCAGTACCGTGTAAAGAAAAAAAAAAAAAAAAGCCATCTTAAAGTCAACAATTCCATAGCATTCAGCACATTTGCAATGTTGTTCAACTACAACTTCTTTCTAGTTCCAAAACATTGTCATCACCCAAAAAGAAAAACTATTAAACAATCACTCACATTTTTCTCTCCTCCCAGGACTTAGCAACCTCCATGTGCTTTGCATCTCCATGGATTCTCTTTTTGTGGGTAGTTAACATAAGTGGAATTCCAGAATGTGTCTTAGCCAAGCATTTATCTTCTGCATTGTTGTTGTCACTGTTGTATTTCACTCTCCAGCCATTCCATGTGAGCTTGCCCCATGCCTACATAGTACCAGGTGCTCCCTAGCTATAACCTCACTAGCAGGTGACACTGTCCTTTGCCCATTTGGTAGATGGGGAAAGGGGAGTCAGCTCAGCCATGGGGTCCACCATGTGTCATAAAGCTTGGAATGTGGCATAGATAGAGTGTAGTTATAAGGAGTCCAGACTTTTTGATTTTGGTTTTTTGAGACAGGGTCACATGATGTAGCCCAGGCTGGCCTTGAACTCATGATTCTCCTGCGAAGCTTCCCGAGTGCTGGGATAACAGGTGTGTATACTGCCACACCTGGCTAGGAGTCTAGACTCTTGAGCTTGTTGGCCCTGAGTTCAAATCCTAGCCCTGTCTTTATCTAGTGCATGCATTTGGGTGCGCTGCTTACCCTCCTTGAGCTTCTGTTTTCCCCTTCTATCAAAGGGGGCCACTGTGCTCATCTTACAGAGCTGTTGCACAGCATGCCTGTGACTCAGAGGACATTCTCACCAACTTGCGTCTCCTTCCCCAGGTGATGCTGGAATCCTCCGTGTACCTGACCCTGGCCGTTTACAGTGGCTGCTGCCTCCTGGCTGCCCTGGCCTCCTGCTTTTTGCCTATTGAGACCAAAGGCCGAGGACTGCAGGAGTCCAGCCACCGGGAGTGGGGCCAGGAGATGGTTGGCCGAGGGATGCATGGTGCAGGTGTTCCCAGGTCGAACTCTGGCTCTCAGGAATAGTGACCTCTGGGGGACTGAGCTGGTCTTTGAGGCTGCAGAGCCTGGGGAGCTGGCAGCACTCAGCTGGGCCACTCATGGCCACTGCCGACATCAAGAACTCACCTAAGAGGATGGCCTGGACCAGCAGGGTTTTGTGTCTTGACTGTGTCTGTCCATATTCCTTGAGGTCCCCTGGACACAAGGAGACATTTGCTCCAGGGGATCTCTGTGTGTTGCGGGGAAGGTTTGTGAATAACCAGAGGATGGCATGGGAAAACTGCCTCTGTAGGAGGGGCTGGGGATGCTGATGGCAGAACAGACACCATTCAGAGCCACCGAGTCACACCCTCGGTGAACAACCGCCGAGAGATCTCTGTAGATATAGATGTTGTACAGGCCCAGACCCACCCAATACCTGCCACCGACCAGCTGGACCTGTTCATGAGGTTCCTCCTACATTTCTGGCCCCAAGCTTTCTTCTTTGGAATTATAGGTGACCTGGGTGTGTGGCCTGAGGAACTTCTTCTTGGCCCAAAGAAATGCTCCCCAGTTCCCTCAGCAGGAACCCCTCTGGTGGCCTCCCCAGGGTCTGCCCAGTGGAGACTGGGAGATGGTCGTGCATTTGAACTTGATCCATGTGACCCCACCCGGCCCCTCTGGAGTCGCTGTCTCTGGCTCCAGAGGACCCACATGTGTCCCTGGTGAGAGCGAGGCTTGTACCAGATGACAGCCTCAGAAAGTTCTTACCCTACCCCCAGCCTGGAAACAGGGGACCAAGGCCCAGAGGAGAGATTCAAGCCCAGAGCCAACACGGGAAGCACCGAGGGCCACGCCAGGGCTGCTTTTCTGCCCTCCTCCTTGGCCAGGCCACATGGTGACTCTTGGCTCACTCAGGTTTCAGGACTCTGTGTTTTGTGCATAGGTGATGGCTGAATGGGCCAAGAAACCAAAAGGATGTGATAGTGATTGCCAGCTCCCGCCAGGGTTAGGGCAGTAGCGGTCTGTGATGCGGAGGTCTGCCTCTGTCTCTGGTTTTCTGCCTCCCCTCTGTCAAGGGCTGGCCTGGTCATTACACAGGGGCAGCTCCTGGGATTCCAGCCATGTGTGCATTTCAGAGGAGGCAGAGCGGCTGATAGGGTTGGCCTCAAGAGGAAGGGCTGGAGCCAGGAATCAGTAGACTATATCCACTCCCAAGATCTGGAAGACATAGCGTTTTCCTGGTGATGAAGTCAGGAGACTCACAGAAGAATGGAGGAGGCTGCCAGATCCCATCAAAGGCCAGAGAAGACTGACCCAGTGCTCCACGTAAACACTGCAAGGAAGCCAAATGTGTGCGTTCATCTCTTATTAAAACGTGTTGGTGATGGACATTACAGGGGTCTAAGTTTGGTCATTGGTCCTAATGTCCTAGTGACAGTTCAGCCCAACAGCCTTGCTAACTTTGTCCCTCCAAAGGAATCTCAGTGTTGAATAAGATAATCTCCTTTCCAGGAAGGGGTGGGGAGCAGGAAGCTGGCAACATCATGACCTTGAGTTTGGGAGGGAGAATACTTTCTTCTAATAGCACAGAGACCACAATGGACATCTTTTTCGGGTTCAAGTCCTAGGTCAGCTGCAACAATCTGAAATTGGAGCTCCCTCAGTCCAGACAGGCAGACAGGAGACAGCCTGGCAGAACTCTCTCTCTCTCTGACATCTGCGTTTTCTTGAACCGGAGTAGCTGTAGCACTAATTACTTCTGAACAGCCCAGCCCTCCAGACTAACACAGACCCGTCCAGCTGTCAGATGCTGTCATAGAATGGTATCTCCTCCATCTTCAAATAACCCAGTGAGCTGGGGACTTGGGTGAGGAAAGAGGGCTTGATGACCAAGAATGTTCTGCAGTGGCTACAAGAAAGAGGATTGCTGTTTTCTACCCCCTAAAAAAGAAAGTTAAAAATTCTGTCTTCTAAATAGCCTGTGCTTTTTTTAAACAGGCCAAAATATTAAATGATGCAAGGACTGCCACAAATCTCCTAATCCTCTGAAATACATGAGGCCTCTAGCTAAAGATGTTCATATCTAACTTTGAACAATCCTGTTCCCCAAAGCTCCCATTTCCATTAATGGAAATGTCACCTGGTTCGCTCCATGTTGAAGATTTCAGAAAATGTTACATTGAACAATGTAGCCAGGGTTTTATTTCTTTCTCTTCAGGTATCCTGAAGAACACATAAATGACTGTAGCAGTGTTGGCAATGAGATAAAAGAGTTTCTTAGGGATCAACTTTGAAAGGAATATGGATACTCAGTATTCTTAATAATGTTAAGCAGCAGAAAGCCTTGACTGATGAGATCATGAATGTCCCCAGTTGTTACTAATTGACATCAAAGAGCTTCAGCTATACATTGCAGTAAACCTAATCAACAGAAGCTTATTCTACTAGTTTATAGTAGAATAATAATAGTTTGTTTAACAACAAGCCCACAGTCCAAAGCAGAGTCTGGACAAAGTTCAGCAGGCCAACAATGGCATCAAGGACCCAGCTTCTTTTTGCCTTTCCTCTCATCTGCATGTTGTCTGTTTGACTCTATGGTGAACCTTTATGGCCACAAGATGGCTGCCAAAGTGCCAGGCATCAAATGTATCTTCAAAGGACATAAAAAAGGAAAGAAGCAGTCATCAAAAGTTTTCTTTCAGAAGGCTCTATTGCTCTTGGTGGGGAAGGGTAGTCTTCCAGCAGATTTACCATTGCTTTCCTTTGGTCAACCCTGTGTTGCATGCCCATCTCAACATGCATCATGCCCTAGGTCTAGGGAAGAGAAGACCTCCCTCCCATGGGAGACAAGACTATCCACAGCCTCTTGGGCATGGGAGAAGGATGGGGCTGGCATTGAATGGGCAGTCGTGGAGTGGGGACATCCACAGATATGGGAAGCTGCCATGTTCTCATGTGAGCTGTTTCATTTGCCAGGAACAGACATTTCACTCAGGCTGAGTTACAGTAAGAAGGAGAGCTTTGTTTTAAGATGGGATCAGTACTTAATTTCCTATACAGGACAGCCATGGAACCATGTAAATGGGTGAAACAGAGAGGGGGTAAGGAGCTACAAGAAGAGGGGAAGTCAGTAGAATAGGAAGCACTGGCCCTGTCCAAAGAGTGCTGTCACTGCAGGGCGCCAGCTGACTGGGCTGTACCCTGAGCCTCATGGTCAAGCCAGGAGTCTGGATTTTTATGTGAAATCTCCAAATTTTAGTATGTTGGCTCAAACAATTTTTTAATGATGTGTGAGCCAAAAAAAAAAAAAATTCCTTTGCATTATAGGTTCTGGTGATGAGCTGCCAGTTTGTAGCCAGGTTAGAGAAATGACAGCAGAGAAATAAAGTATAATCTGGTCTCATGCAAGGGAATGGGGAACTGGGGAGCCACCAGGGCCCAAGGCAGCCCCCTGTCTGGGTCTGCGGCCCCAGGGTAGCTCCTCTCTACCGATTGGTTTCCTTCCATCTCCTCATGCTGGCTGCATATGCCTAACCAAACATGTGGCTTCAGCTCACAGTGGCTCTGTAGGCTTACAACTCAGCTCTGCACACCCATCTGACTGAGCTGCTTGGAGTCCCACTTCCAAATTCTCAAGAAAGGAAGCTGATTGGCCCAGTGGAGTGTTGGCCCAGTTATGGTCCAATGAAGTTGGGTCAGGGAGAGGTGGAGTCAAGAGGTACAAATATGGCAGCTCTGGCAAATATGGCAGCTCTGGCCTGCCCTTTTAGCGAGGTGGCACCAACAATGGCGGGAATGTCTGGAACCCTCAGCCACATGTGCATCCACTCCTGAATCTGTTATTCATAACTCCACTGTGGACTAAGACATGGCATGTGGTCACTGTGCATGCAGTGTCTGCTCCATACTAGACATGATTTGCCACACCAAGGATTCAAAAAGAATCATGTGGCCTCTGGCATCATGTAGTCACAGTGCAGCGGGGATGCAGGTGTAAGCAGATCATTGTGACATGGTGTGATGTGGGCCCTAGTGGAGGGATGCAGAGTGTGGCAGGAGGCACACATGATTCCAATCCCGAAGCTCTAAAGCATCCTGGCCCCCCCAAAGACCCAGTGGTTTCCCTGGGGTTACTCTACTATATTCTATGTGAGCATCTATGGGAAAAGGATGTGGCAATCCACTCCCAAGGCAAGCCTAAAACAATTGGCCATTGAAAACACTGTGAGGGTCACTATGAGTCGGACATGACTCGATGGCATCTAACAACAACAACATATGAGCATCTAGATATGCCCCATGTGAACCATTCTTCATTGAATATATTAGATGATGAACCAGTTCAAATGCCCTGTGCCCACCATTTCAGAGAGGAAAGCACTTTCTAAATTCATCAATAAGAAAGAATCAACAATTCACCTCACAGTAGCATTGAAGAAAATAGAATGCCATAAATGTGACTAAAGGGATGCAAGACATACAAACTACAAAACATTGCTATGAGAAGTTGCTAAAGACCTAAGGAAATGGTGAGACATTCCCTATTCATGGAACCAAAGACTTAAGCTTCTTAAGATGTCAACTAATACTCCTCAAATTGATTCCATGCCATCTCTATCAAATCCTAGCTGGCTTATTTTATTTTATTGCAGAAATTTATAGGCTGGTTGTAAAATTTGTTTGGAAATGCAAAGGACCCAGAATGGGTGGGGCAGGAGGAGAATGAAGTTGAAGGCCTCATACTTCCCAATTGTAAAATCTACTACAAAGTTTTAATAATCAAGACAGCATGGTACTGGCATAAGGATAGATATGTAGATAAATGGAAGAGATGTGAGAGTGATAAATAAACCTGTACATGTATGGTCAACTGATTTGTAGCAAAAGTGCTAAGACAATTCAATGAGGAAAGAAAAATCTTTAAAAAATCATCAAATTGCTAACAATCCACCAAAAATGTGTGGCTGCAGATCACCTGGAGGGAAGAAGGAGTTTGAGGTGAAGAGACAATATAGAAATCAACCAATTTTAAACCTATAGAACCACGTGGATTCCAGAATTTTCCCCACATTCCTATTCTGTATTTTAGGGCAGAATCGAGAGGAAGCAATATTTCAGTGAAGTTTCAACAACATACAAAAACAAAAACGAGAAAACAGGTCACTTTGGGTCTGAATGTGAACTTGGTTGGCCTCCCATAGTTTTGTCAATTCACAGTATACTGGATCCTATAAGGTCCCTGTGGAGAACAGCCTTGAACAGTAGGTATCATTTTTTCTGGAGACTTAGGGTAAAGTAATCACCTTGGTCAGACCCTAAATGCTGTCTCATTCCAAGCATGTGGAGATACCCCTTGACCCAGGATCCTGGTCAGAGTCTCCTTGTCTTGGCCCAAATGTAGCTATGAGGAAAGACCTAGTTCCTTTTCAGGGCATTTGCAGAGAGTTGGGCAAGAGGACCGAGCAATTTCTCCATAACTGTGTATTTGCCCTGAACTTGGGATTCACTGTTGTACAGTGATTGAAAGCAAGGTGCTATCATTATATGATTTGGAGGCCTGAATCTCTTTCCCAATATTGATCTCAGGGTGCCTTTCTGTGCTTCAGTCTTCGCACCTACAAAATGGGGATAATAGCTTCCTCAGAAGGCATTTGGGAAGATCAAATGAGTGGCATGCATGAGTGTAGAGTATAGAGCCTGGTACTCAGTTAGGAGGCAGTAGGTTTTAGCTATGGTAAGAGTCATCATCGTTGTTAGGACAGATCTCTAACTTGGATCTCGGCTCTCTCACCCAGCTTAGCTAAGGACTATCCAGTTGGATGGCAGGTGGTTGGGGAAAATCCAGCAGATGCAATGGCATAGGGGAGGACCAAGTAATGATGGTGTAGCGTAGCTTGGGTGGCATTCCCTGGACAATCTGGACCTCCTGTGGGACAAAGGACACCCCTGCTCCAAAATGTATGGAGCTTCACAAAAACCAGATAGGTAAAAATTGAACCTCAAAGGTAGAGGCAGATATTAGGGACAAGGATGCCAAGGGGTCTTTGTGATGGTTACTTTAACTGTGAACTTGACTGGATTAAAGCACACCTAGACAACTGGCAAAGCACTGCTTCTGGGTGTTACTGGGAGGATATTTCCACAAGGTGGGGAAGACTAACCTTCACTATGGGCAGGCACAATCCTGTGGGGTGGGGGGCTGCACAGAACAAGAAAGGCAGAGAAAAGGCAATTCCCTATCTCTCTCCTGGGGCTGGAACTCTCTTTTCCTCTTGCCCTTGGACATCAGAACTCCAGGCTTTTAGCCTGGTGCAGTGGTATATACCTATAATCCCAGTGACTCAGGAGGCAGAGGCAGGAGGATTGCAGGTTTGAGGCCAGAGGCAGTGTGTGTAATTTAATGAGACTCTGTCTCAAAATAAAAAGTAAAAAAATGGACTGAGGATGAAGCTCATAGATAGAGTCCTCACAAAGCATAGATGAGGCCCTGGGTTCAACCCCCAGTAACACAAAAAATATATATACTAATAACCTCCAGCCTTTCTGGGCTTTGAATTCCAAGACTGATACCAGTGGGATACCAGGTTCTCAGACCTTCAGCCTCAGATTGGCTGCCCTGGTCCTAAAGATTTGAGATTTGGACTGAGCCATGTGATTAGCATCTAAGGGGCTCAAGCTTGCAGGTGGTCTGTCATGGGACTTCTTGGCCTTCATAATCACATATGCCAATTCCACTAATAAATCCTCTCATCTCTGTTCAGCTATCTGTCCACCCACCCATCCATCCATCTATTGATCTATCCATTCATCTATCCATCCATCCATCCCTCCATTCATCCATTCATCCATTCATCCATCCATTCATCTATCCATCCATCCATCCATCCCTCCATCCATCCCTCCATTCATCCATTCATCCATTCATCCATCCATTCATCTATCCATCCATCCATCCATCCCTCCATTCATCCATTCATCCATCCATTCATCTATCCATCCATCCATCCCTCCATTCATCCATGCATCCATCCACCCATCCATATCTATCTGATCTGTCTCTCTGCCCATCCTATTGATTCCATCCCTCAGGAGAATCCTGAATCACAGTCTTCTGGGCTCCTTGAAGGCTTTCAAAAACATCTGGCAGCTGTTTGTCATGTCAGAGCGTTCTGGGCAGAAGAAGAAAGTTAAGTCTGCCACACCAACAATGACTGTGCTTGGTGAGTTTAGTCTATGAAGGGGTTCCTAGTGGGGTGATCCTTTAGTGGCCCCTCAGTGGTCATGGCACCCATGGGGCTACTCTGTGGACAGCAGATGCCATTTGGAATTCTGGACATGGGGCAGACATCATATGTTACTAGTTCAATGCTTCAGCTCCTCTGCCTTCTCTGCACCCCAGTATATATATAACTTCCTACTACAAGACCTGCTATAGCATTTCTTCAGGTGTGTTCCATGGCTTGCATTGGTGTTCTGGGCAAAAGGGTTCTATAACCAGATAGGTTTAAGAGGCACTGGGTTAAATAACCTCAGAGAGGTATGTTTGCTGCAGGGCTTTTCAGAACTTTTAATATGTTAGTGTGATTTATAATGAAGGCACTTAACCTCAACTCTCCACAGTTTTCTGTGGCTCTGGGAAGCTGGCCTCTTTGACTTTCTGTGCTATTCTTTCTTCTGTGGACTCATGGGAAAAAAGCTCAGGTCTTCTTCACAGTGTCAGACCCAGAGACAGGGGAGACCTCAGGGATCCGAGAGGGCTCCAGGTGGGGCTGGATGCTCCTCCAGGGACGGCCCTTGTCATTTCTTCTAGTCACAAGCCTTTAGGGAAGGAAGCTGGGGGCTGGGTGGGGGATAAGTGAGGACTTATTAATGAATTATTGATTATTGACCAAGTGGAATGGGAGTCCTTGTGGAGAAGGTAGTGGTAACCTGAGCCCTCAGAGGTGGGGTGGCGGCATCCTGGACAACTTCTTTTCTTCTAGAACTTTCCCAAAGAGCTTGGCTGCTTCCAGGGCACATCCCCAGTGAATCGTGAGCCCATAGCCTCCATGACCGTAGTTGTGAATGACCTGGGAGAGGCAAGAAAGAAGGTAGCCAGGGGTAGAAGGGACCACAGAAAGGGAGATCCAAGCTGGGCGAGGTGGCGCATGCCTGTAATCCCAGTGGCTCAGGAGGCGGAGGCAGGAGGATCGCAAGTTCGAGACCAGAGGCAGTCTGTGTAACTTAGTGAGACCCTGTCTCAAAAACTAAAAATAATGGGCTGGGCGTGCAGCTCAGTTATCCAGCACTTGCAGAGGACGAAAGCATGAGGCCCTGGGTTCAACCCCCAGTACCACCAAGAAAAAAAAAAAAAAAAGGAGATCCAGGGACTTTCTGAAGAGTCCTGGGAAAACCAGACATCACCACCTTCCCTCATTGCTTTGAGGGGAGAGTGGACCAAATGCCTGGGCACAGCAGTAAGGAGAATCACTTGCAGAGCTGGAGGATGACACCCTAGACTTCCAGTTAGAAGATGAGCCTGTTTGAAACATTCAGCACAGACAAAGGAGAATCATATCGAGAGCTTGAGGGCAGTGATTTCCTCCGCATCGAATTCTTTCCAGTTCCCTAAGTCACCGTTCTCTTTCCCATCTTGCTCTGGACGGACAAACCCTCTGTGCCAACAAACTCTTCCATTCACCAAGGAGGAAGGAAAAGCAGGGATACTGGGTGGGCAGACTCTGGATGGTCTCTGAGCTTTTGTCAGAGCTAAAGCCATCAGCAGGGAGTTAAACCCATATGTGACCTCCCCTCCAAAAATACTCATACACACACCCATGCATACACACCACCCCTTTATGCACACATGAACCCCTACACACACCATGTCCTATATACGTCCATGACCCCTCCATACATGCACACAATCATCTATACACACCCACATACACACAACCCCTCTGTATGCACATGGCCTGCACACCTGGGGTCAGGGAAGGGGGATGTCCTTAGTAGGTACTTTGCTTTTCTGCTGAGAGCCCAGCCCCTACTCACTCAGCTCAGTTCCTTCAGGCCAGGACAACCCTATGGTTTCAGTAAGCCCAGTTCCTACCCCAGGAAAGAGGACCTGAGGTGACCCCAAAGAGACAATGAGGCAGCCACAAAATGGACATCTTGGAAATGGCTCTGGGGTAAAGTTCAATATATCCCAGCCCTGCTGCTCAACAATGGTTTGACCAAGGCAAGTGATTTCACTTCACAGAGCTCCAGTTTCCTCATCTGAAGCATGAGGAGAACAGTCCCTATCCCAAAGAGATAGAGAAGACTCTTACTAAGGTCATTCATGTCATGGGCTTGCCCCCATGTCTGGCATGAAGTACCCAGATTTCTTCTACTCGACCATAGACTTTAGTGAACAAAGGCATTGCCCTCTTTGTAACCTGTTGCTGCTCCTTTACTATCATCCAGCCTCAGTTTCCCATTCCTGCAGGAGGTGTGTTAGCCACCACTGCCATGTACACTTCTCCCTGAAAATGGCAGAGTTGTCTCAGGAGTTGAGGAGGTCACTGCTTTCCTTGCCAGAACATACCTCTGTGTTTGAAGACCCAGCACAAAGCTGTTCTCTCTCTAGCCGAATCTGTGGCCGTACTGGCCGGAAGCCAGTACATTCACCAATAATTCTTGCATTCTGGAAAAAAAAATCATGTCCACTTATATCTAGATTTTTTTCCTGCTGCCATTTTTAGGCAATGAGGAATTAGCTTTTATAATCTTACTACCAAGACTAACACCATCACAGCCCATTGGTTAATCAATCACTATTACTATCTGATCACCACCTTTAGCAGCTGCCATATTTGTTGCTATCGCTATTATCACCTCACACCAATCCTTCCTTGTCAACCACCCCCATCACCATAAGCCATCGCCATGGTATTATCAATAGTCCCCTCTTCCTTGCTACTATCATCGCCATTTGCTGCATCTCCATCACCATCGCCAGCCACCATTGCCATCCTCACCCTCATCACTGTCACCATGAAGATGTCTTTAACAAGTACATCTGCTCCTTGTGAATACATACCAAGTTGTTTTGGAGATGTCACCTCGGGAAGGACATTCCTAGCCAGGGCCAGTTAGGTTTCATTAACCCCTACTAAGGACTCCCATGAACATTTTCAAGTTCTGGGGCACCCCCCAGTCCCTTGCTCAGATTATATTTGTTCATTCCTCCCAGTGGCAATATCTTCCCATTCTCAAGTGTCCTTGTGACCAAGCTGCCTGTGCCTTGGTCTAAACACACAGACACCCCTCCCACCTTACCGTCAATGTGGGCTCCAGTCTGCAGCAGCCCTTCCAAATGGTGTCGTGGTCCTGGATACTGTTTACCTCCCTCCAGTTCCCCAGCTGGAAGATGCCTCCGAGAGTAACCGTCTGTATCCTGGATCAAAGCAAGGAGGGTCAAGTAACACGGAGCCTTGGAGATGAATGAGGCTCACCCCCGTGCCCTCCTTACTCCCATCTCCACTAAACCACTGCTGCTATCAACACTGGCATTCCTGCTACCAACACCAGCATTCCACCCCAACTGCCATTTTCATCACCATCAACTCCACTCGCCACTTCCATCCCCGCCACCAACATCAATATCAGTAGTATGGTCTCCATCAACATCACCGTAACTACTACCAGAAATGTGTCTTCAGCACCAACCCATTCACCATTTCCACCACCACCACCATTGATATTGTCATTGGCACTGTACCACGAACACCACCGTTAAGGTAGCTGGTGCTGCTGCATCATTAACATTGCCTTTGAGATTGTCATTTATGCCATACCACTAACACCAGTGATAGTGCCATCTCCATCAGCACCAGCCATCATCTCCACACTACCACTGTCACTACCACTAACAGCACTGATCTCCTCAACACCACCCACCCCCACATCATGCACATTAACATGGCCATGCTACCATCCCATGCCAACCAACACCCCAGATGGCATTGGCTTCTCCATCTAGAACAATTCTGTGTACTACAACCATCCCACCACCAATAGCACAGCCAGCTGCCAACACCACCACACCTTTACAAATAGCATCAGCACCACCATTAATACTATCACCACCCAATTACCATTCTACTCCCACTCCCGTTATTGCCATTTACACCATGTCTAGTGTTATCGCTATTGCATTCACTACTGTCATCCAAAAGAACATTTGACATAGAGCCCAACCAAAGATGAGTCCCACTTTTCCAGGATCTCAATTGCCCAAACTTGCTTACAAAACCCCAGGGGGAAACAATAGCAGGGCCTGAACCAGGGGCCCCGGGCAAGCAGGGGGGCATGAAGAAAGCAGGAAGTTTCCCCTCTTCTCTCCTACAGCAGTCAGGTTTTTACCCTGGAATGATGTATGGGGACCTGTAGATGCCACTGTCTGGGTCATGGGTGATAATGAAGTGTTTCATCCAAGGGGCATCCACCTGTTGATTCAGGACAGAGAAGTCTCATCAGGAGAACTAGATCAATGGGCTTCCTTTGATCTTGCTCCCGCCTATGGCCAGAAGTTCAGCTAACAGTGGCAAGGCTGACTCCATAACTCCTGTGGCCCAAGACTACGCCTAATTCTTGCCTCTTGCAGGAAGACCCACCCAGATTGAGACCTCCTTCTGCTCCCTGAATTATCACCTGTCCTCACTCACGTGCCCATAGAAAAGTTGCAGCACACAAGTGAATGCACACACGGATATGTACCTGCACACCCGTGAATGCACACATGCACGCTCCTAGGCACAGCACATAAATAGGCATGCCCACAAATAGGGGTGCCCTTACACACATGCACCCCCATACATAGTGAGAGGTAGCATGGGATGATGGTCACAAGCTCAGGCTCTAAGCCAGGTTTCTTGGGTTCTAATCCCAATCCCACCACTCCCAGCCGTGTGAACTTGCGCCTGTTACTTGACTCCCCTATGCCTCAGTTTCCTCCTATGTAACATGGCAATGGTGATATGGCAGTATTTATCTCAAAGGGCTGCGGTAAGGACGAAGTCAATGTGGTAAAGTGCTTAGGCATGTGCCTGGCACTTGGTCACCACTCCAGAGAGGTTTTGTATTTTTATTACAACACAGGAATAAGCATCTGCTCCCACCTAGATGCAAAGATGTCCATGCATGCTTTGCTATCAAAGAAATCCCAAAGAACACTCAGCATGGAAGAGGCAGCTTGGTACTTGTTCTTTCAACATGTCAATTCCCCAAAGTCTGGGATCACTCCTGTAGATGTCCCCAGTCTGTCCACCAGCTCTTGAGATGAAATAAGCACACAGAGCAACTTCCCTGTCCACCCAGGCTAGGGCTGTCATGGCCACGCTACACTCACCTTAATGATCTGCCCCCGGCCTGGCTGCAGCAGGGTGTCTTGTTGAAGCGCCCCAGCCCACACTCCAGTGCAGTTGATAATCACATCTGCACCTCCCCTGGCCACCTGACAGCAACAAAGGGGCAGGAGATAGGAGGGAGTGAGGACTCTAGTCCCTGGTCCCCCTTCTTTCTTCCTCCCCCTGCTCCATAGACGTTTACTCTCTGGGGAACAGTGGCAAACCATCCCACTGTGGGAACCAGGTGGGGCTGGCTCCAAGTCCCCACTCTGCCTTTTACCCAATGTGTAACCGCAGGAATGTCCCTTTACTTCCTTGAGGCTCAGCTGCCCCCATTTTATAATAACTTTATAATGGGGCCAATAATGTCTTCTTTTGGGCTTCTCTTGTTGTTGTTGTTGTTAGGTGCCGTCGAGTTGGTATCCGACTCTTAGCGACCCTCTGTACAACAGGGGAAACACTATTGTCAGTGCTTCTCTGCTGTTCATAGGGTTTTCAATGGCAGATTGATTTTTGGGAGGGGGTTGCCAGGTTTTTCTCCCAAGCCTACAGCTTCTGGTGTTCCCAGGTGGTCTCCCATCCAGGTACTAACCAGGCCCGACCCTGCTTAGCTTCCGAGATCTGACAGGATCGGATGCCACAGGGCTATGGCTGCAGGCTTGGGCTTCTATGGGGATCCCATATATCCCTGGGTATAACAGTGCTTGGCAATGGATACTGTGGCAATGAATACTTGGAACATTGAAAAAGAGGTCAAAAAGGAAGTCAAGAGAGTTCTCGTCTTCCCTGTGACTCCTTTTCATTTCACTCTCTTGCCTTCTACTCTTCCCAGACATTTACAAAACACACGTTGGAAACCCAGGTCTATGTCTGTGATATCTGTCAACTCAAGATGTAGCATGATGAGCACCTGAAGGCCCCCCTTGAGCCCTGGTGACTATCCAGGCAGTCATGGACACACATGTCACAATACACTATTATTGTCCATGAGCGAGTATTTGAGAATGAGATCTGTGTTGGAGTCAACCATGGAGCTCAAATATCCATCAAGGGCTCAACCCAGAGCAAGTAGGCCCTCATCATATGATACCAGTAGCTACATGTACTGAGCACCTTCCATATGCTAAGCATTATTCTAAGTGCTGGATTGAATGAAGTCACACAGTTGGGCTCTTGGTACTCAGCCATTGCCTGACAATGACAGCTGCTCCTATCCTTCTTTATGGTGGGGTTAGTTTAACAACATCCCAACCAAAGTTGTGGAATTTGCAGAAACATTAACTCTGATGTCAGTAGGAAGCATCCAAGTGTCTGGACCTTGGGAGTGGAGGGCAGTGGATACTAGGAAGCAGCAGCCAGCTCTCCAGCCCTAAAACTCAATAAAGCTCAGATATAAATTTGTCCTTTGTAACTGTCATGATCCCCTGTTCCTTTGTTTCAGCCACCAACACCAAGGCAGACACCTCCTCCTTCAGAATGCCCCTTCAGAGGGCCTCATGGGACCTTGGGAGCCTAAGAAGGGGGAGGGGCCAAGCCAGCAACAGGAAGCAGAGCCCCCTCACTCTTCCTCCCTGCCACCTCCACCAGCTCCCAGCCCTGCAGCTCACCTCCTCCAGAGACTCCACCTTCCGCTGGAAGAATGTCACTCCCCTCTCAGTCAACCTGGAAGGATCAGACAGGTCAAAAAGGCTAGCATTTACTTCTCTGCCCCATCCATCCCCAAGGGTGGCCCAGGGACATCTCTGCAGGCATTATCCCACTGGATGCTTCTTGAGAATATGCAACTGTGTAGTCAAATCAGTTCACGAGCAGTTGGCTCGACTAGTGGTCCACAAATTGTCCTTGGGGAAACAAGGTCCTCTGAGATGGCCCAAGCCCCTCACTGGGAAGATGGAGAAGGGAGAAGATGGGTCTCTCTGAAGTCAGAGAGTGAGTCATATTGTGAGGGGCCTCTTCACTCACGTTTCATGCTGTAACATCTAAAGGGATGAGACTCCAGGTGGGGAAGGGGAGGGCTGGCCCAATGCCAAAAGCCTCCTTTGTTTGAAGCAAGGCCTGAGGGAGAAGCTGGGCTGAAGATACACACCCCTCTTTTGAGACATCTCTCAGGACCACTGGGGATGCTTCTTAGTGGTGGCGTGACTGCCTAGCAGGGGTGAGGCCCTGAGTTCAACCTCTAACAGAACAAAACAAAACAAATGGCCCAGACTCAAGATATCTGTCACCACTAGAAATATAGTAAAAACTTCAAGAGAATGGGAAATAAACCATACATAAGTTAAAGCACAACCTCATGGTCATTTGTGTGTGTGTGTGTGTGTGTGGTACTGGGTGTTGAACCCAAGGCCTTGTGCTTGCATGCTTTGCAAGTCCTAGACCACTGAGCTGCACCCCCAGCCCATTTTTTTTACTTTTTTGAGACAGGGTCTCGCTAAGTTATGCAGACTGCCCCTGGTCTCAAACTTGCAATCCTCCTGCCTCTGCCTCCCAAACTGCTGGGATTACAGGCATGCGCCACTGCGCCCAGATCTCATGGTCATTTTATCTACATAATTTCCTTAAGATAGAACAACTGGGACCATTTTCTCTTATAAGAGCCCAGATAGGAGTCATTAGCATCCCAACATTAGGAGAAATATCCATGTCTGCTTCAGCCTCCCAAATCCCAGAGATTATAGGCATGAAACATGTGTGCCTGGCTCTCAGGGAATGTCTCTCTCTCTCTCTCTCTCTCTCTCTCTCTATATATATATATATATATATATATATATATATATATATATATATATGTTGCAGTGTTGGGGATTGAACTCACAGCCTTATGAATGTTAGGCAAGCACTCTACCACTGAGCTATACCCCCAGCCCTGAAATCTATATTTTTAAAAATCTCTCCCAATCATTGGGTAAAAGTCACCATTCATTCCAGACATTTAAAAAATCTTAACAAAATAGTGAAATATATGAAATCTTTAATATGAATGTATGTGAATATCAAGTCAATGGCTCCCTTGAACTAGTGTTTGCTAATTTGGAACACTAGAAGACTCCTATTAATATCAGGAACACAACAGAGACATCCATCATTATGAGTTAGCATTGTTCTAGGAATACTGGTGAAAGTAGTTAAGAAAAAAGAAGGGTAGAAATATGGTAATATGTAACTTATGTTTTGCAAATGATGTAACTACGTCTGGAAAACTTAAGAGAATCCATTTATAGCTACAACACAAGTATGGGGGATCTGAGTGAAGTTGCTAATAAATTTAACATGGAAAGAGCTGTCCAAGTTGTTCCGATGCCCTGGTGGACATCACTCAGTGCACAGTACCAGTCAGGACCAAGGACAGCACCCACACCTAGCCTCAGGGTTTTCTTCAGTCCCGGGGTGGGCCAATACAGACAGGAATCCCATGACCACTCCTCTTCTCCACTTTGGCCCCTGCCTCAAACTGAAGCTTCACATCTTACCTTTCAGTCAGCCACTGCAGATAGCTCTTTCCCTCCAGAATCAGGCTTGTGTTGAACCAGCCATAGCTAGAGTCACAGCAGGCAAAAGGTAACAATGAAAGTCAGAATCAGAGCTATGTTTGAAGGCTGTCAAGTGGAGATGGGATCAGTATTGCTCTGTGGTCCAGGAGGCTGGATCCAGACCTACTGAGTGACATTGGGGTGGGCAGTTCAGCCCAATATAAGGAAGATGATATCACCCCTGACATTGAGATATGCAGATGGAGATTGGATGTACATTTGTAGGGGTGAATCGGGCATGGGATAGGGTAGAGAAGAGGACTGGAGAGACCCCAGGCTGCAATGGAAGGAAGAGTTTGGAGTCATACAGAATGAGTTGGCTGTGTGACCTTGGGAAGTCACTTTGCCTTTCTAGGGCTCAGTTTCCTCATCTAGCAAAGATGATAGAGAAGATCTGGAGAGCTATGGTTTGAATGTTGAATGGTCCCAAAGGTCCATATGCAAAGGCTTGGTTCTCAGGATGGCATATGGTGGACCTTTTAGGAGGTGAGGCCTAGAGGTCATTGGGGCTTCCCTTGAAAGGCATTGTGGCACCCTGCCCATTGTTTCTCTCTGCTTCCTGACTTATAAGTTTCCTGACACTCATTCCCATTGTGATGTGCCACCCCCAAACCCATAGTGCCAGCTGACCTTGGACTTGAACCTCAAGAACCATGACCCAAAAGAAACTTTTCTATACTTCACAAGTAGCATGTGTCAGGTATTTTGTTACAGTGACTCAAAGCTGACTGATGCATGGAGTTTCTGGGCCTAAACACCAGGGGCAGTAGGGCCTTTCAGAAAGAGCTGACACAGGCAGGATGGGGCACAAGGTGACCAGAGTGCCAGGAGGTGTAGGATGAGATAGGAAGTTTGGTGTCTCCACCTGCCTTCTAGACATTTCTGTCTGAACTGTGCTGCCCCAGCTCCTTTGCCTGTATACAATAAACTTACCCATAATCAGGGAATATGTCCAACTCTCTGGGGGTCAGCTTCCGAAATCCCAGAACTATGTCTTTCCAGGGGGGATCCTGAAGAAGAAAGCGAGATGGGCACACAGGGATGGGTGGCACTCAATAACAAGAACATCAAGAAAACTTATGTAATGCTTACTGTGCAAGATACTATTACCGGCGTTTTATTTGTACAGATCCATTTAATCTTTACAAGCCATTGAGGTGGGTGCTCTTCTCATACCTATTTTAACAGACAGACCAACTGAGGCTTAGAGAGGTTAAGTAACTTGTCTAGGGTCACACAGCTAATTAGTGGTGGAGCTGAGATTTGAACCCATACAGTTTGGCTGGAGCCCATGCAATTAATCACTATACTCAGGGTCAGAGTAAGACTAAGGGATGCAGGGGGCTGTGGCTCAGTAGTCGGGCACTTGCCTAGCAGGTGCAAAATCCTAGGTTCCATCCTCAGCACAGGAAAAAAGAAAAAAAAAAGACTAAATGATAGAGTAAAGGTTAGGAATAGAGAGAAGGCAGGGGGGCCACAGTGCCACACTGAGAGTCACCAAAGTTGGAGATCAGAAATCAGTGGGCACATAGGATCTGACAACCTGGGTAGAGACCCCAACCTCACCTTTTACCACCTTGAATTCTCTGACCCTCTGTTTCCTTGTCTGTATCACAGAGTTAATCATCACTCTTGACCCCGTGAAAGACAACAGGTAATGTGGATAAAGCCCTTAGCCCAGTGCTGAAGCCTGAATAACCCAGAGAGACGGCACAGAGTGCTGGGCTTTGAGCCACACTGCCCTCCCCAGGCAGCCTGAGCGCTCCCCATAGCACCATATGGTCACAGACTGCCCCGTTTCAAATCCAAGCCTTGCCTCTTAAGAGCTTTGTGTCTTTGGGCCACAAAGCCTCTGTCTTCTCGTGTGTAAAATGAGGATAAGGATAGTCTGAACTTCCTGGATATCGTAAGGTTAAGTGAGTCCCTAGGACTAACCTAGTTAGGGCCTGGCACAGTGTTTGTTATCATGAGAGCTTGGTTCCATGTAGAGGAGCAGCACTGGGACCTCCAGGACACAGGACACTTTCTGGCTTTAATACCAAGTACCCACCCCTGCAGCCCTGCAGTACATATAAGAGCTTTGCCTGTACCAACCAACCAGTGGCTGCTTCCCCCTGCTGACCAGAAGATTTTTATGCATCTGCCAACTTAGAAACAAAAATTGAAAAAAAATATATACATACATACATACATACATACATACATACATACAGAGAGAGAGAGAAATGGCATCTTGCCAGCTGCTGTGGCGGACACCTATAATCCCTGAGACTTGGGAAGTTGAGGCAGGAGGATCATGAGTTTGAGGCCAGAGGCAGCCTGAGTGACTTAGCAAGATGCTCACTATGTTGCCCAGGCTGGCCCTGAACTGCTGAGCTCAAGCCGCTCTCCTGCCTCAGTCTCCCAAGTAGCTAGGACTACAGGTGTGCACCACTAGCTCTGGCTCAATATTTTTATCTTGCGGTTCTGGGGATCAAACACACGCTAAGCAAGCACTCTATCGCTGAATTGTACTGCCAGCTCTAAAAGTAATTTTTTTTTTTTTTGCAACAGAGTATCTATAGCCTAGGTTGGCTTCAAACCCGCAATCCCTCCCACCTCAGTCTCCCAAGTGCTGGGATTACAGCTGGGCACCACCACACTCAGCTTCCCAAAATAAGTTTTGAGTAAGTATCTTGCTATTACATATTAATGGTGTACAGAGTAACAATCCATTTCATAGGTATACTGTGTGATTATCGCATCAGGATTGTTGATACTACCATCTCCTTAAACATTTTTTTAAAAAGTTTTTGATTACTATGTAGAGGTAATGGTGCATATTTATGACATATAACATGACTTTTTGAGAATTGTGTACAGCACATGAGATTCATTATGGATCGTCATACCATTGCCATGTGTGCTTTGCATGTGTTCTCCCTCTTTTTACTCCCATGTGGTGTTTATTCTCCCCTCTCACTTTTCTCATCCTCCTCCCCCTCCAGATAGTCCCCTCCTCTCTTAAAAATATTTTTGAAAGGCACAAATAGCCAGGTGCTGGGACCTGCCTGTAATCCCAGCAACTCAGGAGGCTGAAACAGGAGGACTGCAGATTTGAGGCCAGAGGGAGTATGTGCAACTTAATGAGACCCTGTCTCAAATTTTTAAAAAATCAAAGAAGGGGCTACAGGTGCAGCTCAATGGCAAGGCATTTGCCTAGCATGTGCAAATCCCTGGGCTCAAACCATCAGTACTAGGAAGAAAAAAAAAAAAAAAAAAAAAAAGAAAAGAAAAAAAAAAAGAAAGAAACAAGTAGAATTTAAGCACACAGTGCTATGGCACTATGAATATTCACATTGTTGCACTTTTATTTTATTTCAGCACAGGATATTGAATCCAGGGCCTTGTGCATGTTAACCAAGTGTTCTACCGCAGAACTACATCCCCAGCTACAAATAGAATTTAAAGTGTACCTAACTGGGTGCAGTGGCATGTGCCTGTAGTCCCAGCTACTTAGGGGGCTGAGGCAGGAGAGTTCTGAAGCTTAGGAATTTCAGATCAGCCTGAGTAACACCCCCTAAACAATTAAAAACAAAAACAAAAACAAAACAATAACCTAAAATCAAATGCACCTAATGTGAACACAGGAGTCTGTGGCCCCAGCCTTGGTCTAGGACCCCTTGAGGACAAGGACCCTTGACTCACCGGAACAGCTTCACGGAAGAGGTTGTAGCCTGAGATAAGGGCCAGGCCCATTTTTTCCGCATCAGGTGAATGGATGTGGCTCAGGAGATAGTCAAAGGTCTGCTGGTTCCACTCCCTGGAAGGGGCATCCAGAGCCTCAGTCACCTAATGCCTTGAGCTGGGCAAAAGTCCTCAGAGGGTCAATTGGCATGGAGCTGTGATGAGGCTGGCAGGGACATGTCCAGGACCCAGGCATCTACTATGCTCACTCTGGCAGTGCCCCACATGTGTACAGCTCCTCCCCTTCCCAAACTTCCCAATCATTCCCTGGGAACAGGGCAGGGAGCAGGGAGAGAAAGAAAGGCCCCTCATCACCCTTTGGAGAGAGCTTCTGGCTTACGCGCACACAGCCGATGGGTTTCATGAAGGCTTTGACCTGGCTTTGGGGACTGTGGGTCATGTGGCTCAGTCTGACTCTGAATACCCCCCACTTTAAACATTGGTGGCAGACATTGGCTTGCCATCCACACATGCTTTTCCTGGACACAGAGCTCAATGACACTTCCTCTACTCTGTTGCTGTTAGACAGGGCCATGGGACAGTGCTCTGGCTGAAGGACTCTGCACATGTGGTCCTGTGTGTGCCCTCTGTAGTCAGAGGCCCGAGAGAATGGTAACACTGGAAGTGACCTTGGAAGTAACCTTGGAAGCCATGTCAAAGGATGGCAGAGTCATGAGATGGCAGAAGTCCCTGCATTGCCACACACCAATCAGGATATTGGGTTTGGAATTTAGAAGAGCAAGAATTATTAAACTTCTGTTGGAGACACCGTTCACTAGGGATTCACTGGTTGAGGCAGTTGTTAATTTCTAAACTGCACATCTATAATCCGAACCACTCAGGAAGTGGAGGCAGGAGGATTGCAGGTTAGAGGCCAGAAGCAGCCTGTGTAACTTAGTGAGGACCTGTCAGAAAAGAAAAAAAAAAGGTCTGGGGGCATGGCTCAGTGATAGCTAGTATTGGCCTAACATGTGTGAGGCCCTGGGTTCAACTCCCAAGTACTTCAAATAAATAAATAAATAAACTAACATCAGGACCTTTGCAACTTCTTTGATAAATCTGAGCATCAATCTTCCTGCTTAGAAGTTTTCTGGATCCATTGATGAATGTGGTATTGAGAGCCACCTAGCTTAGGGAAGAATAGAGACAAATCTTTCTAGCACACAGAATGTGGCATAGAGTAGGGGTTTAAATGTTGATTAATATTTTCTCTCTCTCTCCCTCTCTCTCTCTCTCTCTGTTAGGTGGTTTTGTTTTGTTTTGTTTTGTTTTGTGTTTGAAAGAGAGGGTCCTGCTGTGTAGCCCAGCAGACCTCAAACTCAAGACTCTCCTGCCTCGGCCTCCTAAGTACTAGGATTACAGAGGTGTACCTGTCACCAAGCCCAGCCTATTTTGCTCTTTTTTGCGAGAGGCTCCTTCTGTGTTGCCCAGGCTGGTCTTAAATTCCTGGGCTCAAGTATCCTCCTGCCTTGGCCTCCTGAGTAGCAGGGGCTACAGGCACATACCACCACCTGGCTCATTAGTATCTCCTTTATGTCATGACTGATCAGAACTTCCACAAGGGGCTTGTTTTAGGGATGGGAACCCTGATGGGGGAGCCCTTTTGCAGATTTGGCCCCATAAGCCCCCGAGACTATCCTTTGGCACCCTCACTCACATCTCCAGTGGGTTGCCAGGGTTGGAGAGATAGGGCTGCCAGAGGCCAGCAGCCACGTCAGTGGTGGTGAGCGGGGTGAAGCGGTCTGCGTAGATCTTCATGTCCAGTGGCTGCAGGACTGAGTGGTAGGACTGGTGAATACAGAGGGCAGTGGACAGCCCAATGACCCCTGCGCCAATCACCACCACACGCATCGTGCTGGTCTGTGGGAAGGAAGAGGAAATTGAGGCACCTGTCATCACTACAATCTCCATCCTTGGTGCCACCATTGCCACCATCTCTTGAAGGTTTAGAAAGTACCAGGCACCGCCAAGCCCTTTCATACTTGATAATCAAGACCCAAAGAGCAGGGTGTGGTGGCACACTCCTGTAATCCCAGTGACTCTGGAGGCAGAGACAGGAGGATCACAGGTTTGAGGCCAGAGGCAGCCTGCACAACTTAGTGAGACCCTGTCTCAAGATAAAAGAGTAAAAAAATGGGCTGGGGGTGTAGCCCAGTGGTAGAGCACTTGCAAAGCATGTGGGAGGCCCCGAGTACAAAAAAAAAAAAAAAAAAAAAAAAAAAAGGATTCCAGGATAAAAGGATAACCAGTTTTCTCATTTTGTAGGTGGTGGCATGGGGAACCAACGGTCATACAGCAGGTAAATGGTGCAGCTTTCTCTGGGGAGCTTCCCTGGATACCCCACTGCCAGGCTGGGAATATAAAAGGGTTAGCAGAGCCTCTGGCTAACCATAAGCTGGATGGTCTAGTGGTTAGGGCAATGGGTTCTGGCTTTGAAGCTTAGAGCTCCGCTTCGCCGCCTCCTAGCTGTTCACCTTGGCTAGGCGAGAGCCAGCACTCGCACTCAGTGCTTCATGTGCATCATTTCTTCTGAGTCTCCCTCTCTTCTGAGGTAGGGGCTGCCATGATTAATCCCATTTTATAGATGAGGAAACTAAGGCTCACAGAGGTGAAGTGACTTACCTGAGCTCACACAGCAAGTGCTGGGGTTGGGATTTAACTCCAATTCAAGTGAACTCGACGCACACTTTCTGCACACCTACTGTGTGCTAGGCTGGCAGCTGGCTGACATCCGATGCAGGGTCTGGCCTCAGAACCCCATCTTCTAACACAGAACTTGGACTGCCTTGGGGTGCTGGGCTGGCTGGCCCCTCAGAATTTAGAAGGCTTGGCAGCTTTTGACCCTGACTATTCTGCCGGCTCCTGCTGAGACAGAACAAGAGGACTGTTTGTGCCTGGAAGGGCCAAATTCAACTTTCCCTCTCTTCCCTCACTAGTGCCCTGCCATAAACCTCAGCTCCTGGCAACTCAGGCCTGTGGACCCAAGCAGCAGAGCATTCTCAATCCGCCCTAGTTTTGCTCAGGGGGAAAAAATGGCTCCAGCCTACAAGAGCTGGGCTCCCCTGGGGTTTCAGAAGCCAAACTGGAGATTGAACCAACAAACAAACTTATGATCCTTCCAGCTTGGAGCCTGAGCTCAGAAGTTTGGGGATTAGGGGAACAAAAATTATCAGGGATCCCTCATGTCCTCCTTTCCCTCTTCTACACTTTACCTTAGCAGATATGATCACCTCTTCCATAAAATAGGGGTAACCCTAAAATCACAGGTCGTGCTGAGGATTAAATGGCAGGTTCTAGTTCCTGGTGTGGTGTCTGGCACAGAGTAGGCCCTCACTACATAGTAGGTTCTCTCTCTCCTCTAGCACCTTGAAAATCACAGTGGAAAAACAACATTGTGTGAAAAGGGAGAGAGAGAGAGAGAGAGAGAGAGAGAGAGACACAGAGAGAGACAGACAGACAGACAGAGAGACAGAGAGACAGAGAGAGAGAGAAAGGGAGAGAGGGAGGGAGGGAGAAGGAGAAAGAGAGGAGTCAGACCTAGCTTCACTTTTGGCTTGCTGTGTGGCCTTTGCCAAGTTCCTTCCCCTCTCTGGACTTTCTGACTGTCTCTACATCATTTCTGGAGAGCAGACCACTCTTGGACATTAACAATAAAAGGCAGTGGGGCTAGGCATGGTGACACATGCTTGTGATCCCAGCGACTTGGGAGGCAGAGGCAGGAAGATTGCATGTTTGAGGCCAGAGGCAGCCTGAGTAACCTAGAGAGACCCTGTCTCAAGATTTAAAAAAACTTGTAAAGGGAGATGGAGCTGGTGATGAAGCTCAGTGATAGAGTACTTGCCAAGTATGTGCCAGGCCCTAGATTCAGCCCCCTAATACTCGGGGGGCGGGGGGGGGAAGGCAGAGGAATAAAGGGATTTCCTATATTTTTTTCAAAATCCAAGAGGCAGTGTGGGGTAGGGAGATGGCAATAACATCTTAGAGTGAGGGTCAGACATAGCTGGGTTTGTAGGTTGGCTCTGGCACATACTAGCTGTATGATTCTGGACAAATCACTTGACTGGGTGAAAGCAAGCAATTTCCTTAGTTTTCCCAGGACTAAGGGTATTCCCAGAACATGCACTTCAAGTGCTAAACCCAGAATCCCAGGCAAGCCAGGATGGGTCAGTGAATCCTAACTGAGCCTCAGTTTCTGCTTCTGTAAACTTTCACAGGCTCATACAGCTCCTGCCTCATTGTCTCCCCACGAGAAGATCTGTCCAAGAGGGCATCGGTCTTGCTCATTGCTCTATCCTTAGGGCCTAGCATAGTGACTGACAAGGTGTGTTTGAATGGACGGAGCTCTGATGAGGATCAAAATAGAAAATGCTCCTAAAGAGCTTGTGAGCTCGTGCCTGCCGGCAGTGAGGACCAGTGACCCCACTTTACAGGTGAGGAGATGAAGCTCTCCAAGAGCCAGGTCAGCTACTCAAGGTCACAATGAGAGTTGGAGGAAGAACTAGGATGGGAACCTGTTGTTGTTATTAGATGCCATCGAGTTGGGCCCAACTCACAGTGACCCCATGTACAACAGAAAAACCCTCCCGACACTGTGCCATGCCTGGCACTATTTTCACTGATACTCTGCTATTCATAGAGTCTTTGATGGCTGATTGTTTCGGGAGTGGGTTGCCAGCTCCTTCTCCTGAGCCAACAGCACCCGGTGTTCCCAGGCGCTCTCCCATCCAAGGAATAACCAGGCCAACCCTGCTTAGTTTCCAAGATCTGACAGGATTGAACACCAGGGTGTCATGGCTAGGGTTAGCGAGCTTGAGGACACAACACAAAAGCTAGGTCTGCTTTTCCCAGAGCTGTGCTTTTCCCCTCATGTGACTTGGAAAATCAGTAAAAGACTGAGAAAAAGGGAGGTGCTGATAATATAGGGATGTGTGAGGTGGGAGAAAAAGTGCATGAGAAAACTATTAGAAGGCTCTGGATAAGGGGAAAAAAATTTTTTTTGAGAGTGGGGTGGTGATGTATACCTTTAATTCCAGCACTTGGGAAGTGGAGGTGAGAAGATCACAAGTTCCAGGTCAACCTGGGATACACAATGAGACCTTGTCGAAAGAAAGAAAGAAAGAAAGAGAGAGAGAGAGAGGAAAAAAGAGAGAGAGAAAGAATGAAGAAAGAAAGGAAGGAGAGACAGAAAGAAAGAAAGAAAGAAAGAAAGAAAGAAAGAGGAAAAAAGGAGAGAAAGAATGAAGAAAGAAAGGAAAGAGAGAAAGAAAGAAAGAAAGAAAGAGGGAGAGAAGGAAGGAAATGAAAAGAAAAGAAAAAAGGAGAGAAAGAAAAAGAATAAAGAAAGGAAGGAGAGAAAGAAAGAAGAAAGAAGGAAGGAAGGAAAGAAAGAACAAAGGAAGGAACAAATGAATGAAAGAAGAAAGGAAGGAAGGAAAGAAGGAAAGAAAGGAAAAGAAAGAAGAGAGATAAATCAATCAATCATTTTGGGGCCAAAGTAGGGCTATCATGTGTGCAGGGGTACATGTCCAAGAGAAGAGCATGAAGGCGAACCCAGAGCAACACCAAAACCCTGATAGTGGAAACTTGCAGAATCAACTGGAAGCACCAGCTCAAGATAAAAAGGACGGAGTACACACAGAGCTCAGTTTTTCCCATGTGCAAATCTTCAGAGATGAGCTTAACATCCTTGTTCCCATGTAGAAACTGAGGCCCTGAGACTAGGAGTGACTGAGCCAGAGTCATGAGGTTGTCATAGAAGAGTCTATTCCCAAGAAAGAGAGAAAATAAACAGTAATGTAGAGGAAACAATAGCACCTACTCTTTTTTTTTTTTTTTTTTTTGGCAGCGCCTTGACTGTGTCAGGCATCAGGCTAGAACTTTCCCTGCATTATCCACTATAGTCTTTGTAACTTAGAGGATCTTATTGCACCCATTGTACAGCATAGGCAACTGAGGCTCAGAGAAGTGAAGGCTATGACCCAAGACCCCCAGTTAGTGAGAAGCAGAGCCCACGCTGGCTGGACTCCTTGCTGTGCTGGCAAGACAGGATTTGAAAAATATGAGAGTCAAGCAGGGAAGGAAAAATAGCTAAAACTTCAGAATCCCACATTTTCAAAAACCTAATATATATATATACCATTTGTGTTCCTTTTCTGTGTGTTGTTGGGAGCAGGAGGGAAAAGGAAAAACTGCAAGTCCTGTGTCAGTTATCTTTAGGAAAAACCACACTGTGTGCATCACATTTGGTACTGATTATAACATCTTTGGGTATGAAAGTGCAGTATGAATGCATGAGATTCTCATGAGAAGCAGGAGTCAGACTGTAGGATCTGACAGCCCCTGCCTCAGGTGCGATCATTCCTGCGTAATGACCTTCTGGACCCGCATGTGCATAGCTCGATTATTAAGTCAACCATTTCTTTGTTGTTACTGGCTCTTCTGTTGTTGTTTGGTGCCATCCAGTCGGCTCCGACTCACAGCGACCCTCATCGGGTTTCCAATGGCTGATTGTTTTTTGGGATTGCTTCTGCAGTGGATTGCCATGTCCTTCTCCTGTTTTTGCCATGCTAGGGATCAAACCCAGGGCCTCAGAGAGTACAGAGCGGTGCTCTACCCACTGAGTTAAACCCTAGCACCACTGATGATTCGATCAGTGTTGAAATTCTCTCCTGTTTTATGCCAATTACTTCAACCCAGCATGCATGGATTGTGTGTCAGGGAAATGAAGCAGCTGGGATTATTACATCTCTCTCTCTCTCTCTCTCTCTCTCTCCCTCTCTCTCTCTGTGTGTGTGTGTGTGTGTGTGTGTGTGTGTGTGTGTGTGTGTGTGTGTGTATCTAACTATAATGTCTAAGTAAGCATGGAGCAGGAAGGGAACCAATATATTTTGGCCCCTGCCACTTGCCAAGACATGTGAAGATTCAGTACAGACATAATCCCCTTAATCCTCTCAACAATTATAGGAGGTAGGGACCATTACTATCCTCATTCTAAACCAGGACTGAGACTCAGGGAGAGGAAGTCACTCATCCAAGGTCACACTGCCAGTGTGAGACAGAGCTCGGGTCTGACCCAGTTCTGGCTGAGCCTCCGGCATTGAGCCATAGAAAATTTAGGCAGTGGGCAATAAGCTGCCGTTGGACACTCTCTGCTTGTCTTTCAGTCTTGTCATGGTTTATAACCTCCCTTGTCCCCTAGAAAGCAATATGAAGGAACTTGTGCCTTTGGTTTCTACGTGCTCACACAAAGAATATGAAAGATGTATTCTAAGAAGACCAAAAAGTCATGGATGAAGCAAAAGAATGAACAAAAGCTACCCCTTCTAAGTTGTACCACATCTTATGACATTGATATTTTTAGAGTTTATTATTTAAAAAAAAATTTTTTGCAGTACTTGGTGGCTAAACCCAGAGCCTTGTACATACTGTGCAAGCGCTCTACCACTGAGTGGCACCCCCAAACCCTTTCTTATTTTTTATTTTGAGACAGGGTTGCTCTAAGTTACACAGGCTGCCTCTGGCCTCAAACCTGTGATCCTGCCACAGCCTCCTGAGTTGGTGGAATTGCAAGAGTGAGCCACCGTGCCTGGCTCAGAGTTTATTTTTAAAATGTGGCAAAGACTACAAAAAGCTTGAGACCCTGGCTACCTCACCCCCTCTAAAAGAAATCATAATAACAACCATTCATGGAGTACTTGCCAGGTGCTCAGCTCTGTGCTAAGCACTTTATATTCAGCTCTTCCTCTGATATTCAAGTTTACCCTGCAAGGAGTGAGTTAAGATCTCCATGTTCCAAAGGAGGAAACTGAGGCTTGGAGAGGTAAAGTCACTTACCTGCAGTCTCCACCTGACTCCAGGGCTATAGCTTCCTCTCTCTGGGGGATGTTTGCCTAAGGCCAAGTCCGTCATCGAGACTCTGATGTTGAGCCCTGTCTGCTGACACTGGGAAGTCACGTGTCCTTCTGTCCCCCCACCCTCAGCTCAAAGTTGCACCTGCCACTCACCCCACATGCCACGCTTCTGGAGAAATGAGGCGGCTACTGGAGGCACCGAGTCCTATCTCCTGCTGGGAGGCTTCTAATTCCGAGAATGTCTTGACTTCAGCCCTCTGCCCACCAGTGAGGACTGGCGCACAAGGTCAAAGTCTGGAGCGGTGGACAGGGCACAGCGTGAGGGGCGGGGCTCAGTGCTGTACTGCTGCCAGGAACTGGACCCAACCCGGCCGGGACATCTTAACTCCTCTGGCTTCAAGTCACTGAAAGGTTGCCTGACTTTTCTGGCTGATCCCAAGCCCTCATGGACAGGCCTGGGGGAGGGAGCGCGGGCACTCTTGGAGGGCTGATGGGCACACGGAAGTCTGTGTGGCCAGCTGGAGACGATCCTCTTTCTTTCCTCTCCCTGCTGCCACTCTGGGAGAGGGGAGGGTCATTCCCAGGGCCCCCGTGGGCCTAGCCTGCAGGGTATCGATGGTCGCTGGGCAGCCCCTGAGTGGAGGCCAGAGGCACAGGACAGGGGCTTCCTGGCTAACCGGCCAGCACACTGCCATTCTGAGATGCTGCACAGATGAGGCCAAGGACGGATTTCAGGGGACGCCTGTTTGGGCTATGCGGATGCGTGGCTCTTTGCTTCCGTATCCCAGAGACGCAAGCGGCAGAGCTCCAGGCTCTTCCTCTGCCAAGCTAGACTTGCAGCCTGGACTGGAGGAGCTCAAATCTCATCCGGCACCTTGTGTACAAATGGGGAAACTGAGGCCCAGAGAGACCAACCATCCCTAGGGGAGGCACATACTCAGTGCCTCGCACAAACTTTGCAAACGCTCTACACTGAACTATACCTCCAGCCCCCTTTTCACTTTTTATCTTGAGACAGAGTCTCACCGTTATATAGGCTGCCTTTGACCTCAAATTTGAGATCCTCCTGCCTCTGCCTCCCAAGTTCCTGGGATTACAGGCATGAGCTACTGCACCCAGCTTGTATTGCTTTTACAAACTACAGAAAACAAAATTCCACAGAATCTTCTTGGCTATTGGAATAAGGAGAAGAATATCTCCCATGAGGGATGAGAGGTTTTTATCTTTACCAGAGGGGGTGTGAGTTAAAGGAAAAAAAAAAAAAGGAAAAGAAAAAAAAAATTTGAGAAACACTGATTTGGTTGAATCTGTACAATTTACACTTAGGGAGCCTGAGGCCCAAAGAGAGGAAGGAATGTACCCCCAAATCCTAGAGGCATAGGGCTCATTCAGACAGCCAGGTGAAAACACAATCTTCCTACCACGCTCAATCCAAAGTTCACTGATCATCATAAGAGGCGGCCCCAGACCTTTGGAAGCAATTTCTGTTTATTTAGCCTGAGTTAGTAGTTGAAGCCTGCAGCCATAGTTCTGTGGCATTTGATCCCATCAGATCTCGGAAGCTAAGCAGGGTCGGGCCTGGTTAGTACCTGGATGGGAGACCGCCTGGGAACACCAGAAGCTGTAGGCTTTGGAGAAGGACCTGGCAACCCCCTCCCAAAAATCAATCTGCCATTGAAAACCCTATGAACAGCAGAGAAGCACTGACAATAGTGTTTCCCCTGTTGTACAGAGGGTCACTATGAGTCGGATACCGACTCAACGGCACCTAACAACAACAACAGCAGTTGAAGGTCCTTCTGACCCACTGGTTGGATGATGAACAATGGGACCTCCCCATACTCCAGAATACACTCAGGCCAGGGCAAAATCTTGGAGAATTCCCTCTGGGAGTCGGAACCCAGGGTGCAGGAGGAGGTTATGAGGTTACAAAACAAGTTAACCCTCTCTTTCTCAAATGAAATTCCTTCTATTACTTTTCTAAGTATTATGGCACCCTCTGTTAATCTATATAATGCAGAAGGTATAAAGAAAACAAGAATCACCAGTAACAAATGCTACCACCGAGAAACATCTTTCCAAAACATGGAACAAGATCCTCCTTCTCCCACAGGATGCCATTATAAATAGGTGGAGCAATTGTGTATTGTTTATTCTTCTTTTTGTTTTTTTGAGAGAGAGTCTTTCTATGCTGCCAGAGCTGGCCTTGAACTCTCAATCCTCCTACATCGCCCCCCCCCCCCGAATGCTGGCATTACAAGTGTGTGCATCAATGCCAGGCTTGAATGTAGCAATTTTAAAAGTCAATGTCCATGGCTGAATTTCCTTGTCATATCTCATCTTTTGACACTGTCAACAAATATCCTAGATGTGTTTCTTGGCACCTTTGTCTAATTGTTTCCATGGGGGCGATTCCAAAAGATGCAATGTTAAAGAGCTTGTGTTAAAGAGCTTGTACATGTGAAGCATGGACCCACTTTGCCAGACTACCATTCTGCGGGTGCTTTCAGTTTACAAATTTAAGGAGGCATGTACCCTCGCGTTGTTCACCCTGCACTTGTATCACCCCGACAGTGAGCCCTTCCTTAAATTTTGCACCACACCCACTTACCCCACCCTTGTTCCAACCCCTCAACTATTTTCATATGTTGTTTGGCCTTTGTACTTATTTCCTTATAAAATGCCAAATCTTTTCTTTCCTTTTTTTCTTTTTCTTTTTTGCAGTACTGGAGGTTGAATCCCAGAGCCTCATGCATGCTACACAAGCGCTCCACCACAGAGCTGCACCCCCAGCCTGTTTTTTATTTTTCATTTTGAGACAGAGTCTCCATGATTTGCATTGGCTGCTCCTGGCCTTGAACTCGCAATCCTCCTGCCTCTGCCTCCCAAGTTGCTGAGATTACAGACATGTGCCATGAGCCTGGCTTCTTCCCATTTTTAGATTGGGATGCATTGGTTATTTTTCTTACTAATTTGAAAGAAGTCTTTCTATATTTATAGGTCTAGCCTTTTGTTGCAGAGATGTTCCCCAATTTGTCTATCAAAGCTGTTACCTTTTTTTGTAATCAAATCTATTTTTTTAGCTAGACATGGTGGCTGATGCCTGCAGTCCCAGCACTTGGGAGGCTAAGGCAGGAGGATCATGAATTTGAGGTCAGACTGGATTACAGAATGAGATCCTATCACAAAAACAAACAAAACAAATTAAAAAACCCTACAAAACCCACAAAAACAACTACTTATTTTTCATTTATAGTTTCTGTCGTTAACATTATATGAGGAAAACTTGCTTCAATACTCTCCCTTGGTCTCTATTATAAATTACTCACATGGACTTTCTCAAAACTATGAAGGTCAAAAAAATCTAAATATTTGATTCACATGGACTTGGTTTTGGAGACTAGCAGGGTGTAGGGATTCAGCTTTACTTGCTGGCTGGGGGCAGCAGAACCTCTGGGTAAGTGACTCACATCTTCCTCACTAATGTCCACCTCCATTTCTCATCCACTAATCTTTCCTGTGTGGTTGTGCCTGTTACTATTACTGCAGTGCACCATTGATCTGTCTGTGGCTTTCTGAGCCAGTGTCCATTCTGTTTTAATTTCTGCAGCTTTGTCCTTTGTTTGTTTGTTTGTTTGTTTTTAGATGCTAGGAATGGAATCCCAAGCCTCACACATGCTCACACCACTCTACCACTGAACCCCGGGATGGAATCCCTGGCCTCACACCACTCTACTGCTGAACTATACCCCCAGCCTCTTACAGTATGTTTTGATACCTGATAGAGGGGATTCCTTCTCTTTATTCTTCTTTTTTAGAGTTTTCTTCCTCTTCTCCCATGGTTATCTTTCTGGAATGACTTAATGATAAAGGTTTGGAATTCTGGAATCAGGCAGCCCCAGTGAAATGTGTGACCTAGCAGAATTTGGGCTGGTACCCGAGGAAACCAGATTATGATTGGGAAGCCACCTGGCAGGAGGTTGGAAGGCACATATATCAGTATCAGATGTGCCTGAGGTCAGTCCCCAGCTTCATCCCTCACAATGGCCAGGATCTCAGCAAGACCTTTCTGGAAATTTCCATGTAGAATGGGCAGGGAGGGGGCCACTATATCAGTTCCTTATAACTGGAAAAACTAAATAACCAGGAACTTTCTCCTATGGTGGAATTAAGATGAAATTGTGATTGTCACATGATGCAATGCACAGTATTTATCCAACAAATGTTAGCGCTTATTAAGATCTTCTACACATGTGCAGGGTGCAGTGGTGCACACCTACAATCCTAGTGCTTGGGAGGCTGAGGCAGGAACCTTGACAAGAGTTCAAGGCCAGCCTGGTCTACATAGCGAATTCCAGGCCAGCTTGCCTTTCTCAAACAACAACAATAACAACAACAACAACAACAACAACAACAACAAACCCTCTCCATCGCCAGGCATCACAGTGCATGCCTGGAATCCCAGCAGCTCAGGAAGCTGAGGCAGGAGGATTGCAAGTTTGAGGCCAGAGGCAGCCTGTGTAACTTAGCAAGACCCTGTCTCCAAATACAAATTAAGAAAAAAATGAGCCTGGGAATAGTGCTCAGTGGTAGAGCAATTGCCTAGCAAGTGCAAGGCCCTGGGTTCAACTACCAATACTAGAAAAAAAATCCTCTCTAATCACCACCCCAAACAGTTGAGATTTTGATTGGAAATGCATTTAATTCAATTTACAGAGATTGCTAATTCTTCTATAATGAGTACCCCACCCCAAACAAAGCCCCTCCACCTCTCTACTTATGTCTTCTTTTTTGTTCTTTCATAGAGGTCTATAATTCTTATTTTTATTCCAAAAATGGGATCCTATTGTTCTATATTGTTTGGTGACCTGCTTTTGCCTCCAAAACTTAATATTTTATGAAAATCTTTTTGCAATAGTACATGGTTTTATAACTTACTTTTATATGGTTGCATATAAAAATTATCTAAAAGTTATCTATTGCTGCATAACAAATTGCCTCAAAATTTATTTTTTTTTTTTTTTTTTTTTTTTTTTTTTTTTTTTTTTTTTGACATGGTCTTGCTATATATAGCCCAGGCTAGCTTAGAACTCACAATCCTCCTGTTTCAGACTCCCAAGTATTGGGTATGCATCACTACTCCCAGCAAAATTTAACATCTTAATACCATAAACATCTTTTATCTCTTACATTTTCTGTGTGCCTGGAATCTGGGAACAGCTTAGCTAGGTGATATGACTTAATGTCCCTCATAAGGTTACAGTTGAGATGTTGGCATTGGCTGTGGTCTGATCTGAAGGCTTTCCTGGGGCTGGAAGACCCACTTTATCAACAGTCCACTCATATACCTGGTAGGTTAGTGCTGGTGATTGGTGGAAGGCCTCAGTTTCTTGCCACATGAACCTCTCCACAGAGTTCCTTGGGTGTTCTTATAACATGGCGACCTGTTTACTGCCTAGTGAGCAATCCAAAATGGCGCAAGATGGAAGCTGCAGCATTTTTTATGACCTAGCCTCAGAAACTATTTCCTCCCACATCTGCAATATCATTATTAGTTATACATGTCAGCCCTCTTGATCACAGGAGGGAACTCCATAGGGCATGAATATCAGGAAATGGGAGTCACTGAGAGATCTAGGATGCACCCAAACTTATCTAACCAATCCCCTCTTACAGGACATTTAGTCACTCCATCTTACAAGTTGAGATTCTGAGGCCCAGCAAAAGTTAATGGGTTGCCTGTGGCCATATGGCAAATAGGAGCAGAGTCAGGCTAACCCAAGCTCTGTAAGAATACTCCCTGGAAGCTGGGCACAGTGGCACCTGTAATCCCAGTGATTTGGGAGGCAGAGGCAGGAGGATTGCTAGAGGTAGCCTGCATAACTTAGTCAGACCTTGTCTCAAAATACGAAGTAGAAAATGGGCTAGGGGTGTGGCTCAGGGGTAAGGTTGCAAGACGCATGTGTGAGGCCCTGGCTCAACCTCCAAGTATGGGGCGGGGGGACAAAGGGGAAGGAAGGAAGGAGAAGAAGAAGAAGAATAGTAGTAGTACAAGCAGGAGGAGGAGGAGGGGAAAAGGAGAGGAGAGGAGAGAAGAAAAGAGAAGAGAAGAGAGAGGAAGGAAGGAAGGAAGGCAGGGAGGCAGGCAGGCAGGCAGGCAGGCAGGCAGACAGACAGACAGGCAAGCCCACTGGAGAGGCAGGGAAAGAGCCTACCCACCCGGGAAACCACAGTAACCAGGTTAAATCAGAGAGTGGGTAGAGGGAGGAAGGCTTCAGCTAACTCTACACAAGAGCAAGGAGCTCTTGGTCACCCGACTGCTAGTGTCTTTCTACCTGCCCAGGCAGATGCTTTACAAGGAACTTGGACACCAGTGGCTGCCAGACCCATCCCTGGCCACTGTGAGCCAAGTAAGGCCTTGAGTCTTCAGCACACAAGGGCATACGGAAATTGTCATTCCAGGTGCACAGGCTGATAACATGTGCATGGGCCCTGTGGTCTGGATGACCTGAGTTCAAATCCTGTCTCTAAAGCCTCAGTTCTGGCAGCCAAGGAAATGGTAGTATTAGATGTGCTGGTATTCTACGGATGCCATAACAAACTGAGTGGCTTTAACAACAGACAGTCATTCTATCCTGGCTCTGGAGCTAGCAGGCCTAAATCATGCTGACCTCTGGCAACAGGGTCTTTGCAGATGATCTAGTTAAGATGAGCTCATCAGAGTGGTCTCTGGTTCAATATGACCAGGTTTCTGTGAACAGGAGATAAGGGACACAGACACCCAGGGAAAAATGCCTCATCAAGCCCTCGGTAGGGTAGGTTCCCTCACAAGGTTGTGGGAATCTCTGCCACCCTTCTCTCTGTGCTTCTGGCAGATCGCTGGCAATCTTGGGTGTTCCTTGGCTCATGGCCACAGAACTCCAACCTTCCCAAGGTAAAAGGAAACAGATGCATTTAGCTCATGGTCCTGGAGGTTCAGAGTCCAGACAGCGTGGCGATGGGTCAGGGGAGAAGCCCTGGCCACATCACATCGTGTTAGATGGCATCAGGACAGGAGTGTGTGCCAAGGGAAAGATGATGTGGTCAGGCCAAAAACGTGGAGAAGGGCTTGGTCTGGCTCTGTGTGACCACTTACTATTGAGAACTAACTAGGGTCCCCATTGCCTTCTGAGAGCAAAGGATCCAATGACCTAATGACCTCCCATTAGGCCCCACCTCTTAAAGGTCCCATGAACCCTTAATATTCCCACATTGAGGACCAAACTTCTAACACATTGAACACATAAGGGATACATCTAAACCATGTCCAAACTATAGCATCATCAAAATATCCTTACCATGGCTGGGTGCTGTGCAGCATGCCTGTCATCCTAGCAGCTCAGAAGGCTGAGGCAGGAGGATCACAAGTTTGAGGACAGAGACAGCCTGTGCAACTTGGTGAGACCGTGTCAAAAATAAAAAGTTAAAAAGGGGCTAGATGTGCGGCCCAGTGGTAAAGCACTTGTCTAGCATGTGCAAGGCCTTGGGTTCAACCCCTCAGGACAGCAAATAAATAAATAAATAAATATTCTTAGCATAATTTCCTCTGCAAAATCCCATTTCCTACGTCACAGTCATAGGTTCCAGAGGTTGGGTTATAGGTATTTCCAGTGGGCTTTTATTTATTACCTCTGAATTTCCAAATAAATACTTAAGGAGGAATTAAAAATTATTTGCTCCAAAAAAGGAGCTATCATAGAGTTCTCTTGCCTTCCCCGTTCCCAAGCCTTCCTGGAAAAACTTGTCCTTTGTGTGAATTCTAAAGCAGAAAAGCATGGCTTTGGTTATTAGCCTCATCCCTTTCCTGATTCTATGTCTTCCACAAGTGACTTCACCACTCAGTGTACCCATTTCCTCATTCATGAAATGAGAGTCACTAGTGCAACAAGAACGAAAGCAACTAAAGCAGGACAGGCCCCTGATGCCGTCATCACCAACACCCCGGGGCTGAAGAAGCACAGCAAAGGGGCACCTGACCTAGCCAGGGGCCAGCAAAGGCTTCCTGGAGGAGGTGACCCTGGAGGGTGTGCCAAGGGCTGTTCATCTGTCAATAAACTGTGCCCCGATACATCTGCAAGGGACTTTGCACACCCCCTAGGGGAAAACCAAAAGCTCCATAACTGTTTTTAATAGTTGAAAAACTCCTGAGACTGTAAGGATGAGCTCAAACATGATTAAATAAGTTATGATGAAAAAAACTAAGATGGCACTGAATGGAAAGGGCTCCACTGGATGCCAGAAAATTTTGGGGCTATTCTGGTTGGCTGGCGCTCCCCCTCCTTGTGCTGACCCTGGCCTGGAGCCTTTCACTTCTCCTTCCCCTTTTTACTCTGACAGGTCAACAGACTCAAGCCACAGGCTATTTTCAGAGAAGAGTTTAGAAGTTTCAAGCTTTTACGTCAAGACAGGATCAATAAATTGCCTTGGGGAGCCATACTGGAGCTTGAGGTAAAGGAAAAATCACTAATACAGCCCAGCACCTATCTTTATCTAAATGTTGATTTTTGCTTGTTTGTTTCTCATGGATTTTTTCCATGAATTTTGATATCCTAAAATGTTATATTAAAATGTTATTTCTCCAGATTGCTGGGTTTTGCGGGAGCGCGTCCTTATATTTGGCACCCACAGGTGATCCAGCCTTGACCCCAAAGCTTTCAGGAACCATTCCTGTGAGAGGCACAGGTTATGACAATGCGGGGTGACACTTGCAGGGAGAGTGGGGGGCATTACAGGGCTATGAGATCTTGCAAAGTTCATGCCTGGGGGAAGGGAGGGCTTTAGCAGGGTGGCATCTGGCAAGAGTTGGCTGTGGGACCAGAGGGTTAGGGGGAAGTAAGAAGGGGTAGGGCTGGCCTCCAAAAAGGTGGAGCCGCCTGAGAGGCAAGTAGCAGGATCAGGTCTAGGTACAAATGGCATCTACATAGGCAGGTGCTCTCAGAAGGTCGTCCCCAATCCAGGACCATCAGCCATCACCCATTTTTTATAGTTACAGAATTATAGATATAGAATTTGTTATAGATACAAATTTTCCAGCCCCACCCATAGCCTAGTTAATCAGCAACTCTGGGGGTTGGGGTGAGGGTGGGCCTAGGGTCTATATCTCCTCCCAAGGATTCTCAAACATTCAAACAAGAGCCGGGCACGGGGGTGCAAACCTGTTACCTCAGCGACTCGGGGGGTGAAGGCAGGAGGATTGAGAGTTCAAGACCAGAGGCAGCCTGCATAACTTAGCAAGACTCTGTCTCAAGATAAAAAATTTAATAAAAGGGGGACCAGAGGTGCAGCCCAGTGTTATAGAGTGCTTGCAAAGTGTATGATGCCCTAGGTTCAGCTCCCTAGTACTGCAAAATGTGATAAAAAATAAAATAAAGAAAACTCTCAAATTTGAGAGACATAAAAGAAAAATCATAAGGAAACCACAGTGCCATGACACACAAGGGCTGGGCGCATCTCCGGGACGTTTCAGGAGGCTGTACTGCTCTATAATGAGTGTACTTGGATCTGAGAAGATACTTCCTATCCTCCTGAGTTACATCCACAGGTTCGCCTTATATTTCACATTTTGAGATAAGTATGGAATGTGAACGGCCATCCACCGAGAGCACAGCTACCAATACAGGCATGTCACGCTGGCTGCTCTAATGTGGGGTGGTGGTGTTACTGGGGAACATAGGTTCCAGAGGCCAACAGCAGCAAACCTTGGTCCTTTTGTGTTCAGTGTATAAAAGAATTTATACTCGACACACAAGTGATAGTAGAGAAGATGCTGTTGTTAGGTGCCATCAAGTTGAGACCGACTCATGGTGACCCTATGTACAAGAGACGAAAAACTCCCCAACACTGTGCCATGCCTGGCACTATTTTCACTGATTCTCTCCTATTCATAGGGTTGATGCCTGGTTGTTTGTTGGGAGTGGGTTGCTGGGTCCTTCTCCCAAGCCAACAGCACCTGGTGTGACGGTCTCCCACCAAAGACTTACCAGGCTGACCCTGCTTAGCTTCTGAGATCTGATGGGATTGGAGGTCAGGGTGGTCAGGCTGCAGGCATAGAGAATACAGGGAAAGTTTATTAAAAGATAGTACAACCTTTGAGAAGTAAAAACGGGCAATAGAGAAGAGCTACTGCCACTGCGGGCTGGGATTTAGCTCAGTTGGTAGAGCACTGGGCTGCAGTCTCTGGGGTCCCGAGTTCAATTCCCAGCACTGCAAAAATGGGAGAAGGACCTGGCAATCCACTCCCAAGGCAATCCCAAAACAGTCAGCCATTGAAAACCCTATGAGGGTCACTATGAGTCGGATACTAACTCAATGGCACCTAACAACAACAACAACTTTCTTCGCTATGAGTCGGATACCAACTCGACAGCACCTAACAACAACAACTGCCACTGCACAGATCTAAAGTTCCTTTGAAAAGAAATTTTCAATAGGAGGCACTACAGATCCTGTGGATTGCCATGAGGCGGGTTGTGGGAATGTTTGTGGTTTTCTTGCTGGTTGGAGGGGAGAGCCACCGGCACTTAGAGGACAGGAGCCAGGGACACTAAATGTACTGCAGAGCAATGGACAGTCACCACAAAGAACTGTTCAATCCTACAAGACACCTATTAGGTGAAAAATCCATTTATACTCCTCTGAAGCCAGAACCTAACTCCACATTCTATATCAACACAAAGTATTTTCCACTGCATTTTCAGAAATGCAACCATATCAAAAAAGAAGGAAGAGAGCCAGATGAGGTGGTATACATCTGTAATCCAAACAAGAGATAGAGGTTAAGGCAAAAATAACAACAAACAAAATTAAAAAATAAAAAATGGGGTAGGGGATGCAGCCTAGTGGTAGAGCACTTGCAAAGTATGCCAGAGGCCCTAGGTTCAACTCCTAAGCATTGGAAAACAAACCTGCATTTAATAATCTGATGAAACTCTGTCAAATGCCGGAGGACAGACCTAATCTATTTTGCTTACTACTGTAAACTCGGTGTTTGACACAAGTAGGGGCTTAATAAACTTTCAAAAATGAATGAATAAACATGAATTTTTGATAAGTCTGGCTGGAGAAGTTCAGGGCTCAAGGTCCAAGGGGGTCTCTGATTTCCTGGCCTCCGTGTCTCCCACCCCTTGCGCAGAGCCAGCCCGGCGGTCTCCAGGCCTCAGTTTTCCCACCCCCGCCTCTGGAGCCAACGTGCCACGGAAGGAGGACTTGCTCCGGGTTGCCACTCGGCTCCCGGGTACCCAGACCAAAGCGACCGCAGCCAAAACGCGGCGCAGACGGAGACTCGTGGGTTCGGGCGCACAGGAGACGTGACAAACCAACTACGGCCTCCGGCGGCTGCCCCGGACACCGCGCACGCGCGCAGGTCCCTCCGGTTCCCCCCAACGACCCCTCCCCCGTGCGCAGCAAGCCGCGCGCGCCGCCGCAGGAGACGGGAGGGGGGAACAGGGCCAGCGCCGAGGGCGAGGGGCGGTGCCGAGGGCGAGGGGCGGTGCCGAGGGCGAGGGCGGTGCCGAGGGCGAGGGGCGGGCCCGGCCCGGCTCGGCTCTGCCCGGCCGCCCGAGCGCGGCTCCTGGAGGCCCCGGGCCCAGCCCGGCGGCGGCAGCGGCTCCAGCTCGAGGCTTCCTCAGCGCCCGCGCGCCGCAGCCATGGCCCTGGTGACCCTGCAGCGCTCGCCCACGCCCAGTGCCGCCTCCTCCTCGGCCAGCAACAGCGAGGTGAGCCCCGGGCCCGGCGCCCCGAGCCGCCGCCACGCCAGGCCTGGGCCGCCGGCACCGCGCGTGCGGGGCCGGGAGCGGCCACGCTGGGTCCCGGGACCCCGCAGTGCGAACCGACCCAAGCAGCAGGACTGAGAGACAGTACTGGTGACTGTATGTGACAGTGAACCCCCCACCCCACCCTTCTGGGGGCGGCAGTGCCGGATTGATGTGCGCCCGGGACTCCTGATTGGGTGACTGTGCGCGGGTCATGGGTTCCTAGATCTGTGACCCTGTGGTCGGTCTAGGACCTTTCCCTGTGTTCCTGATTCTGTATGTGTCTCACTTTGTCCGTGTGTGACGCTGCGACCTGACCACCAGGGGCTGTGCCTGGTGGTGCTGTGTGATTGAGGCCGCCCGAGGGCGACCCTGCTGAGGTGTGAGATTGTTTCCCCGACTGCATTGCTCTAGAGTTCTGGTTGTAGGTGTGTCTGCGCCTTTTGGGTGCCCCTGACCCTGTGTGACAGGGACTGAGCATGCTTCGAGCTCTGTGGCTGTGTGTCTCATCGGTATGTGGCTGAGACTTGATTTTTCTTTTCCATCGTATCATTGAGGGCTGTGTGTTAATGTGCTTGTGTCTTTGTGGCTCTGCTCCCTTCTGGGGTTGCTGGTGGAGGGAGTGCCCTGGGAACCTGAAGGAGTGCGGCTGTGGGTCTGTGTGGGGCCTAGCATGGACTTAGCCGGCTTCTCTGCAGTAGTTAGGAGACCTGGTACCCTCTGAGCCTGCAGGATGGGGCTCGCTGGCCTGCCCTAGGCCGGGGCTCAGGCCTCTGAGCAGGTCACTCTTCTGCAGCTGCAAGGCTGACCCTCTAGGCGCATAGTCCCGCCCACCCTCTCTTGCAGAACCCTTTAAGGCCTCTGGTCTAAATTCCTGTCCATCGCCTGAAGACAGCAGCTGCAGGCGGAGCCCCTTAGCTGTGTTTAGAGAAGGCCAGTGGAGGAGCCCGGGAGGCCTAGGAAGTTGCCCGCCAGCATCTGGGCCCTGCAGGCCCGGTTCTGGGGGCGGGAAATCCACAGTTAACCCCGGGAAGGGTTTGTATGTGTCCCCGTGAGGTCTTGGATCTGGCAGTGCCACTTTTCAGCCTCCTTTTGCTGAAATTGGCAGGAAAATTTGCAGAGTCGCCTTGAGGTTGGACCTCCACAGCCCCCTCCTGTCCAAGAGAGGCTGTTAATTTATCTCTTCTACAGACAAAAAGTTCTACTAGTTCCCACTCTGTGCACTGACCAGAGGCAAAAGAATTGGTGGTGGGTTGCTGCAATCAAGAAATTGGGTTGCAGTAGCCAGACTCCTCCCAACAGAGAGATCTGTTCTCCTGCATCACTCCTGTTTCTACTGCCTGGCAGTTTACAAAGTACTTTCGTGCACTTAATCTCGTGTTCTTTTCATAAAAACTATGTGACGTGAGGGAAGAGCTTGGCTTTGGGAAGAGGGTGTCCTGAACGCCTCAGCTTGGATTTCTGATTTTAAACACCCCATTCCTTGGATAATTTAACATCTGATCTGTTCCTGTCTTAGACTCATTTTTACATGTTAATTCTTTTTAGTTGAGATATAATTGGTATAGTGTAAATTCGCCATTTTAAAAATGTTCTTTCCAGGAGGTTTTAGCATTTTCCCAAGATTGGGCTGCTATCACTAACCAATTCCAGAACTTTTCATCACCCCAGAAAGAAACCCCATATTCCCAGCTATTGCCTATAGCCTCCCCCTGCCCCATTGTCCCCAAACTCCAGGCAACCACAAATCTACTTTCTGTCTCGATGGATTTGCCTATTCTGGCCATTTCATATAAATCAGAACCATACAATATATGGTCTTTTGTGTCTGGCTTTCTTCACTTAGTATAATGGTTTCTTTTCTCCTTCCTTTCTTTTCTTTCTTTCTTTCCTTCTTTCTTTCTATCTTTGTTTCTTCTTTGTGGTAGTACTTAGGGGTTGAACCCAGGGCCTCCCATATACTTTGCAAGTGCTCTACCACTGGGCTGCACCCTCAGCCCAGATTTTTTTTTATTCTGGTACAGGATCTGGTTAAGTTATGCAGGCTGCATCTGACTTCAAACTTGTGATCCTCCTGCCTCCGCCTCCGGAGTCACTGAGATTACATGTGTGTGCCACTGCGCCTAGCTCGTGTAATGGCTTCAGAGTTCATTCATGTGGCATATGCCAATACTTCATTATTTTTTATGGCTAAAAAATATTCCATTGTATGGAAGTACCACATTTTGATTATTTCCACCTGACATATTTTTAATTATTTTTGTTGTTTGGTGGTCCTGGGGTTTGAACCCAGGGCCTTAGGCACACTAGGCAAGTGTTATTCTACTGAGCTATAATCCTAAACCCACATCCCTCCTTTTAGGCTTGCTTTTTTTTTCTGTTTGTTTTTGTTTTTGTTTTTTTTGAGATAGGGTCTGCCTATGTAGCCCAGGCTGGCCTCAAACTTGACATCATTCTGCCTCAGACTCCTGAATGCTGGTATGATAGGTGTACACCACCATGCCAAGCTCTCCCACCTCACATTTTAAGTTGTTATATAAAGTTGATGATGTTGTTGTTGTTGTTATTGTTATTATTATTATTTAGCAAGTCCCAATGGCCCAATCAGCAGGATAAAACTCAGCCAGCTCTTCTTTGATCTCAGTTCATTGGCGGCATTTGTTGTCAAGTGAGAGAGCAGAGGCCAGGATTTCCCTGGGAAGTCAAGACTGTTTTCCAGCTGTGTTGAGGCCAGAAGCAAGACAGAGTAGAGAGAGAAAATAAGTGTCCATGGAGGCTGCTGGTCCACCCTTTCCCCAGTCACTTCCCCTTTCTGTGCCTCAGCTCATCTAAGAAGCCTGGATTACCTCTTAAGGATGTTCTTTGGCATCTATAGCTTCTCTGGAATAACTGATCTTACATTGCTTTTCATCAGAGAACTTCAGAGGGTGACCAAGAATTAAGTGGTTGTGAAGTCTCTACCCCCCAAAATCACTTCATTGCTCATCAGAGTGCAACTCCTTCAGTGAGTCAGAGCCACATCAGCGGTTTCCTGACACCGCCAGGCTGGCTGCGAGGCGTGGGAAACCCAGGGAAATCTTACAGCCCTACAGCAACCCTCTCTCTCCTCTCTTGGTTTTGTTCTTTTTTCTTTTTCCACCTTTAATTATCTCATGTATATTATTTTCCCCCTTAGCCTTATCTCAGCTTCTTTGTGAGAACAAACAGAGCCCAGGCATAGATAAATCAATCGTTTTCAGGAGTGGATCGCAACATTGTTATTTTGGACAAAGGTTCCAGGTGACTAATTTTCATGGGCAGATGTCCAGGCACTTTTTGGGTTGGACTGGGGTTTCTCAACCCCTGTACTGCTGACGTTTGGGACTAGAACATTCTCAGTTGTGGGGCTGCCCTGCACTTTGTGGAATGTTTAGCAGTGTCCTGTCTCTGCCCGCTAGGCAGCACTAACGCTCTCCACAAACCTGCCTCAGACATTGCCCAGGGTCCCTTGCTGAGGCAAATTGCCCCACTGTGGTCTGTGTTTGTGGTTATTGTTTGCTTCGCTGCAGGACAGAAGCTCACGGCCCTGGGGTTAGCAAAGCCTTCTCTGGTTTTTCCATTTCTTCAGTGGGGGTTAGGGAAGGTATGAATGCATTGATTGGCACCCAGTGTTTTTATCTGTATTAATTCTATACACACATGACCTGAGTACAATCTAGGGAGTCTGGGCACCCCTGGTGTACTCATTCTTGGTTGAAGCTGGTACCTCCTGGTCTGTGCTGGCTCCCCAGGGCCCTCCCTACCTTAGCTCTGGACCCCTTCCCTGTTGCCCTTGGCATCTATCTCATTTCTGTCCCCAGTCAGCCTTGCATCTTCCCTGGCAGTCACTGCTCTGGGGTTCTCTGTGTGGCGTAAAAAACATTGCAAGTCCCAATGGTACGGTGTTACTTGTGTGTGTGGCTGTGTGTGTGTGTGTGTGTGTGTGTGTGTGTGTGTGTGTGTGTTTTCACTTTTCTCCCTAAAAGATAAAATAAAGGCAGGTGTGGTGGCTCATGCCCCTGTCATCCCAGAGACTCTAGAGGCCAAGGCAAAAAGAGGCCAGAGGCAGCCTGTGTAACTTTGCAAGACCCCGTCTCAAAATAAAAACTATAAAAAAGACGAGGATCAGGGTGCAGCTCAGTGTTAGAGCACTTACCTAGCATGTTTGAGACCCTAGGCTCAGCTCCCAGTACTGCAAAATAATAATAATAATAATGATGAAAATAAAAATAGTGATGGAGGCTTAAGTCGTAGTTACTTTTACAGTTCAACTTCTTGGCCTTTAGCTTTTAGAAAACATTAAATGTCCCTTCCTTTCATTTATATAAATAAACCAATAGCTTGGAACATTTCATATTAAACATTTAAGTCTTTTTGAGAGCCACCAAGAGCTTTTGAGGCCTACAGACAGCCTGATTCCTGGCTGCCTTCCATGGTGAAAGATTTGCCTGAAATGGATTTTCTTTTCTTTCCTTGTGATAGGGTCTTGCTATGTTGTCCAGGCTGGCCTCAAACTCCTGGACTCAGATGATCCTCCTGCCTCAGCCTCCTGAGTAGCTTGGATGACAGGTGTGCTATCTTGCTTTGAGATGGATTTTTATTTACTTACTTTATTGTTTGTTAGGGCTGGGATTTAGCTCAGTTTGTAGAGCACTAAGCTCCAGTCTCTGAGGTCCCGAGTTCAATTCCCAGCACCGCAAAAATGGGAGAAGGACGTGGCAACCCACTCCCAAGGCAATCCCGAAATAGTCAGCCATTGAAAACCCTATGAGGGTCACTATGAGTCGGATACCAACTCGATGGCACCTAAGAAGAGAATTATTTATTTATTTATTTATTTATTTTTGCAGTACTCGGAAGTTGAACTCAGGGCCTCTCACGTACTTTGCAAGTGCTCTGCCACTGAGCTGTGCCCCACTCTATTTTTTAAGACAGAGTCTCGTTAAGTTACACAGGCTACCTCCGGCCTTGAACTTGTGATCCTCCTGCCTCCACCTTCAGAGCTGCTGGGGTTACAGGCACATGCCACAGTGCCCGGATTCAAATGGATTTTTTTTTCCCGGTACTGGGGGTTGAACCCAGGGCCTCGTACTTGCATGCTTTGCAAGTGCTGGACCACAGAGCTGCGCCCCCAGCCCTTTTCTTTTTTTTTCTTTTCTTTTTTTTTTTTTACTTTTTGAGACAGGGTCTCGCTAAGTTACACAGACTGCCTCTGGTCTCGACCTTGTGATCCTCCTGCCTCCGCCTCCCAAGCCGCTGGGATTACAGGCATGTGCCACCGTGCCTGGCTCAAATGGATTTTTAAATGGTGTTCTTTGCTCAGCCATTGCCTGGCTTGACAGAGGAGATGAATTCCCTTAAAACACAGCCCCCTCCCATTAAAAGCAAAATCAGGATAAGATCCAGAACAAACCTGGCAAGTTGAGAGCTGAGAGCCAAAAGAATGTGTTGGGTTAGATGCCAGATAGGAAATATTCAGTTTACAGGGATCAATCCAGCAGGCTATGGCAGGAATGTGGGTAAACACTGGAAACCTAAAAACTCCCCCATGGAAATTACTCAAAGGAACAGCAGCTCAGGTCGCGAGGAAAGGGCAGGCCTGCCTAGAAGTGGCCCGGTTTCCTGGACATCTTTATCTTTTTCCGACACCGGGGTAGGGAATGGGAGCCTGCTGTCTGAGGCTGCTTGATAGCCTAGCTGTGCTGTGACATTCTCTTTCTTTCTCTGTAGCTGGAGGCTGGAAGTGATGAAGATCGAAAATTAAACCTCAGGTAAGCAGACTTCATTTTTGTTTTACAGTCTTTCTCTTCCAAGCAGGTAAGGAATACTTTTTTGTTCCCTTCTCAAAGGGAAAGCCCTCAATAAGAATACACTGATTTTTTTTTCTTAGTCTTCCAAAATTATATATAAATCTTATTCAAAAGTTATGCTTTAAAAATTATACATGTTGGGCTGAGGATGTAGTTCCAATGATAGAGTGCTTGCCTAGCATGTGCAAGGCCCTGGGTTCGATCCCCAGCAGCAAAATAAATAAATAAATAAAATTATACATTATACATATTGAGCTAAGGGAGGTGGCACACGCCTGTAATCTGAGCTGAGGCTAAGGCAGAATAGTGAGTTAAAGGCCAGCCTGGGCTGCATAACAAGACCCTGTCTCTAAAATTCATGTAAAATGAAAAATAAAACCATGGGTGTTTCTGGTTTTTTGTTTTTTGCCCAGTACTGGAGAGCTGAAGTCAGGGCCTCACGCATATTTGTAAGCATTCTACCACTGAGCTACACCTTCAGCCCCCTTTTAAATTTTAAATTTTTTATCTTGAGACAGGGTCTTGCCAAGTTCTGCAGACTATCTCTGGCCTCCAACTTGTGATCCTCCTGCCTCAGCCTCCTGAGTCACTGGGATTACAGGTGTGTGCCACCACCTGTATGTACAGGTGTGTGCCACCAGCTATTGATAAACAGCTTTGGGAGGGTGGTGCTGGGGATCAAACCCAGAGCCTCAAGCATGCTAAACACATGTTGTACCATGTAACATGAGCTGAGTCATGTCCCCAGCTCTATAAACAGCTTTGGTCACATTGTATCCTATTTGGGAAAGAAGGCAAATCGTTGCTACTATTCTATGATTTTAGCATTACAGTGTGGTCACTTTTCTGTGTTATAGATTTTTCCTCTGCTCTTTGAAATATAATCATTAGAATATGCCCTTGCTTTTGCATTCTGCTTTTGATAAACTGTTCCTTTTGAGGTAAGCACATTGCTCATTTGAAACAGATCTTCAATCCCCTGAGTTGACCAGATAATTCAAGGTGGGATTTTGTGTGTGCTTGTGATAAATCTTTGTTATGGTTGTCTTAAAAATTCCCTTAATCACAGCATTTGGGAGGCTGAGGCAGGAGGATTGCAAGTTCGAGGCCAGCCTGGGGCTAGATAGCAAGACCCTGTCTCCATAAAAGAAATAAAAAAAAAAAAAAAAGAATAAATGAAAAAAGAAAGAAAGAAAAGAAAAGGAAATTCCTTAAGATGTAGTCCTCAGTTACAATATTCCCTATTGTTGTTGCTAGGTGCTGTCAAGTCGATCCGACTCATAGCAACCCTACATACAACAGATGCAACACTCTCTGGCTCTGCCATGCCCGGCACTATGGTCAGAGCTTCTCTGCTATTTGTAGGGGGGGTTTTCGGTGGCAGATTGATTTTTAGGAGTGGGCTGCCAGGTTCTTCGCCCAAACCTACAGCACCTGGCGTTCCTAGGTGGTCTCCCATCTAAGTACTAACCAGGCTTAGCTTCTAAGATCTGATGGGATTGGATGCCAGGGTGGTAGGCTGCAGGCTCCTGTCATCCCTAGTGGACACCAAAGACATTTTTGTTTTTCTTTGCCAAAAATTAAGGCCTGCACTTTGAATATTTGTTGGTTTATGGATGATTTGCATACTTTGTTGTTGTTGTTGTTGTTGTTAGGTGAGTCGGTATCCGACTCATAGCGACCCTACATAGAACAGGCAAAACACTATTGTCAGTGCTTCTCTACTGTTCATAGGGTTTTCAATGGCATATTGATTATTGGGAGTGGGTTGCCAGGTCCTTCTCCCAAGCTCTATCTGGTGCAGTATCTGGTGTTCCTAGGCGGTCTCCCATCCAAGTACTAACCAGGCCTGACCCTGCTTAGCTTCCGAGATCTGACGGGATCGGATGCCACAGGGCTACGGCTGCAGGCTTGCGTACTTTATTATATAGCATATTCCTTTGCACCAAGGAGCCAGTCTTGAAGTCTGACTTAAGAATGTAAAAAAGAAAAACTGCTGATCACAGTGGTGCACACCTGTAATCCCTGAAATCTGGGAAGCAGAAGCAGGAGGATCGCAGGTTCAAGGCAAGAGGCAGGCTGTGTAATTTAATGAGACCCTATCTCAATTCTAAGAAAGGGCTAGGGGTACAGCTCAGCAGCAGAGTGCTTGTAGAGCATGTGCAAAGCCCTTAGGTTAGTCTCCCAGTACAACAGCAGCAGCAAGAAAAGAATGTAAAAATATAAACAAAACTATCAGAGATATTCTTTAAAAACAAAAGTCCATTGTATCTTGTGAGGAGGAGGAACATTAGTTGGAGTCACGGAAGTAAGGATTCAGAAATTGGGGTCAGCTGTTCATTACGGAGAGCAAGCTGACCTGGCTAACCTCGCATAGGAGTGGTGGAAATATGTTCAGCTTTTCTTTGAAGTTCCCACGTGTTTGAGGGAAGGGAGGAAAGTTCACTTTGTGGCATGCATAATTTGTACAGAGTCCATGGGTGAGGAAGCAGGAGACTGTGGAAATCAAAGAGATGTCTTACTGCAGTTGTGGACCCTCGTTTGTAATGCTATGCTTGGGGCAAAGGAGAGTGTGGTCCCTCATCCTGGGATTTCGGGTCCGTGGAGGCCCAAGTCAGAGTTCCCAGGCTAGAGACCCATGGACTCCCAAGTGGGGGCAGCAGTGAGCAGTGCTATGCTCAGCTTCCCTGGGTGGGGGATGGAGGGGAAGTGGGGTCCAGACACTGGAGGAGGAGGAAGTTGGAGAAGAGCTTGCTGACCTCTGGGTGAGGCTCAGAGCCTCTAGCTGTGTGTGCCCAGCTTTCCCTTTTCTGGGGTCAGGATTCCTTTTACCCCTTCACCTATCCCTTCTCTCCAGGCTCTGGTTCAGGGATAACATCGAGCTCTCTCACTTAGACTGTCTTTGGGTAACCAACTAGGTTTTCTTTTTCTTTCTTTCTTTTCTCTCTCTCTCTTTCTTTCTTTTTTTTTTTTTTTTTTTTTTTTTTTTTTTTTTTGTAGTACTTGGGGCTAAACCCAGGCCCTTGCCTATGCTAGGCAAGTGCTCTACCACTGAGCTGCACCCTCAGCCTATCTTTAAATGTTTTATCTTGAGACAGGGTCTCATTAAGTTGCACAGGCTGCCTCTGGCCTCAGACTCTCTATCCTCCTTCCTTAGCCCCCTGAGTCCCTGGGATTACAGGTGTGTGCTGTGGAGGCCGACTTAGTTTTGTTTTTAATTACCCTTAATTAGCTGGTGGGCTGGGATTTAGCTCACTTGGTAGAGCGCCGCTCTGCACTCTCTGAGGACCCAGTTTCTATCCCCAATATGCAAAAATGGGAGAAGGACGTGGCAATCCACTCCAGAAGCGATCCTGAAATAATCAGCCTATGAAGATCACTATGAGTAGGACCCGCCGGACTCGAGGGCACCTAACCACACAACAGCAGTTAGCTGGCAGCACAGTGTTTTAAGTTGTTTGCAGTCAAGAACTTACACAAGGCAGTGGTATGAAAATGTATCCGGTCCTTTCTCACTAATAAAAGGCCCCTTTCCCTACCTGGTTGGGAGCTGGAGGGGACCCTACACAAGGATGGGAACTAACATGGTAGCTTTATTTGTTGCCGTATTTCACCCTTGAAATAACCCTAGAGGGGTCTTTTCCCAGTTCCTGGTGAGGGATCTGAAGGCCATGGTTGCACGTGGGAAGTACCACATTCAACACAAGGCCTCTGCCACTCTAACACCCAGCTTTAGATACCATGCCACCTTTCTGGTCACCACTTTTCCTGTCCAGTTTAGTCAGCTGGCTTGGACCTACAGATGAGGGCACTGCCTGAGAATCCCCGGGTGGCTCACTGGCAGTGCCAGGACCGAGGATCACTGCTGACTTGTGTCAGGTGCCTCCACGTGTGTTAAATCACTCCCGTCCCTGCTGGTCCCTCTTTGCTGCTCACAGCAGTCCCCAATGGCATTGTGACCACAGGGAAAGCTTCGCTTGGAGTGCAGGACCTGGCTGTGCAGCTTCCTTTTTTTTTTTTTTCCCCCATAAATTTTCACTTTATTGGTCATAGATGTTCTGGACATTAAAAATTGCTAGGTACTTAAGTTCACTCAACTTTTCTAAGGACTTGACTAAAAAGGAAAGAAATTCCATAGAAAGCATTCCTACATCAAAGGCATTATGAAGGTGGACCTTAATTAGCAAGATTAATCAAAGGATAGGTATAACCTTATTCTATTTGTTTATTTATTTTTCCTTTATTAGTAAATGGTGATGGGGTATGGAGTAATGCAGCATTGGCTTTTTCCATTATGCATCCTTTACATCACTTCCAGCAACACTTTGGTCAACCCACAAAGCTTATGGAGCCTTATGGCTAGTATGCAGTTAAACTCTGATGCTTATTTGGGTTGTCATCCTCTATTTTTCCAACATACTCATGAAGTTCAGCTTCCCTTTTGAGTCCCTTTTCACCCACCGTTAGGGTTCACCTCCCTTTTACAGAACCCCATCCTGCTTTCTAATTGTCCCCACTGAGAAGGAAGTTCTTGTGGCCCAGTTTAACCTTTGCCTGAACCCCATTCACATCCACACATTCCCTTCCATTTCAGGCCTTTTCTCTTTAAGCCTTTCCTAGAGAAGGAAATTGGGGAATGGGCAACCGTTTTTATTTGTTTGGGGCAGAAGAGTGAGGGAGAGACTTCTCTTTGCTTCACATCGATCCAGGAGGTAAAGTGCCATCAGGGTCCAAGGGGTGCTGAGGAAGAAAAACTGTGGGAGCAGGGCGTCCTCTCTCTATTCTCCTTTCCATCTGTCCTTAATTGCAGTCGGCCCTTTGTATCCTCACGTTCTGCCTCCTCGGATTCGACCAACCACAGATTGCAAATGTTTGAGAAAAAGAATACAGATAAATGTCACCTTGTCTCAGGTACACGCTGTGTAGTTAGACATAGGGTGGGTGCGTTTGTCCCGACCGCATGGAGACTATTTCATGTTCTTATCTCCTGAACAATACAGGATGGCCACTGTGTCCATAACATTTACACTGTAGTAGGAATTATAGGCAACTGAGATGTGATTTAAAGTACACAAGAGGGTGTGCCTAGGTTACATGCAAATACTGTGCCATTTTGTATCAGGGACTGGGGCACCTGCAGAGCCTGGTCTCCTTGGAGCATCCTGGAACCCGGCCCCCATGGAGACAAAAGGACACCTGTGATAGTTTGATCTCTCAAGTCATCCAGGAAATGGCATTGGCTTGGCCACAGGCAGCCAACTGGTGAATCCCATGACTGGGTCTTCTGAGTGTTACCTGCCCTCTTCCCATCTCCCCTCGGTGATGTCACCATTCCAGTCCCCAAACCTCCCACATTGCACCTCAGGGCCCCTCAACAAGCCGCCCCTTTATCCCAGCCTGTCAACCCTGGGGTCCTTTGTGCTTCTTGCTCCTGGTCCTCGCCGTCTTCACTGCATTCTGCCTGTCTTTCTCCTGTCTTCTCGCACTCGCTGTTCTTTGTGACCCCCCTGAGCAGGCCCTGTCCCTGAGCCAGTTCCTTTTGCAATGGGCTGCATCCCTCAGGCCCTGCTGCAGGCGCTGGCGCTCCAGCGTGAGTCTTCCCTGTCAGCAGAGACAGCTCGCTGCCTCAGTTTCTCTCTCTGCGAACTTTATCATGCTGCAGCTGCACATGTTTTTGTTGCAGTCCTGACTGCTAGTAGCCCCCATACCAATGGGGCCCTGTTCTCTGCTGTAGATAGCATTTAAGCAGCAGAAGGAGGTGGACTTTGGACCTTACAGTAAACTGCAGGCTGATGAGGAATGGCAAGGTGCAGAGGAAAGCACGTGGGGCTTGGAGCCGCAGGCCGCCATGCATCCTCTGGCTCCCACACTGGTGGCCGAGCTGCTTCTCCTTGGTGGGGTCTGGTACCTCTGTGGGGCTCATCTGGGAAGCAGAGGAAACACCGCTATCCTCGGGGGTGGGGGAAGTTCCTTGTGCAGAATCGGGCGCAGATGGGCTTGTTGGCAATGTTTAGTCTTCATGTTTTCCTTGGGTGTCACTCAGTGCAGTTTTGGTTCCCACACAGAATGAGCCGGCCTGAGAAGGCCACCATGGCTGCTGTGTGGCTGAAAGCAGCCTGCAGCCTTCACTGGGCTATGTTCCCATAAGATGCAAACAAGATGCCCATGTGGCAGAAGGAGAGTTGACATTCTGACAGTTTCCCTGAAGACCTTTTGGAAAACATCTCAGGAACCATTCTTCTCATTCGGGGATGAAGATGATGGATGCGGAGGAATAGAGACCCAGATCTCCCTCTCGGCTCCTCTGCCTCCTGTGTGTGCGCACGGCTGCAGCCTCTCAGTGGAGTCCTGGAAACGGCTGTTCAGATGGTGGGAATCGGTGAGCAGATGGCCCTGCTGGTGGCAGCTCCTGGCTCTCTCACGGTCCCAGGAGCTGGTTCACGCTGGCATGGGACACATGTGGTTGTGCGCCAGGCAGGGCACTGTGGAGATGGTATGGCTGTGTTTCCCCAGAATGAGGATCAGGAGCGAATGCATTTTTCTTTTCTCCTTCTTTTTTGACTTTAGTATTTCCAAGTTAAGAGCCTGCGAATGTTTGTTAGAATTCTTTTACTTTGTTCTCTTCATTTGCCTGCCCAAGCAGACATTTGGGCCAGAGGAGCAGGGCTCTGTCTTCTGTGCTTTCTTTAGTTTCATTGGTAAGCTGTATATGCCTTCACATCTCTCTCTGCCTTTCCTGTCATACTCCTTCCCCTCTTGGTCTTGACCCGGACTCCTCTGAGGGACCTAATTCTCCTTATAGCCTATAGAAGTGTGGCTGCATCTTCTCCCCCCTGCCCCAATGTCAGGTTGGTAAGGGGTTGGTGGGTCTTTATTTTTGTAGACCACACTTCCCCTTCTTCGTTGAGCACCCGTCCTTCTGCTCCATCCACCCTCTGAAGTTCCTCTCTGCCTTGCTCCAGGTTTGTTTTAGTCTTGGCTCTATAGTCTCTGTCACTATTCTGCCTCATTAACTCCTGCCAAGAGGGGTTGTGGACCTGCCTTGGCCGGGGTCTTGTTCCCCACTGGAGATGGACATGTGTATAGATTACTCTATCAGTCAGCCATTGCTGCATAACAAGTTGCCACAAACTTAACAGTTGGAACCGTATACATTTGCTGGGCTACGGGAGTAGCTCAGTGGTAGTGCACTTGCCTACTATGTGTGAGGCCCTATGTTCAATCCCCAACACTAGGAAATAAATTAGTAGATAAAAATAAAAAGTACAGTTTGTTCTGATGCTTCTGAGCACAGGGTGAGTGAGAAGTCAGCCCCGCCCACCAGACTGAAACACCCGGAAGATAGTACCTTCTTGGCCTCAGCCTCACAGTGTACTCAGTGGCCTGTGGAAGTCCTGCATTCTGTTTTGCATCAAGCAACTAAAAGTGGTCTTGGTAGCTGGGCATGGTGGTGCATGCCTATACAATCTCAGTGACTCAGGAGGCTGAGGCAGGAGGATCGTGAGTTTGAGGCCAGAGGCAGCCAGTATAATTTACCAATACCCTGGCTCAATAGAAAACAATAAAAAATGGGCTGGGGGTGCAACCCAGTGGTAGAGCATTTGCAATGTATGTGCAAGGCCCTGGGTTCAACCTCCACAAACTCCCCCACAAAAAAAATGGTCCTGGACTGCATCCAGGAAACAACAGAGATTTTTCTGCCATTTCCCTCTGCAGTGTGGTGATCGAGGCCTTTGTAGATCAGTCTCAGCACCCCTCCGTCCTGGTCTCTCTGCTTCTAAATCATTTATTAGTAAACACTTATTGAGCTCCTGTTGTGTACCAAGCTTTGTTCTGGCAGCTTGGAATCCACAGCATTGAGCAAGAGAGAACAAACTTCTGCCCTGTGGCTGATGTGCTATTGAGAGACAAGACAGAAAGGAAGACGAACAAGTCCCGTAACCAAGTGCTCCCACTTGCTAAGGAGCAAAAATAAAGCAGGGACAGAGGACATGAAAGTGAATACTTCGGTCACGCTTCCCTCTGCTAGCCACCTCATGTGCATTATTTCGTTTCAGCTGTGCAAAAGTTCTGTAAGGAAGGCATGATTTTTACTGCCATTCTCCAGAAGAGAAGACTAAGTCTCAGAAAGTTAACCAGCCTGATTCTTAAAACATTTTTTGGTCATCTTGAGACAAGATGTTGCTGTGTGGCCCAGGCTACCCTCCAACCCACTTTGTAGCCCAGGCTGGCCTGGAATTCTTAACCCTCCTTTGTCAGCCTCCTGAGTGCTGGGATTAAAGGCATGCACCATGGTGCCCATCAGCCGGTCTGATTTTGTAGAGCAGTCAATGGTACAGTCATGGCTCTACCTGCCTTTAACCTAAAAATCCAAGAGCCATCTCTTTCTCTCTGACACGCAAGGGCTCTCGCTAGGGGGCAGAGTGGAGTCTGTCTGGAGGAACTAGGGCTCAGTAGCCTGTTCTGTGACCTGTGGACCTTAGGCAGGTCCCGTCACCTCCCTGAGCTCTATCTAAAGCAAGAATTGTTATATATCCCTCTCCATGTGTTGTAACCTGGGCAGCGCATCCGGGGAATCATAACCTTCACCAGTTGCTCATAGGGCCCTGGTCTTGGAACTGTGCACTTGAGCTTGTTTTGCCATCACAGTGAGTGTGTGACATGGGAATGGCCCTCACTGCAGGAAGCTAGTCCCAGGAGGCTGCAGAGAGGCCAGAGGTGGGGTCTGCACACAGGGCTCTGCCTCAAGAACCTATACTCCTTCTCCCTGCCACGCTCCCCTCATGGGGAGATGTGCCAGTCTGTGTTCAGCTTGGGCCTTCCTGTTCCCACCTCCATGGCTCCCCTGGACTCCCCGTTTTGAACATTGGAACACACCCATTTTTAAAATTCTGGGCCATTACCTTGGAGCTTAACTCAGGCATTATTCCCAACAGTTTGTTAGAACATTTGATTTTTAAAATCAGAATTTTCTGTCAGTGTCTGTTAATTTTTTTAATTAGAAAATTCATCCTGTATCAGGGACAAGTGAGGACAGAGAGGTGAAGAGTTAATTTGACTCTGTCAGAGCTTAATTAACTTACTGTTACCGTTAACTTAAGGGAATCTTGCTTAGAGTTAGTAAGCTGCTTTAAATTTTTGAAATGCCAGTACTTAGACTGCAAAAGAATACCATGGGGCACCGGTCTCATTCTCCTATACCAGCAGTTCCCAGCCTTTTTGGCACCAGGAACCAGTTTCGTGGAAGACAGTTTTCCCACGGACCGGAGGTGGAGCTCTGGTGGTAATGTGCATTTTGAGGAGTGGCCATAGATACAGATAGATACAGATGAAGCCTCACTCGGCTCACCTGCTCCTCACCTCCTACTATTGGGGATTCAGACCCCTGCTCTACAATCTTAGCACCCCAGGAGTGTGTGTGTATACACCAGGAACGCTCGCTCACACATGCTCTGTTCATGGGTGACCATCCCTCTAATCTTCATCCTGGTAAGTGGGACAAAGCTGTGAGAGAGAGTCAGAAAACCAAGTTCTAGCTGGGCATGGTGGCACACATGTAATTCCAGTAGTCAGGAGGGTGAGCCAGGAGGATGCTGAGTTCAAGGCCAGCCTGGGCCACATAGTGAATATGAGGTCAGTTAGGTTACATAGCAAGTTCAAGGCTAGTTTGGACCACATAGCAAGACCCTGTCCACCCCCTAAAGAAACAAAAGACAAAAAGCAAGCAAGCAAGCTAGCAAGCTTAGGTTCTATGCTAAAATTTGTCACCTGCTGTGCAACATTAGGCAAGTCACTTCACCTCCCTGGGCCTCTGCTTCCTCCTATATAAAATAAAAAGACAGTATTAAATTGTAGCTTCCAGATCCAAGAAAGCCCTCAGACCCACCAATCACCAATCTAGTTTTGTGTTTATATTGGTCTTCTAATCGTTCCCTTTAGTTTTATAACAAGCTGTCAAGAAGTTTATTCCTATGGTGAGAATAAGGTCACACATATTGGGGTATCTGGTTGGGCCAGGGTTAAGGTCTAACCCAGAGAAACCTGTTTTGTCCCCTGAAAGCAAGTGGACCCTTTGCTTAACCCATCCTCTCTAGCTGAGAGTGGAGCCTCCTGCAGAGCAGCGGCTGTTGGGAAGGTCTCAGACCTGCTGAAGTTATCTTTGGTACCCATTCGGCTGTGGGCAGATCTCTGGGTCAGACAGCTTGTTAGAAAATCCCTAAGATGACAAGAAGCTATTCTGCTTCAGGAAAGGCTGAAAACGAAAAGATGGGATTCATCAACATGGGGAGAAGCCATCTGAAGGTGACAAGGCAGGGCAGGGCTGGGCGGGGCTTGGAGCAGGACTGAGCTGGCCTCTGGGGCTCCACTCTGGGGGTGTCAGAACAAGGGGATGGGCCCCAGAGTGGGCAGGATGTGCTGAAGGGGAGACCCCTCTGGCTGTCCTTGGTGTGGGGTGAGAGGTGCAGGGAGACAGAGGCAGCCCGGAAGTGGTAACAGTCAGCAGGTGGGGGCCTGTGCATCCAGCCACCTCCAGGGTGGAGTTGGGCTCCTTCTTAACTGACCTGGAGCCAGCTTCCTGCCCTCCAGGAACTGAGGAACAGCCCCCACCACACCTGGGCTCTGCAGGACTTAGAGAGGGTCTAGTCCTGGGGCGTTAGCTCTGGCCTGAGCGAGAGCCTCTCTTGCCACCCCTCTGCGCTTCTGTGGTTGAATTTGAGATGATTTCACCATGAGGGAGCAAAGTTAACCAAGTAGAGCTTAGGAGGGAAAACCCCGAAGGCCTGACCTATTTCCTCCCAAGTTCTGCTGACCCTTGTACCCAGCTTGTTTTTTTAATCTGGGAAACATCATTCTAGTGTCCCTTTGTTATTATGAATCTATTTCTCTCTCTCTCCCCTCTTCCTTTCCTTCTTTCTCTCCTTCCTTCTTTCCTTCTTTCTCTCTCCCTTCTTTCCTTCCTTCTTTTCTTTCTTTCCTTTTCTTTTTTCTTTTCTCTTTCTTTCTCTCTCTCTTTCCTCCCCCCCCACTCCCTCCCATGCTCTCCCCTCCCCTTTCTTTCTTTCCTTCCTTCTTTCCTTCCTTTTTCTTTCTTTTTCTTTTCTTTCTTTCTTTCTCTTTCTCCTCTTCTTCCTTCCTCCCTTGCTTGCTCCCTCCCCTCTCTTTCTTTTATTTCTTTCTTCCTTTCCTTCTTTTTTCTTTCTTTCTTTTCTTTCTTTCCTTGAATGACTACTGTGGAAACTATTTTTTAAAAGCCTTTATTTCAGAAAAGGCAGTCAGGAGGTCCCTTGTTGGGCCTTGGCTCGGGTTCTCCCTGCTGGGGCTGCCCTGAGTCCTTAGAAGTCACTCGAAGCGAGGCTGGCACGGGCTGGCCAGTTCTCCTGGTGCCTTTCCCTTGTCAGAATGCCCGTGGCCAGAGCCAAGCTGGCCGCCTTCTCTGGGATCACTGGTTAGTCCCAGATGTCCCTACCACCTGTCCTGGCTCAGGCTAGTGCAGGTAGAAATCCAGGAGTGGCTGTCAGGGCCAAGACAGAGGCCACGGCACTTTCAGCTGCCCGTCCAGCTTGAGGCCTCTCTAAGGAGCCTGCTGCTGCGCCTGTGTGGGTGGCGCAGTGAAGCACCGTAGATGCAGGGTGGTCTTTAGTTAGTTAGTTGCTTTATTTATCACTCCAGCCAGTGTGTATTTAGTGCTTATATCTGGATACTATGCTGAATGTTGGGGATTCCGCATTGAGTGAAGAGAACCCTTTATCCCTAAGGATAACGTGTGGGCTTTTCTACCAAAGCTCCTTCCCAAAGGCATTTTTGTTTTTTGTTTGGCAGTACTGGAGGTATTGAACCCAGGTCCTTGCACATGCTAGGGAAGGGCTCTACCATTGAGCTGCACCCAGACTTGCCAAGTTACACAGGCTGCCTGGCCTCAAAAAACTTGAAATCCTCCTGCCTCAGTCTCCCAAGTCACTGGGATTTGGGCCTGAGCCACAGTGCCTGGATCCAAAAGGGATTTGAAACAGTTTAGAAATTCATAGAGAACAATAGAACTTAACATTAGTGAGGAAATTGGGATATAGAGAAAGCAGAAGAAAATAAAGTCTGGGGAAGGTTTATACATGGAATGCATAACATTGGTAGTTACCAGAGTTTGGCTACAGGTTTGACTTTGAGCTTCCTAGCCATTCAAGCAAAGGGGGAAATAAGGTCAGTTGCTTGATTTATGGTATCCTTGAAAAAGCAGCAAGTTATTGGGTGCGGTGGCTCATGCCTGTAATCCCAGTGACATGGGGGGCTGACATAGGAGAATCGCAGGTTCGAAGCCAGAGGTGGCCTAGGAAGCTTAGTGAGACTCTGTCTCAAAAGTAAAAAATTAGAAAATAGCTGAGTATATACCTCAGTGGTGAAGGGCTTGCCTAGATCCTGGATTTAACTCCTAGTACTGCAAAGAAAGGGAGAAGGGAAGGAAGGGAGGGAGGGAAAGGAAAGAAAGGAGAAAGGAAGGAAGGAAGGAAAAGGAAAGGGAAAGGAAAGGAAAAGAAAGGAAAGAGAGCTGTGGGTGTGGCTCGGTGGTGGAGCACTTGCCTAGCATGTGCAAGGCCCTGGGTTCAACCCCCAATATTGGGAAGAAAAATAAATAAATAAGCAGCAAGTCAGAGAGTTGGGTGTGGTAATGCACACCTGGAATCCCTGCTGCTCAGAAGGCTGAGATGGGAAGATCACTTGGGTTCAAGACCAGCCTGCATAACATAGCAAGATCTGTTCTCAAATAAAACAAAACCAAACACCCCAAACAGTTGCTCTGCAGAGCTCTTCCTGACAGACACCTGGGGCTGCTCAGGAGGTGGCCTGGAGGAGCAAGCAGATCATCTTGGGCTTAGCCCTGGAGGCCCATGGGAGAGCCACTGCTAAGTGCCCCTCCTCTGCCATGAACCCGGATAACTGTGGCCCCGAGAGGTGAGGTCAGCAGCAGCACATGGTGCCAACCACTGCCCGCTGCCCTGACTGTCAGCGTCGGATGCTGACTCACATCCTGCCTGGCTTTAGCATCCTGGTTTCTCTGGCCCTTGACAATGGGAGGCCCATTTGGGCAGGTCACCCCCCGACCGTTCCAAACACGTGGTCTCAGTGCAGGAAAGTGCTAAAATTAGGTCTTACGTGGGCCAGGAGGGAGTGGCCTCATGTCTGGACACGTAGGCTGAGCAGGGCTGGGCTCGCCACTGTTTCCTGCTGCTTTGTGCAGGAGCAAGGCAGCTTCTGTGGTGAGAAATGCTGAGGGAAAAAGGCCCTGGGGCAGGGAGGTCTCTGCCAGTGAGGGTAAAAATACCCCAGAGATGGAAAGAGAAAGCTGTGAAATATGCCATTAAAACCATCAGGAGAGAGGTGCATGCCTGTAATCCCAGCACTTGGGAGGCAGAGGTAGGAGCATCATGGATTTGAGGCCAGCCTGGGCTACACAGTGAGACCCTGTCTCAAAAAAGCAAAAAAGCAATCAGTAGATTGGCTGGGGTTCAGTTTATTGGTAGAACATTTCCCTAGCTCGCACAAGACCCTGGGTTTAACCCCCCAGTACTGGGGGAAAAAAACAAAAACATATTTCTTAGGAAGATATTCTGTGTTGTTGTTAAGTGCCGTTGAGTTGGATCAACTTATAACAATCCCAAGCACAGCACAATCAAACAATACACAACACTGTGGCATGCACATGATCTTTGTATGTTTGAGCCCATTATTGCAGCCACTAAGTTTCTTCTCATTTTGAGTTATGCCATATCAGCAAAAGGAGGTCCAAGGAGGTTTACTCCATTCTTATCATTAAGGCTGAGTCTATTTGGGAAACAACTCTTCCCCAGTTGAATGCCTTCTAGCCTGGGGGGCTCATTTTCTGGCACTATATCTGGCAGTGTTTCTCTGCTATTCATAGGATTTTCTGTGGCTAATTGTTTTGGGAATGGGCTGCTGGGTCCTTCTCACTAGTCTTGGTCTGGAAGCTGAGCTGAAACCTGTCCACCCTGGGTGACCCTGCTGGTATCTGAAATACCAGTGATATAGCTTTCAGCGTCACAGCAACACACAAACACCCACAGCACAACAAGCTGACAGACACGTGGGGGAGGAGAGAATATAGATAAGGTTAGTTAAAGACAGTATACCTCTAAGGAATAAATACAGGAAAGGAGATATTTTAAAATTATATTAATATCTTGTCCTCATCAATGTGCTTTCTAAAGTATTCGTATCTGTCTGCACTCACTTCTTCCTATTTTATTCAGTGGTTTATAAATTATTAATTACATTATTGACTTTAAATGTTGAACCTGTGCCCGATTTGTCCGGTAAAGTCTCATTCACAGTAGCCTCCATGCCCCTTTAACATGTACACATCGTTCTTGAAGCCTTTCCTCGCTTTTTGATACTCGATGTTTTCGGTCTCATTATGTTCTTTCCCTTCTCTGTTTAAAAACGTTGAAATGGTGAATTCAAATCGATGCTTTCAGTTCTGATGCAGTACATCTGGGGTCATTCTGGTTTTCTTTCTCCTTATCTGTGATGGTCATGGTCCTTGCCACATGCACTTGCTTGATTAGACCCCCAACTGTAAGCCACCTTCTATCTCCACTGCTCTCCTAGCCCGGTGCAGGTGCCTTCCTCACCCAGCTCAGTGCCAGAGCCCCCCAACTCAGACACCTGCCCTTCTCTGCTCTACCAGACTGAGTGCTTATACCTCTGTGTGGTTTTTGACACTTTCCCCAAGACAGGGCAGGTCGGCCAAAATGCGGTATGTGAGCGGAGGGTCCCAACCTGGATGCCTGGTTTCCTCTCCAGCAACTCCATTTCTCAGCATATGACCTTGGGCAAGTGAGTGGACCCCTCCAAGACTCAGCCTCCCTGTGTATGAAATCTGCAGAGATGGATATTGGGGATTAAATGAGTTAATATGCGTAGCAGATTTTGCTTGATGCCCAGCAAAGGTGATTGTTTCCTGCATTACATGTATTGAGCATCCACCGTCTTCTGGGCACCAAGTGAAATCCAGAGATGGACAAGTCACAGTCCTTGCTTTCTAGTTGCTCAAGGTGACAAGGGACACTTAGATATTGTGTTGTTTAAAGCACTTGGTTGTCACAGGTGGCCGTACCTCTTCTCAACAGCATTTATGCATGGAGTCTTCCATGTCTACTTCATCCTGAGTGCGGGCAGCACCCAGGGTCCTGCTATGTAGAAGTATTAGTCACCGGTGTGTTGCTGCAACAGAGAAACTGACTGAAAGATGCTTATGGTTGGGGAGAGATTTATTGGGAGCTCCCGGTTAGAGGATTTCTGTCCATAGAGGCAGGGCAGGCATGGTGGTGGCAGGGGACAGAGCCCGTGGCAAAGAACCTCATGTCACATCTCAGCAGATCAGGATCAGAGAGCATCGAGCAACCGGAAATGCGGGTCCAGGTAAAAACCTCCAAAGGCCCACCCTGAGTGACCTACTTCTGCCAAGCGATATCCCACCTGCCAGAGTTCCATGGACCGAACACTCAAACACATGACCTTTGAGGGACATTTTAGATTTAAACCACGACATCAGACATGACCAAGGTGAGTTAGTTGTGAGATGCTTTGAGCCTGGAGAGGAGGGACAGCTGGGTTTGTTTGTCCACCGGTGTTTACTTTGAATCTACTGTGTGTCAAGCATGGAGGGAGAGGGAAGAAGTGGGTGTACTCTGGCCCCCATAGTCCATTATGAAGTTAAAATATGCTGGCAGCACAGAAACTTCACTGCCAGGGAGTGGATAAGTGGTCAGGGAACACAATCTGGAAGTCAGAGGGCTTGGGTTTCTGTCACTTTTTAATAAACTATGTGACCTTGGACAAGTGACTTAATCCCCAAGTTTCAGTTTCCTCACATGCAAAAGGAGAGAAGGTGCTAGAAGATGGAAAGGAAGGAGCCATGGTTTGCAGCGAAAGCAGCCAGGGAAGACTTCCTGGAGGAGTCATGAACTCAGAAGACAGGTGCCAGTGTGGGGAGGCAGACGGAGGGCCGAGAACAGAAACCCGGAATCGGGAGGCTTTTCAGGACCATGGCCAATGGGCTGGAGCAGTGGGTGCTGTGGACTATGGGAGAAATAATGAGAGAGAGAGAGTACAAGGAAGGCTTTAATTATAAAGCACTTTTTCTAACGATAAAGCTCATAAAACTTTTTTTAAAAGCTTATAAAGCTCCTCGAGGTCAGGGACTATCCAGTGTGTGAAATTTAAGTTAATGATGTGTAGTGTAGTGGCTAATTATGGCCACCCTAGAAAGTTAGCATAAGACGTTTGGGCTCTGTTGACTATATTGCATCAGTGGAAAGTTGTCGGGCTGGAATGGAAGGTACTGAGAGCAGTGGTTGGGAGCTGTGCAGAATGGGCTTGAGGCAGAGACAGACACCAGGGAGGCCCTGGCCTGACTCTCCTTGGGCTCAAAGCCCCTGTGCTGTTTTGTCCTCTATCGTAGCAGCCAGTTCCACACACCTAATTAAAATTTAAAAAAAATTTTGGCCATGCCGGGGATCAGACCCAGGGCTTCACGCATGCTAAACAAGCATTCTGCCACTGTAAAATTAGATTTAAGTTAATAAAGTAACAAACTCAGTTCCTTAGTCACATTGGCCACATCAGATGGCCCAGTAGGCTCATATGACCAATGGCTATCAAGGTGGACAGAGCAGCAAGAAAACATGTCATCTTCTCGGACAGCTCTGCCCTGCAGGGAGATTCTGAGCACCCAGCACTGGAGGGGCTCACAGAAGTGAGAATGGCCAGAACTGGGCTGGTCACAGAGAGTGGGAACAAGTTGTTGTTAGGTGCCTTTGAGTCTGTGTCTGGCTCATAGGGACTCTGTGTACAACAGATGAAACAGTATTGCCAGTGCTTCTCTGCCATTCATAGGGTTTTCAATGATGGATTGATTTTTGGGAGTGGGTTACTGGGTCCGTCTCCTAAGCCTACAGCACCTGGTGTTCCCAGATAGTCTCCCCCCAGTACTAACCTGGCCTGACCCTGCATAGCTTCTGATCTGACAGATCAGACACCACAGTGGTATGACTATAGACTCTGGGAACGAAGGGGCCCCTGAAAAAGTTAAGTTTCAATGACTAAAAGAATAGGGAATGGAGCTGTGTACCAGAGAAATCGGAGTTGTGTACCAGAGAAAGTGCCAAGTACCTGGGACAGTTGAGATAACCTGTTCTTGGAATTTTTGAGTTGTTTGAAAAACACTTCCTTCGCGTGCCTGTTGTTTCTGGCTGCCTGGGTCGTCTTTGCTGCTGTAATATATGTGTCTCCTGCTCGATGCAGCCTTTATACCTTTTGCCTCTGGAAAGTGGGGCTCAGCACCTGGCACACCGGATGGATGAGAGAGAGAGAGAGAAAAGACACTGCACTAGCTCTGGCTGCCACTGGGCCTAGAGGCTTCTGGGGGTCATCAAAGGACTATCTTAAGGTTTGCAGAGCCAAATCAAGGCTCATCAACTGCTGTTCTTAAGCAGAAACAAACCTTGTACTTTTGCAAAATCAGTCGCTGGCAGACTCAGCTGCTGGCTCCTGCTGGTCACTGTGAAGGAGGGCAGTGTAGCTGGCTCAGAGAATGTCTCTCAGTGTCTGAAATACTCTGGACATTCCTTCCCTCTGAGAGAAGCCCACGCCTCCAGCCAAACAATACATGTCCCAGCAGCAAAGACATTTGTGAGGATCCCTGCTGCATTTGTTGCCCACAATTCCTTTCCCCAACCATCGTGCCCTGCAGAGCCTCAGTTTCCCTTTTCTTAACATTGTGTGTTTAGGGACATAGTTTGGGGGCTGTGGTAGGCAGGTGTTGTCTCCAAAACCACTTGTTTTCTTGTACTCCAAAGAGTGATGTTTGGAACAGATGGCACTGGGAATCATAACATAAAAGAACAAGACCATGGTGCCACTCGGGGTCTCTGTGCCTTTGAACAAGAATGCAGAATGAGGGAAGAGCCTGTGGGAGAGCAGCAGAAAGAATTTTCCATTCCACCTGCAGTCATTTGCTAATCCAGCCCTAAGTAGTAAGTTTCTGCTCTCCTTTACATCTTTATAAACTTCACCTTGCTGGGGATGGGGTTCTGAATCTGTCTCAACCATCATCAGTTGTGGTTCTGAGGCCACTCTGTGGCTGTGGCCGGGCGGATCGTCCTGCCCTCTCCTGCCCTCTGCCCTAGGGACTGAGCAGGAAAGGCGTTGAGTTTGGAGCTTCTCCATCCTCTTCTGCTGACCACTGACAAGTCATTTGCCTCCTCCCAGGCTCCGTCCTTTCATCACAAGGATGGAATTGTAAGAATTAAGGGAAACAATGGAAGGGCGAGCTCTCTGTAAACTACAAAGCACCATTCAGACCCGGGTTGTAATGTACTTATTTAAAACAATATTTAAAACAATATGCGAGGCATGCCTACAGGGTACCTGGCATTTGAGTGTGAAGAACTTGTTCTGTTGACAGATTAATGACTACCACAAGCCTAGGATTTGGTTCATAGTTTTGCACATTCTGCAACTTGAATTTATGAGTTTACCCAGGGCTGAGCAAGTTCTGATAAGCCAATATATGCTAACCAAACTTCTAAGGAACTCTTGTATAAAGCAGAGTTTATAAATTCACATTTATGAATCCACAGTGAGGCCTTTTATAATGAAGGCCCAATCCTGCTCTGTTTGCTACATGGTATGTGTTATATGTTCCTGCTCCCCATCCTCCACTGGCTAGTGATTCTCCAAGACCCAGATCAGCCTCATTTCTTCCAGGAGCACTTCTGAGCCCCCATGTGTGTGGGCCCCTCAGCACCCCAAATGAACCTTCTCTGGTGGAACTGGCTGCATTGTATAGAGATGACTGATCTGTGAGGTTTCTCCCAGGAGATACTGTGCCAGGTTCATTCCTGAATCCCAGGGCTTAGCACTCTGTGGACATGATAGACATTCTGTAAATATTTGTCGCTTTAAATGGAATTAATGGAGCCTCCTCTTTGGATTGCTTGAGGACACCCATCTTTTCTGTAATGACAAATTTACAGTAGTTCCTTTTTTTTTTCTAGAATTAACCGTCAAGTTTGCTGGACAAGCCTCAGTCTTTTTAATAATCACCGTGCAGAGCTGAGCACAACTGAGGATTAATTTTGGCCATGGAAAAGTGATTGTTAGCTTCATTCCGCCTCCTCGATTTGGAGCCCTTTATAGAGACTATGCCTGCAGCTGTAGCCCTATGGCATTTGATCCCATCAGATCTCAGAAGCTAAGCAGGGTTGGGCCTGATTAGTACTTGGATGGGAGACTGCCTGGGAGCACCAGGTGCTGTGGGCTTGGGAGATGGACCTGGCAACCCACTCCCCAAAATCAGTCCGCCATTGCAAACCCTATGAATAACAGATATGTACTGACAATAGTGTTTCCCCTGTTGTACGTAGGGTCGCTATGTGTTGGATACCAACTCCATGGCATGTAACAACAACAATATAGAGTCTATACTTTAGGCTTATAGTCTGCTTTTTCTGAGATATAGCATAAGAAATCCTACAGTGAGACCATTGAGGTAACTTCCTGTTTCCTTAGGCATAAAGTAGTGTAATAATCCCGGCTTGGTAGGCCTCCTGCTTTTGTGCTAATCACATGAACCCATATCACCACAGTGCTTTGTCAACAGCAGAGTTTATCAAATATCTGGTCTGTTGTTCCTGTCATCATCTCATATCATCGCAGCGCATGGTCTCCTTTAGAGGTCAAGAACAGTTATAACTCAGAAGATATTTGGTGGAAGATGGGCATATGCAGTTACTAGCTAACTTCTGGTTTTGCTGGTGCCAAGGAAGGCAACATTTTGTTTTGTTTTGTTTTTTGAGACTTGAGACAGGTCTCATATATAGCCCAGGCTGACCTTGAACTAACATTGATCCTCCTGCCTCAACCTCCTAAGTGCTGAGATTATAAGTGTATGTGCTACAGTGCCCGTCAAAGGTAGCCTTTTGGTTTGTTGGCCCTAGCATGACCTCCCTTCACTGTACCTAATCCAACCACTGCTCTTCTGAGAGGATCATGCGTGTTTTCTGGTGATTATTTCAACTGAGGGTCTTCAAGGTGGAGATCACCCCTCCAATGACTTGGACTAACATGGGTGGAAATGAAGATTTTATTATTTACAGATCCTGCGGGGGTAAGCAGTGTGCTTGAAGAACATATGTGCATGTGCACACACACACACAGAGGTCAGGGAGCCTCGTGAAGGGAGAGAGAGAAACTGAGCACGGGCCAACACCTTTATCAGGTCCAGACATTTTCCAGATGAGCTTCCTACAGGGAATTCTCCATGGTGGTTGAAGCAAACAGGTGCGAGTCCCAGGAGGTCATGCAGTTACTCAGAGGTGGTCGCTGCAGTATCTGCACAGTCCTCACTGGGTAGGAGGGTCAGGGGCCAGGCAAGCAGGCTGTGTCCAGCAGTCCCCTTTGGAGGTGTTCACCAGGGGATGGCTGGATAAAGGAGATATCTGGATCCAGCACCTAGAAGACCTGGGAGGAGGCAGAAGACTGGAACCCGTCTCCACGTGACAGAACCCTGCTCCTGTCACAAGGGAGTCCCACTTACATTCACAGTGGATGCAGAGGCCACAGAAATAAGAATTCCCTGCAACAGTGACCAGCTCACTGCCTCTCCCTGGGTTTTAACTTGAGCCTGATGCCCCTTCATGGTACCTGGTCATGCCTCTCGCCTTCTGAGAGGACCAAGCATGTTTGTCTCCTGATGCTGTCTTTTAGCAGCAGAAAACCCTTAGGGCACCCTCGTGCAGAAGGTGGTTTCCTGCCACCTGGTGGGGTATCTTCTATTCTTGTTTGGTTCAGAGGTCTTTAACCCTGGCTTGGCATCAGAAGCACCTCTGGAACTTTCTAAAGAGCCGATGCCTAGGACTCTCTGCAGGGCTTTGAGATTAGACTCTGCCGAGGTTGGGCCTCCTTTGAAGGTATAGCTAGAAATCGGGGGTCGTGACAGACTAGCCTGTAGGGTGATGTTTCTACACCTGCAGTTTTTGTTCTTTGAAGAACGGTGTTTCTGAGTGGCATGATGCATTTCCGCACCATCTGGGCACGTGCCCATTCCTTGAAGACAGTCCTCTGCAAGCGTTCAGCTGTTTGAATGAAGGGACAAAACCCTGTAAGGGAATGTCAGAACATCCATATGGCAGAACATATGGGTGTGATTAAAAAAAATACGGTGAACGTTTAAATTTTTCAAAAAATTTATTATGTTAAAAGACATTTGGCATTAATTTACCTCAAAATACTCTCCTGGCTCCAAACACATTTATCCCATCCTTCTTGCCACTTTCCAAAGCTGTTCTGGAAGTCCACTCATGAATTTCTTTCATTTCATCCTCCATCACAATGCTCTGTGTCACACATCACTTCTACTATGGTGATTTCTGTCAAATCAAAACATTACAACATGTCCTCATCCACCTATTTGCTGGATCTGGCAGCATGTGAGTTCTGGCTTTTCTCCCAAATCAAAATGACCACGAGAAGTCAATGTTTTGAATCAAAAGAGGATTTCCAAAACTGCTAGAGAAAGTGACAAGAATGATGGGATAGGGGTGTTAAAAACCAAGGGGAGTATTTTGAGAGGGATTAATGTCAATGTGTCTTTTACTGTAATAATTTTTTTTTAATTTAAACATTCACTGTATCTTTTGATCACACTTCATTGATGAGAACCCAGAGGGGCTGGGAGTTCAGCTCAATGGTAGAGCATTTGCCCAGCAAGAACAGGGCCCTGAGTTCTATCCCCAGCATCATAAAGTGAAAATAAAAACAATAAAAAGAACCCAAAAAGGTGACTCCTTGGGCCTGTACTTTGTATTTCCTTAGACTTTGATGTGCCCAGGCTACCCCTATAGATACTGCTTCTGAATCTTTGACCAGCTTCCTTTATCTGTCCTATGGACAAGTAATGCTCATGCAGCGGAGCTTCAGGAAGTCGATGTCATCCTCCAGCCAGGTGCATCATGCAGTCTCTGCCACATGGTCAGTGCTGAGTAGCAGCCCCGTCGAGAAGAGGCCCACGTTGAAAACTTCCAGATCAGATCTGCTGCTTCCAGAATGCCTTAGAATTCCTGCTGGGTGCAGAAGGACCTAGCAAGGTGTCCTCTCCCACAGCCTTGGCAGTGGCAGTGATAGGCAACGTGATGGGCCCTCCACCCCTCCAAATCGTCCCTTGGGGCAGGTGGAGGAACTCTGATGCCAAGCCTTCTCTTCCTGAAGTTCTGTTTCCTGAAGTTCAGTCTTTCCTTTGTCTTTCCTGTGCGTCTTTCACGTGTTCAGACTTGGGGAAGGAGGACTGAGGGCGTGATCTACGTTCTGGCTGCTTAGTGATGTGTGCCATAGGGGAACCAAAGCAGCAGGTGCTGCCGTCAGCCACCAGGGGAGGCATGGGCAGCAGTCACAGCAGTGCAGTGGCTCTTGAGTTTTACTGTGGCAAGAAGGAAGGCATGCTAGGGGTTAAGAAGGTGGCCATAAAGCAGATAGATTTGAGTCTAGTCCCACTTGTAAAGATGTGTGTTCCTGGACAGGTTGTAGTTTTCTTGACTGCATAATAAGAATAATGGTAGTGTCTGATTCCTTTAATCCTTTCTTGTTGTTGTTGTTGTTTTAGGTGCTGTCCTCATAGGGTTTTTGTTGTTGTTGTTGTTGTTATTGTTTTGTGATACTAGGCGTTGAACCCAGGGACTTGCACCTGCATGGTTTGCAAGTGCTGGACCACTGAGCTGCACTCCTAGCCCATTTTTTCACTTTTTGAGATGGTCTCTCTAAGTTACGCAGACTGCCCCTGGTCTCAAACTTGCAATCCTCCCACCTCTGCCACCTAAGCCTCTGGGACTACAGGCATGTGCCACCTTGTCTGGTGCTCCTAATAGAGTTTTTAATGGCTCATTGTTTCAGGAGTGGACTGCCACATCTTTCTCCCATTTTTGTGGTGCTGGGGATTGAATCTGGGTCCAGAGAGTGCAGAGAAGTGCTCTACCAACTGAGCTAAAACCCAGCTCCTTTCATGAAAATTAATTGATCATCTGGGAGCTGAGGGAAGTGTCCAGACAGGACCTTCCAGAAGCTTCTATGCAATGCCCCCTCCTTCATGTAGTGTTCCAAATCTACCCATTACACCGTATCTCTTCCCTCTTCCAAACCCTCCCAGGGTTCCTTTCTTAGGGTGCTCAGTCTGTCCTCCATTACAGTTATCCACATCTTTGCCTTTTTCCCTGGGTGAAAGAGAGGCTGAACACATCACCAGCTCTCTGCAGCTCCTGCTGGGTGGGTTTGGGGAATCATGGCCCAGCCCTGCAGGATCTTGAGCCTTCTTTTACCTCTGCTGCCTGGCTTGCTGGAATCCCACGCAACCCTCAGAGCTCCTCACAGAAGCACGTGTGCTTCCCTCCACCTGGAATGCCCCCTGCTGAGGGTCCCTAGAGTCCTCAAGTTGTGGTTAGCAAGACAGAAGCATTTTCAGAAAGTAAAAGTGCTTTTGCAACTGCAGAGTCACCAACTATGGCAGCTGCCCACGTCCCCATTGGGTGGCCTGGTAGGGATTTGAAAGAAAGCGATGTCCTGTAATATACCAGGATGGGGTCCTCCAGCTTGGGGTTTGTCACTTGGGAGGCCAGCGGTTTTCCCTCCCATCCCTAATGCCTACCCTACTGCTGTTCCCAGAGCCAGAGAAAAACCTGTGGGAGTGAAGCGATTAGAGGAACTTCAGCTGTTCGGCTCCCTCTGAATGGGCCCCTTTCATTATGAAATGCTGGGACAAGGGCCTTTTTCAGCCAAAATATCAGAGGAAGACAAGTGCCACCAGAGCCGCTTGCTCTTTGGGTGGTACCCTCGTCCAAGGACTCCACTGCCGTTGTGGACGGACCCATCCGCCTCTTCCTCACCTTTCCTGTGTTCTGTCGGGGGTGGACCTCAGGGACTCCTTGGATGCTTTAATGTTTAAGAAAGGGTGGTATCGTTGTGACTCCTGCAGTCATGGACCTTTTTATTTTTCTGACTTCTGCCTCTTCCTTCGGCCAACTCGGTACCTCTGCCGTCCGGAGGTCGCCAGCCCAAATTAGTATGTATGCCTGCCATTGATTTCTGTTTTCCTACTGTGTATCGGTTTCCTGAGGGTGCTCACTGTTTATGCCCTGAGGGCTGGGGGTGGAGGTCAGCATTGATTGAGGGTTGTGTCTGTCTTCAATGCTTTAGAAATCTTAGTCTTGCAACAGTGATCAGGGGCTGGGAATATATGCGTATTGTGGAGATAAAACCATGGAATAGGGTGGCAGGAAGGGGAGAGGTGAGATTTTTCTCTATCCCTTTGCAAAATTTGTCTTAAAGCAGTGGAGGAAGATGTTTCTGTTTTGTCTGCCAGGGTCTGACCTTCTGTAACCTCAGTCAGTCTTTTTAGGATACTAAGACCTTTTGCGAGAAGGCTGATCTTTGAGTGGCTGAGATGGATAGTGAGTGGGATGGTGGGCTTCCTTGCCCCAGGTACCTAGTAAAGGTACGCATCATCCCTGACATGCATTTCTTAAAGCCCTTCCCTGGTGGGCGCCCTGAGGCTCTGATGAGTTGGGTACCCTGCCTCTTGGTATTAGCAGCCCAGCAAAAAGAACCTTGTGAGGCCTGGCCACTGGGATCAGGGATCATCAGCTACACTAAGGGGCGAGAGGCTGCGAGCAGCCACTGAGCCCAGGGCAGGAGCTGGAAGCTGGGTCATGAAGAATACCTACATCTTATTTGCCTAGGTCCTATGACCAACCACACCATGCACACCCCTCCCCCACTCCCCCCGCTGTCCCCTGCTGTATCCCCTTGCTGTGTTCCTAGGATGCAGAGTGACTTCCCAGCCTTGGGAGCAGCGCTCCCGTGCCTCCCTGCAGCATTTGGCCTTGCTCTTTGCAGCAGCTGCCCTTCTTGAGCCACAAGCAGCGCGTTCCAGGACCCCAGTACATATGGTGCCTGACTTCATGGCGTTGGGGCGGGAGTGGGGAGGCTCCACTTCTTAGCAGCCTGAGGAACAACTGGCCTCACAGAGATCACTGGGTAAAACCAGCTTTAAAAAAATTTTTTTGTATTGTTCCCATTTTTCCAAAGGAAATGTAAGGGAAACCAAGGGGAATTTTTGCCCGTGGTTCCCAAGGCAAAGGTCAACATCAATGGTTGGCTGCTTCTAGAGGACTCCGGTTTCTGGTCAGTCAGTATGGATTTTTTGTTTTGTTTTGTTATTTTCAAACTCTCGAACAACAAAAAAAAAGTTGATGTTTGCCTTGAAAAGATTCCCCATCTGCTCTGATAAACTCATGGTGGTTTTAAGTTTCATGGGCTAGGCGCCCTTAGCATAGCTCTTTGAGATTTGGATGAACATAGGTAGTAAGTGATCTGTGTCTACACCAGAAGAGTTCTCAAAACTAACTTGGTTGTAGAATTCTAGGGAAGGAGACAGTGGCAAATTTTAGGAGTAGAAAAGCACTAGGGGGTTCTACAGCCAGCTAAAATAAGACAGCCCAAGTCTTTACTGGACCAGACAGGCTCAAAAGAGTGTCGTGCTTCCTGTGGGCGAGGCAAGACTGCAAAGGATGTTTGTCGTTTTTGATTGTTTATAATCCTGGGCTCCTCAGTGCTTGACACTTGCAGCACAAGTATGTGGCTGTTGTGGGGTGGACTGGATACCTGGGGAGCGTATTTGCAGTAGCAGGTGAAGAAATGCTGCATACTTCTGAAACGGAGGTCTTGTGACATAACCACTGGTCAGGATTGAAGGCCCTGCATAAGGAGCAGAGCCGAGCCTTATAGTTTCATAGTTGAGCTGTCTCTATTTTTGCCTGAGAATTTAACAGGAAAACGAACAGATTTTATTATGGATTTAATATCCTAGAAGGTAAGTTTCCCCAGAAGCTGCTGACTCATGTGCCAGTTCATGCATTTTCTTAGTACTAAGTGTTATAATCTGGACATAGCTGACTTTTTTGTTTGCGTGTGTGTGTGTGTGTGTGTGTGTGTGTGTGTTTGTTTTTGAAATAGGGTCTCTCATGTAGCCCAACTGGCCCTCAATTCACAATCCTCCTGCCTTAGCCTCCTGAGTGCTGGGCTTACAGGCTTGCCACCACCCTCTGCTTTAGGTAGGGTCTTAAAATTCCAAATTACAGTGTTTAACTACCAGCACAAGATGTCTGGGGCAAAGATGATCTTGCTTTTTTATATTATAGTGAGCATCTTCTATTTCTGTCAAGAATTGATTTAACGTCTGTTTTAAAAACTGCTTCTTTTTTCTTAAAGTTTTCCTTTTAAATCAGCCATTTAAAAATTAATATGTGTTCAGTATGGAAAATTTGGAAAATACTAATACTCTGAAATAAGATAACTACTTGCTGGAAAGTAGATGGAACTAGAGATCTTCATTTTAAATGAAATAAGCCAGACCCCGAAAGATAAACGTAGCATATCTTCTCTCATATGTGGATATCAGACTTCAATCTATATTCATTATTAAAACATATAGCTCATGAAAGTAGAAGGGGCTAAGTAGGCAAAGATAACAGACTAAAGAAACAGGAGGCGGGGGCAAGGAAAAGGGTAATGGGAGATCAGAAAGGAAATATCACCTATGTCGCCCTTACGGCAAAATCAGGATGTACATTTATAGATGGATGTACTCACAAAAACATGCAAGTAGAAGGGAGACCATTGATGGACGGTTGAGAGTGAGGCATGAGGGCTCATGAGAGGGTAAGGGGGAGCTTAACATGAGCAATATTCAATGAAATGCATGTGTGGAAGTGTCATAATGAGACCCATTAAATTGTACATTAAAAATTACCAATAAAAACATTTAAAAAAAAATATAACTAGAGTCAGGTCCAACCCACTCAAAGCTCACTATTAATAATTTTGGCATATTTTATGGCAAATTTTCAGAGCTTCTGCATTTTTTATTAGAGTTTTCTTTGTGTTCATAAGTCTTAATTTCTGTATAAACTGAAGATTTTTAATAGCCAAATCACAAAAGTGAAAAAATTGTATGTTTTTTTGGGGGGGAGGTGCTGGGGATCAGGGCCTCATTCGTGTTAAGCAAATGCCCTGCCACTGGACTACATCCCCAAACTCCTAATCATAATTTTTTACAGTTGTTGATTGAATATAAATGTTTTTGTAAGTTAAAATAACAAAAGCCAAAGATTCATTCTGCTGAGAAAATCACTGGGTTGCCAGGTGTGGTGGCGCCTGCCTATAATCCCAGCACCTCAGGAAGCGGAGACAGGAGGATCACAAGTTCGAGACCAGAGGCAGTCTGTGTAATTTGGCGAGACCCTGTCTCAAAAAAAGTAAAAAAAAAAAAGGTCTGGAGGTGCAGCTCAGTGGTCCAACACTTGCAAAGCATATGAGGCCCTAGGTTCAATCCCCCAGAACCGGAAAAAAAAAAAAAAAATCAGTGGGTCATCTTGAGATTATCCCCAGGAATAGTGGACACAGCAGTCTTGACTAAGTTAAATCACAGGTCATTTGGCTACAAAGTTCTCTTAAGATGTAGGCAGCTGAGGAGAATGTAGTTTCTTCTTCCTGGTATTCCTTCAAGGGAAGGCACCATGAAACAGTGAAGTTTTTTAAAAGTCAGGGAGTTAGGACCAAAGACCAAACAGTTAGAATGTAAAAAATTCACAAAGTAGATCACCCCCCTGCTTATGAATTGTCCTGTATTTTTAGAAAATACGGTATTATAATGAGATCCCTGGCCAGTTTCTGCAAGAAGGGGTTCTTGCCCTGGGGACAGCCCACATGGAACTTGGGGTGTTTTAGCAGAAGTATTATTTCATCACAAAAACGCTGCAGCTGCAAGCTTTTAGCAAAGGCAAGACTCGGGGAGAGTACTGTGTGAAATTATTATAAAAACAGTTTCATACTGTTTGCATCTTCTATGCCATTTATTCGTTTGCAGCATGTCTTGGCCAGTTTTCCTCTGTGAATTCAGTCTAACTCTGCTCTGGTTTTATTCTTCCCAGCTTAAGCGAGAGCTTTTTCATGGTGAAGGGAGCGGCCCTCTTCTTACAGCAGGGAAACAGCCCCCAGGGCCAGCGGAGTCTTCAACATCTCCACAAGCATGCAGGTGATGGCTCTGTGTTGATACCCTTACACTATGACCTCTTCTCTGTGCAAGAGAGGAATCTTCTGTGGTTGGTGGGGAGCAATTTGCTGGGGTGAAGGCGAGAGAAATAGTGGAAAACAGGTTTGTCGTGACCTGTGCAGGTGGAGGCTTAGGTGCTGGTGGCTGGTGCTGGGAGCTAGTGGGCCTTTTAAGCTATGTGTGTTTGTGTGAGAAAGGAAGGTGGGCAGCAGCAAGCACCCCACTGGGACGTTGTAAAGATTTCCTGTGTACAGTTTTATCAGTTAACTGCAGCTTTTAAGTTACAGTGGGACTCTTCTTCTTCTTCTTCTTCTTCTTCTTCTTCTTCTTCTTCTTTTTTTACAGTACTTAGGGGTTGAACCAAGGGCCTCGCACATATTTTGCAAGTGCTCCACCACTGAGCTGCACCCCCAGCCCACTTTTTATTGTTTATTTTGAGACAGGGTCTCGCTAAGCTACACAGGGTGTCTCTGACCTCGAACCTGCCATCCCCTGGCCTCTGCCTCCCCAGTCACTGGGTTTACAGGTATACACCAACTGCTTCTGGCTTGCAGTGGGAGTTTTAAGCAAATGCACCAAAATTCAATGTTGTCCCCTTGAAAATGAGCACCTGAGATGCTATGTGCCTAGTGTAGGGAAGCTGCCGTTTCTCTGGGCATTTGAAAAACCTTCATTTGGAGGATTTGTTTAAGAGCATGTAGCTCATACTCTAGGCAGTCACTGTGATCGTTGTTGTTGTTAGGTGGTGTCTAGTCACGTATCACACTTAGTGACCCTGATAGGGTTTTCCTTTTCTTTTTTTTTTTTTTTTTTTTTTTGCGGTACTGGGGGTTGAACCCAGGGCTTTACGCTTGCATGCTTTGCAAGTGCTGTACCACTGAGCTGCACCCCTAGCCCATTTTTTTACTTTTTGAGACAAGGTCTTGCCAAATTACACAGACTGCCTTTGGTTTCAAACTTGAGATCCTCCTGCCTCTGCCTCCTGAGTTGCTAAGATGACAGTCACGCGCCACGGTGCCCAGCTCCTCATAGGGTTTTCAATGGCTGATTGTTTCGGGATGGCTTCAGGAGTGGATTGCCACTGCCACATCCTTCTCCTGTTCATTGTGATTAGAAGTCTTTATTTTGTAATGGCCAGGTTTTTTTTTTTTTCCTCAGGTACTTGAGAGGGTTGAACCCAGGGCCTCACACGTACTTTGCAAGTGCTCTACCACTGGGCTGCACCCCCAGCCCATTTATTTTTATTTTATTTTTTTATCTTGAGATAGGGTCTCACTAAGTTACACAGGCTGCCTCTGGCTTCTAACTTGTGATTCTCCTGCCTCTTCCTCCTGAGTCACTGGGATTACAGGCTTGTGCCACTGCACCTGGCTTTTTGGACAGGTAATAGAGTAGGGATCAAACTGAGTATTGATGTAGGTCTAAAAGCAGACTAATAAGAAATTTCTATAAAGCAATTAGTCTGGCTTTCTTGGGTGACTTGACTCTGAAACTGAAGGCAATTTGAAAAGAGGAATTCAGCAAGCATTTGCACACAAGTGGATCTTTGTAACAGGCTGTGGCCTCTCAGGGCCCTTCTCAGACTCTGAGAGGCAACCAGGTTTGAATATCCCTGAGCAAGAAAGACCACTGCCTTTCAGGACAGCAGCAGGTGAAACCACCTAACCATTGGGGCTGTTTTCTGGATGCCTGTGATCATTTGTTTGCTTAACCTCAAGTCAGATGGGTTCATTTTAGATCTGAGTGCTGAGGCTAGAATTTCATACCTTGCAATTTATAGTAAACACCAAGGCTCAGTCAGTCTTTTCACATACTGATATTTATAATCAAGATTTAGTTCTGTTTTAAGCTTTGAAAATAATTGTTCTGTACAAGGAGGCAGTGTGGTTTGTGGAAAGAATATCCACTTTGAAGCCAGGAAGACTTGGCTTCTGAACCCAGCTCTGTGACTTACTGAGCAGTCACAGTTGACTTCTGAGCCTCAGTTTCCTAATCTTCACAATGGGCATCAAATACCTCAGACAATAAGGGAAGTAAAAAATATGGATGTAATAGCCCTACTTTTCTAGTAAGTGACATATATATGTGTATATAGGTCTGTGTATATTGTGTGTGTACACGTGTTTATAGGCATAGATGTTTGAGGTGTTTTTACATATGAATAGCTATATATAGTGTTCACACACACACATACACACACACACACACACACCAATTGTTGTTGTTGTTAGGTGCCGACGAGTTGGTATCTGACTCATAGTGACCCTCATAGGGTTTCCAATGGCAGATTGTTTCGGGATTGCCTTGGGAGTGGATTGCCAGGTCCCTCTCCCATTTTTGCGGTGCTGGGAATTGAACTTGGGACCTCAGAGACTGCAGCGCAGCGCTCTACCAACTGAGCTAAATCCCAGCCCATATATATGAATAGCTATATATATATATATGAATAGCTATATATATGTTGCCTGCAGCCATAGCCCTGTGGCATCCAATCCCGTCAGATCTCGGAAGCTAAGCAGGGTCGGGCCTGGTTAGTACCTGGATGGGAGACCGCCTGGGAACACCAGAAGCTGCAGGCTTGGGAGAAGGACCTGGCAACCCCCTCCCAAAAATCAATCTGCCATTGAAAACCCTATGAACAACAGAGAAGCACTGACAATAGTGTTTCCCCTGTTGTACTGAGGGTCGCTATGAGTCGGATACCGACTCGATGGCACCTAACAACAACAACAATATATATGTTGTTAGGTGCTGTTGAGTTGTGTCCAACTCATAGCAACCCTTATAGGGTTCTCAGTGGCTGATTGTTTCTGGATTGCCTCAGGAGTCGATTGCCACATCCTTCTCCCATTTTTGTAGTGCTGGGAATGGAATCCGGGACCTCAGAGACTGCAGAGCAGTAGTGCTCTACCAACTGAGCTAAATCCCAGTCCAGCTATATATATAAAGAGTCATAATTATTACTACAGTAGTTTCTAGTATAATAAAACTATAAACCAAACCATCATTCCTGAATTTGCTAATAATTCTGCCCTGTTAGGATTTTAGCTGTAACACACACAACAGAGTAGCAAATGCTCAAGCTTTACTACCAAGTGTAAAATGCAATCCCAGCAACTCCTGAGGCGGAGGCAGGAGGATTGTAGGTTCAAGGTCAAAGGCAACCTGCATCATACCTTAGTGACACTGTATCTCAAGATAAAAAAATTTAAAATGGCGGAGGTGTAGCCCAGTGGTAGAGGACTTGCAAAGTATGTGTGAGGCCCTGGGTTCAACCACCAAGTATTGCCAAAAAAAAAAAAAGTTTCCCTACTGTATATGAGCTTAGGGAAGTAAATGCAAAGCTACTTTGTAACAAGCCCCAGTAAAGCCTGCCTGTGTGTCCCTTGAATACACAAGAGGACTGAAAAGAAGCCACTGGCTGGTTAATGTTTCTGCCCTGGGGTCTGAAACCAACCTCTCTTACCATGAGGACTGATTGTTGTTGTTAGGTACAGTCCAGTCGGTGTCCGACTCAGCGACCCTACATACAATAGGCAAAACAGTATTGTTAGTGCTTCTCTGCTATTCCTAGGGTTTTCAATGGCTGATTCTTTTTTGGGAGTGGGTTGCCAGGTCCTTCTCCCAAGCCTACAGCACCTGGCGTCCCCAGGTAGTCTCCCATCCAAGGACTAACCAGGCCCTACCCTGTTTAGCTTCCGAGATTTGATGGGATTGGACGGTTAATTCTACCCATGGAAAAGTGATTCAGTTGGATTTAACCAGTCCAGTCTGTCTGAGGCCGTTTCCAGAGCCTGTACTTTAGGCTTCTGTCCTCTGGTTTGGGTATGTGTGGATATCAGATTGGGGTTTGGATTTCGGTCTGTTGGCAGCTCACCTCTCAGCAGCAATCCCACTGAAAGGAGTTTATCTGTGCTCCTTACACCAGTCCAGATGTACTTGCTGGACTCGAGAGCAGCTCAGGGAAACTTGCCCTAGGAGGATTGTGAGTTTGAGGCCAGCCTGGGCTATATAGCAACACTATCTTTCTCATGTATATATATATATATATATATATATATATATATATATATATATATATAGCCAGGTATGGGAGAAGGACCTGGCAACCCACTCCCAAAAATCAATCTGCCATTGAAAACCCTATGAACAGCAAAGAAGCACTGACAATGGTGTTTCCCTTGTTGTGCAGAGGGTCGCTATGAGTTGGACACTGACTCGACGGCACCTAACAACAACAACAACAACATTGCCATGTATATTATATATACTTATAAAAATTATCCTATCTGTGCATGGTGGCATGCAACTATAGTCCAAAGTACCTGGGAGGCTGAGATAGGGAGTTCTCTTGAGCCCCGGAGTTTGAGGCCAGCCTGGGAGGCATAGAGAGATCCTGTCTCAAAAAAACAACCAACAACAACAAAAACCTGCTGCCCTAGATTGCTGCTGCTTTTAAACAATGAAGACAAAAATGGAGGTATATAACTTTTAGCAAGAAAAGAGAAAATGACAGATTGTTGTCTCCTCAAATTATTTCGCCGTGCTCCCCAACCTACAGCTGTGGTCGGTCGAGTCGCTTAGACATTTCCCCCTGCATATAGAAATAATATCTTGCCCTCATGGAAAATGCAGAACAGTTTGAAGAGGAAAAGTAACACTCAGTCATTTTTGTTCTCAGATCAGTCCTTGGCAAATGTGTTATTCCAGCCACTGCTCTTATTGCTATCCCCCTCCCTTGCCAAGTAATGCTTGCTTAAATGAAATAGCATTTTCTCTAGTCTTTTCTGTATTTTCCTAATTTTTTATTAAAAATACCCATTGCGGTCTGGGCACTGTGATGCACACCTGTAATCCCTGCAATTTGGGAGGCAGAGGCAAGAGGATTATGAGTTTGAGGCCAGAGGCAGGCTGTGTAACCTAGCAAGATTCTGTCTTGAGATAAATAAAAAAGGGACAGGGTGTAGCTCAGTGGTAAAGTGCATGCATGAGGCTCTGGGTTCAACCCCTCCAGTACTGGGAGGGAGGAATGTTGTAAATATTTCAGAAAATATGAACAACTTTCCACAGCAGGACAGTGAGCTCTTACAGCATCCGTTCTCATAGAATTCAGGAGGAAAGTAAGAGAGGACGAGGCAGAGCTGGTGTGATATTTCTCTCTTGTTAGGTAGAGGAATTTTAATCTCTAGATCTTCCACACTCTCAAAATCAACCTCTCCGAGGTTTCCTCCTAGAAGGTAGGGGAGCAATTTTCTGAACTTTTCCCATTGGTCCAACAGGTGACCTGCCCCAACATCTACAAGTAATGATCAACCTCCTGCGTTGTGAAGACAGAATTAAGCTGGTAAGAAGAGCTGGGGGTGGCAAGGCTTCCTTCTTAATTGTGAAACTTGCTGGAGAGCCAGGCCATCTTGCACGGCAAGGGGAGGACCTTGTACATAGTTATGCTCCCCCGCCCCTTGTGCTCACAAAAGCTAAAGCCAGGGTCTGGGCATGCCGCTCAGTGGCAAGAGCACTTGCCTAGCACATGCGAGGCCCTGGCTTCATCCCCACCACTACAAAAAAAAAAAAAAGAAAGCCAAAGCCAGCTTTGCTTCCCAGCACCCCAGAGGAGCCAGTAAAGGGGCGTGTCAGGTGTCTGTGCAAGATACAAGTCTTTTTTCTCTGGATTTTATTTGTACACTCATTTTACACATTTGGGAGTATCCCCTAGTGCCCCAGGCTGTCCATCTCTGGTGCTAGGGAAATAAGAGAGACCTGACTTCTGCTCTTAAGAATTTCATCTTTGCCTCTTCCCTCATGGAGGGCAAGGGCAAGAACTAAAGCTTGTGATCTTGACTTGGCAAAGGGAGGGAGGCCAGCCCCATCAGGGCCTACCAGTGAAAGCTTCCCTGCCCTGATGCAGGCCGTGCGCTTAGAGAGCGCCTGGACTGACCGAGTCCGCTACATGGTGGTGGTGTACAGCAGTGGGCGCCAGGACACCGAGGAGAACATCTTGCTGGGAGTCGATTTCTCAAGTAAGGAGAGGTGAGTTTTGTGGGGTGGTGGTGTCCTTTTGGGCAGAGGACAAGAGTTGCTACTGGAGAAAGGCTTCCATGATGTCCCGTATCCACAGGAGCAGAGGCAGTATATGGCCTGATAGAGGGCCAGGGTAATCGAGGCCCTGGGAACTGAAGGGCATGCTGTTTCCGCTCTAGATGCCTGGCACCATGTCAGATGTAGCCTCTGCTGTCAGCAAGCTCAGGGTCTACTGAAGAGGACAGAAAAGATGCACTGTGCTTAGAGGTTCAACACTGGGAGCTACAGAAGAGGAGGTGTATCAGGCCATTTTCTGTTGCTGTAGTAAAACACCTTAGGCTGGATAGTTTATAAAGAAAAGAGGTTTATCAAGCTCACCATTTTAAAGGTTGAAAGTCCAAGACAAGGCTGCCTTCTCTGTTCAACCTCTGGTGAGGGTCTCAGGGTGGATGATGTCACGGTTGGGGAGGCCATGTGTAGAAGAGATCCCGTGTTGAGACAGGAGACTAGAGCGATCCAGGAACTAACCCACTCTATGATGCCAGCATTAATTCCTTCCAAGGGTGGAGCCATGGCCTAATCACCTTTCACTAGGCCCCACCACCTCAACTCTGCCACCCTGGGGACCACGCTTCAGAACATGAACTTTTGTGGGACCATTGCAAGGGGCACCTGCGCCAGGAACGCTTCCTGGAGGAGGAGACAGCTGTGGTGAACATGGAGGGACAAGCCTGACTAAGCCGGGTGGAGCAGGGAGGCTGCCTTCCAGGGCGACAGCCCCCAGAGGAGTGTGTGCCTGCTAGGCAGTGTATCGCACGCCTGGGCGACATTCCACAGATTCCCAAGGGCTTTTGGGCAGGTCCTTGTTCAGAGGCTTTAAGAGAAGCTTGCGATTTCCTAATAACTGGAGGCCAAGTGAGTTGTATCAAGGACACTGTTGTCCAGGTGAAGTGGCTCACCTGACATCTAGGATAAACTAAGGCTATGGGATCGTTGCAAACCTTGGATCTGTTAGAACCAGATCAGTGGAGACACCCTCTGTTCATCACGCATTATCCTTCTCATCACCAAGCAGATCGTTCACGGTGTGCGTCTCTGTGTGAGGCCACAGGCTGGGCCCCAGGTAAGCCCAGAAGCCAAAGTGCCCCCAGTTCTTAGTCTCAGAGAGCTGTAGGCTTAGCACAAAGGCAGCTATCACCTGTCACCAGGGTGAGAGGCCTGGCAGTGGCGTGGTGCCCGGGCTTCCATGAGGACACAGGAGGGTTGGGTGGTGCTAAGCTGGGTGGTACAACAAGGCGAGTTCAGGGCCGGGTCAAATGGCTGTGGCACCTGTGCCGTCTTCCAGTGAGCGAGCTGCTATGAGTCACAGGCTGGTGACTTTGCTGAGTGTGAGGCAAGCATGAATGAGAAGGGGTTGCCATTTCGTTTATGACTCCCACCCAGAGCCTCCTTAGCACTGAGAGAAAGTGTTCTGCAATGCACTTAAGGAGGTTTGAGTTGGAGCTGGCCCCTGTGATTTTGGGCTGGTTGGGAAAGCGGGGTTTAGAAGACTATATGGCATGTTATGTCTCCCGAGGGCACCTCTGAAGAGCTGCTTGGAGACTTGAGGGCTTGGTTCCTGGTGTCAGGAAGCCACCAGGCAGGTGTACTCAGAAACAGTCAGACGCCCATCTTTTGGGATGCTCGTGAGGCAGAGATGTTAGTGTTTAACAGGATTGAAGTTATGGTTGTTTCTTCAAATGATTACCCAGCCACTGGGGAGTCTTCCTGGGGAGGGACTTCCGTCACCACATAGAGTCCCTAGTGAGCCGTTCTGGACCTGAACCGGACCCTGCCTCTCATGGACTGTCCCCCGTACTTTGATCCTAACTGTGGACGCCTCGTAGGTGTGCCGTCCACCTCCTGGTTGTCTGAGTTACTGAAGTTGCAGAGCGCAGCACCGTTAACAAGACTTCCCAGGATCATCTCATTTAGCCCGTAAATCGCCTTGTGGGATTGGTGCGGTGCTTCACCCTGTGCAGATGAGGAGTCAGAAGCTCGGGCGGGTGGGGTGATACACCAGGGTCCTCGCAGCAGGTAGCCCAGCTGGGACTCGGACTGTTGTAGGGCCCATTCGTTCTTCCCAACAGGCTATGGTCCCCTCCATGCCTCACATGTCCACCTTTCAAGGGTGTGGTTAGGAGCCACATATGTGGTTAGGAGCCCTTTCCACACGCCAGGCCCTGCCAGGTGCTAGGACTGCATTAATCAACACAAAACACACGGCCTGTGCTCTCAGTCCCAGGTCAAGAAAGGTCAGTAGGGTTATACAGTGCACCCAGGCTCATTCCTTCCTAGCTGGGTGGATGGGCCGGTCCCCACTCCTGCCCACTCTGGCATGCCCTCCCCTGGGCCTCCATCTCCTTTTCTGGCAGCTATCCCTTTCCCTATGTTCTCCTGGCCTCCACCCTGTGCTGAGCTTGCTTGCCAGCCAGTCCCAGGGCAGCGCAGTCTCCTGTGGCTGGAGAGGGGGTCGAGAGACTGATGGGGAGCAGGAGCCAAGGGCCTACCTGTCACTGGGCCTGATGCTGCTGTGGTGCCCGCTGTCTGCACCTGGGTGTTTTAGGGGCTGGGGAGCATTGATCTTCTGTGGCTCCCCCACTGCCGGGGCACCGGGCTCTCCCAGTCTTCCTGGGCACAGAAACAGAGCCCTGGTCCTCCCCAGCAGCCCACGGCCTGCCGAGGTAATGATACTCTTGTTTTCCTAAGTTTGTGCCAAGAGATTTTGTTTCCTCAGCCAGGGGACAGGCAGGGGAGGCAGAGAGCTGAGCGTTTCCTGCAGAGGACGTCCTCAGTGGGTTCCAGGGAGAGGGTGTCCAAGAGCTGTGTTAGGAAAGGTGGTGGTGGCAGTGGCTGGTACAGGGTCTCCTGGGCTTTTAGTCAGAGCTCTGTATCCACAGGCACCTCTTTGGGAGGCCAGGGCAGCCACCCCATGGGCTTGATCTTGGGTTGACTTTCGTTTTAGGTTCAGGGACATTAGGATCATCACGAGCATGTAGTTCTTCACGTGTTAGTGTAAAAATTTTCCAGAATGGGCTCTGTGACAGGCCTATCTCCCGCCTGCAACTTCAGGGCTGTCCAAGCCCAGCCGGCTTCTCTGTTCTGCCACCCGGGCCCCAGAGACTCAGAAGCTGCTGTCTTCCCTCCACCATAGTCGCTCCCACCCACTTCTTCCTCCAGGTCCTTCTTCCTCTAAAGAGTTTCCCTATCTAAGTCCCTTCCATGGTTCCCATGTGGACAATACCATAGGCCTCCTTCAAGGTAGAAGCGTTACTTTATTTACTTCTTTAGTGGTGTTGGGGATGGAACCAGGGCTTTTGTGCATGATAGGAAAGAGCTTGGCCACATGCCAGGCCCTGAATCTGTATTGTTAATCACTGTATAACTCCTAGAGACTCGCAGAAGTAGCAACTCCAGGGACGTTAAGGAGTTCGTGGGGCTGTTAAGAGTCACAGGTTGATCCCTGGTCAGTGCCCTGAGTTCCAGCCCTGTACCTGCTGGTGTAACACACCTGCTTTCCTGCCCCTGTGGTGCAGGGAGGCCAGTGAGGTGCCCAGCGCCCCTTGTTTCATATGGGCAGTGTCAGCCTCTGCCTACGCTGGGGCCAGGCTGGGACTTTTGGCCTCCCGACCTCTTCTCTCTCCTAGCTCCTGCTGTGGGTTGTCAGTTCTCAGGGCCAGTCTTCCAGACCTGCACACACATTCCCAGGGCACCTACCGGGCGTCCCGTGAGTCATCTTTGGGCTCCCAAGGATTTGTGCTTCCTAGCCCTGAGACAGCTGAATGCTTCCGAGAGCTTGGTGAGGCTCAGTGCAAATCTTACTTTACAGTGCTACAAGGAAAACATCGTGAGCCCACTGAGAGCAGCCAGGACTGCAGAAGAGGGAAGCAGAGAATTTGCCCAACACGAAAGGCTCAGTTGTTTGGCCCATAGGCCTTGAAAGTACCCTCCCACAAATACAGAAGCACAGTGTGGCAAGAGAGGCCTGGGGTGGGCCATGCTTCTGGGGAGGAGCTGGCTCCCTGAGCCCCTGAGCTCCCTGGCTGCACAGCCCATAACTTTACTCCCCAAGGGGCTGAGTGGTAGCGGAGAGATAAGCTCAGGATTCCTGAGGGTTGTTGGGGCTGGCCCTGGGCACAGTTACAGCAGTTTCCCACAAGCCAACTCTTTTTTGAATACCCAAAGAATTTTCATCATCATCCGAGGAGACCCTCTGATAAGCACTTTCTTCCCCTCTGTTTTCTGTGGCGCCAGTCTCTAAGGTCGATAAGGATCATTTCAGTGTTAGGATGGGCAAAACAAAACCAGATGAAACTAGTTTGTAAAATGGCAATTGCACAAAAGGTAGAAAAACAGAAGCTTAAACGTGAACAACAACAGGGGCGTGGACACTCTCCAATCCCTGTTACCTTGGGACAGATGAGGCTGGGTTTGCTACCACTACTTGCCTGGGTACCCAGTTGGATCTGGCCCTCTCCCAGTTCTCCCCACTACAGTGTGGGCATGTGGCCTCCCGGTGTTCCCACTACCCCAGGAACCTCATGTGGCGTCCGGAGTTGCAACCACTTAGTGACTTCCATAGCAAGACTCTGTCCAACCTGCGCCTTCTAGAATCCAGCAGTGAGTGGGCCTTACCCCCACGGCCCGAGAGCTTCTCCCACACATCCACCCCACAGCCCATACTGGGTCAGGTAGTGGTTGTCCGTAAGCTGGGGGAGGAGATCAAGGGAAGACTGGGCACGCGTGCAGACGTTGACTCCAAATGTCTTCTCTTCCCTACCACATAGTCAGAGCTGCACCATCGGGATGGTTCTCCGGCTCTGGAGTGACACAAAGATCCACCTTGATGGAGATGGGTAAGGGCACACCTTTAAAAGATCCCTTCCCTGCAGACTTTGAGGCCCCCCCCCCCCCCGTTAGGGCATCCTGGGACAACTGTGGGCCATAGGTTGCTCACATGAGGAGAAGCGATGTTGCTCTCCAGTGAACCCCACAGGCTTGTATAATTCAGATTTTCTCCAAGGGAGTTCAGCTCATAAAGTACCACTGGAAGTGAGTTACGAGACGTCTACTGCCGTGTGAAGTTCAAGAACAGCAGCCAACTGACATTCATCTATTTGCCTCGATTTGTTAAGCAAATATTCACCATGTGCTGGCCAGGGCCCCTGAGAATTTACAGATGCTTGTGACACAGCAGGGGCTCACTATTTTTTTTGGCGGGGGGGGGGGGGGGATGCCGGGAACAGACATACAACTGGTAGGTACAGGAGTGTTCCAGGTGCCACTGTGGGGGCTACAGAGGAGGAGGAATTACCAGTTTGGCCTGGCAGGTTGACTAGGAATGAAGGGCCATCTGAGTTCTGTGTACATTCACTCCCAGGGAAATGCATGGGGACTGTTGATTGGTGGAAAGAAGTGATGCAGGCAGTTGTCCCTGCACAGGAATTCCAAGCAGGAGAAAATCATATGGCCTCATAGAGAAGACAGGAAGGAGAAAATAAAAGTTTAGTTTGTTGAAGTAGTGGGACTATTGTTGTTGTTATTGTTGTTAGCTGTCATCAAGTCAGTATCTGACTCATAGAAACCCTGTGTACAACCGATAAACACTATTGTGCTTCTCTGCTATTCATAGGGTTATCAGTGGCTGATTATTTTTTGGAAGTGGGTTGCCAGGTCCACCTCCCAATCCTATAGCACCTGGTGTTCCTAGGCGGTCTCCCATCCAAGTACTAACCAGGCCCAACCCTGCTGAGCCTCTGAGATCTGACGGGATCAAACGCCACAGTGTTACTGCTGCAGGCAGCAGAATTACTGGGGTGTCATTATTGTTATTAAGTGCTGTTGAGTAAGATCTGATTCAACGACCCTCATAGGGTTTTTGATGGCTGATTGTTTCTAGAGTGGATCACCATGTCATTCTCCCATTTTTGCAATGCTAAGGATCGAACCTGGGTCCTCAGTGTGGTGTAGCACCCTACCAACTGAGCTAAACCCCAGCCTGGATTATAGGGATACTTCCCCCTTTTTAAATTTTGCTTTCCATAAAATATATTTTCATGTAATTACAAAAAAATAAAATAAAATAGATGAGTGTATGGGGCAGGAGGTAGCAAGAAGGCAGGGACAATTGTGAGAACAGAAAGTAATGTCAGGTGGTGCCTTTGCTCACTCCTTTTGTTGGACTTGCAAATTTTAGTAGAGTTTGCCTTTTTGGCCTCTGACTTGAGAGCAAACCTGTGCTACTTTGCCCTTGCTTAGGGCAGCAAGCTCCATGGTCCTTCATCAGACAGCGGGAGCCGTGGTCTATGGTATGCCTGCTTCTAGTGCCTAAGAAGAATTTATTGTAAAGGGCCTGATTGCTCACCACCGTGTCTGTTTACTTTTTGTTTTTCATTCTTAGCGGGTTCAGCGTGAGCACAGCAGGAAGGATGCACATATTTAAGCCTGTATCTGTCCAGGCCATGTGGTAAGTGCGGTTTGGGGGACTTCTAACTCCTTAGAGGTATTTTTCTAGCCAACAGTATGAATAGAAAATCCCCTTCTAATCAGAAGCTCATGTAGGAAGTGTGTGTGGCAGAATAGACAAATACAGTCATATCTCAGCACTGTAACTGCTCTGGGCTCAAATGTGTTGGTCCTCGACCAACAACAATTGAATTTTAAAAAGAATTTATTGCTCAGTTATGTGAGTGGCACATATGTGTCTGAATTAGCATTCCGTATGGCACTGGGACCAATAAATACATTTATATTATTTTTTATGGGAAAAAAGTGCTCGACACTTGAACGGATTGCACTCCACCAGCCTTCCAGAACAGATTGTGGTCAAGTGCCAAGGCACCACTGTCTACATAAAATTTGCCATCTTAACAATTTCTGTTGTTTCGGTAGTTGGGGGTTGGAACCCAGTGCCTTGAGCACATGTCGGCAAGCGCTCTACTCCTGGGCTGCACCCCAAGCCCATTTTAATTTTTTCATTTTGAGACAGGGTCTCGCTAAGCTACTCAGGCTGCTTCTGGCCTTGAACTCTTGAATCGCTGGGATGACAGCTGCACACCATGGCACCCTGCTCATCTTAATGATTTTTAAGTGTATAAATCAACGGCATTAAGTGTATTCACAGTGTTTTGCAACCATATCCACTGTCCGTTTCCAGAACATTGTCATCATCCCATACAGAAGCTCCATACCCATTAACTAAGAACTTTCCTTTTCCCTTCCCTAATACTAGTAACCTCTATTCTTTCTATTTCTGTGAATCTGCCTGTTCTACAGACCTCATTCAGTGGAATCACACAGTACTTGTCCTTCTTTGTCTCATTCCTGTCGCTTAGCATAGTATTTTCAAGGTCTGTTCATGTGGTAGAATGTATCAGAATTTTGTTCTTTTTAAAAACTGAATAATTGCATTGCATGAATATATCATGATTATGTTCATCCATTCATCTGTTAGTGGACATTATTGGTCTACATCTGTACTATCCTGGTGTCTGGTCTAGTCAGACCTCAGCAGCTAAGCAGGGTTGGGCCTGGTTAGTCCTTGGATGAGACACTGCCTGGGAATACCAGGTACTGTAGGTTAGGGAGAAGGACCTGGCAGCCCATTCCCAAAACGGTCAGCCATTGAAGACCCTATGAATAGCAGGGAAGCACAATAGTGTTTCATCTGTTGTATGTAGGGTTGCTATGAGTCAGATACTGACTTGATGGCAGCTAACAACAATAACAACAACAATAAATGAATACCAGAGAAACACTGACATGGTGCTGGCCATGGCAGTGTTGGGGAGTGTTTTGTTTGTTGTACACAGGGTCGCTGCTATGAGTAGGACCTCACTCAACAGTACATAACAACCACATTGGTGGACATTAGGGTTGTTTCTACCTCTTGGCTATTGTGCATTATGCAGCTGTGATCATTTCCATACCTGGATTTCTTTGAGGCCCTGCTTTCTATTCTTTGAGTATATACCTAGAAGTGAAACTGCTAGATCCTACATTAGTTCTTTGTTAACTTTTGAGGAACCACCATACTGTTTTCTACAGTGGCTACCCCATTTTACATTCCTACCAACAACACCCAAGAACTCTAGTTTCTCCATATCCTTGTCAACTTCTGGGCTTTTGATGTTGTTTTTATTTGTTTGTTTGTTTTTTACAACCACCAGCTTAATGGCTATGAGGTAGTATTAATAGTCATTATGGTTTTGATTTGTATTTTGCTAATGACTGTTAGGGCTGGGATTTAGCTCAGTGCGTAGAGCGCTGCGCTGCAGTCTCTGAGGTCCCGAGTTCAATTCCCAGCACCGCAAAAATGGGAGAAGGACCTGGCAATCCACTCCCAAGGCAATCCCGGAACAGTCAGCCATTGAAAACCCTATGAGGGTCGCTATGAGTCAGATACCGACTCGACGGCACCTAACAACAACAACAATGACTGTTAATGTTGAGAATTTTTCATGTGCTTATTTACCATTTGCTTACCTTTGTCAAAGAAATATCTATTCAAGTCCTTTACCTGTTTTTAAATTTTTTAAAATTATTGATGAAGGTGTCTTTTTATATATCTACAGCTTCCACTGATTATTGTGCCAGCATACAGATTTATTCCTTATTCCTTGTACTTGACACAGAGCAGGCACTCTGCACAGTGAAAGGGAATAGCATGCTGCTAGGCATGGAGTATTTGGGGGGAATCATAAAATAGACATGGTCTGTCCTCATGGTGTTTAAAATCTGTTGAAGGAACTGGTCACAAGCCCATGAACACAGTCTTATGTTACACCCAGAGAGCCAGGAAGGGTGTCAGGCTATGGAATGCTGCTGTAGACCTCAGAGCCCAAGGAAGGGGAGGGCTTTGGGTATACAGTGGCTGGTGGTAGAGGCTGCAGTGGATAAATTGGTCATGTCCACGGTCCCCTGGGCCCCTCTCATCTTAAAGCCTTTCTCTTCCTTGGAAGGTTGCACGTATTGTTCATGCAGCAAACACAGCACAATAGTGTCTCCAAATAAACTGGTAAAAACTCAGGAGTGCTGTTGGCATCAGATGAGATGGACTCTGCCCAATATTTCAAAATAATGATGCTCTTCTCAGCGGGGAGACAGTCCTACAGAGTTCTCCCACTGGCCACTGGCTAATATGTTTCATTTTTCCCTGTTTTATTCCACACTGCAGTCAATTCAGAATAATTTTGGGGAAAATAATGAAATCTTAATTCTGACCAAAGAACCAATAGATGCCCTAGATATTTCTCTGTGTCCCTGGATAATTTCTTATCTCTTTCTCTCCAGGCAAGTTAAAAACAAACAAACAAACAAACAAACAAAAAACATGTTTTTCTAAAAACTTCAGAATCAGAACTAAATTTAGTAAACCCTGAGCTCAAGTCTATTCTATCAACCAGCCTAGAGATAGGACAAGTAGGTGCAATTGGGGAAAGTGAGGCAGCGTGCAGTATTTGTCTGGCATTGTTGAGCCAGTCTCTGCTAATTTCCTCACTTCCAACGCCTTTTCCACACTTTGCTGATACTTCATTCACCCCAATTGCTGAGAAATTTTCAGCTTGAATTTTTATAAAAAGAAGTAAATGATGGTGATTAAATAAATAAAGCATATAAATTTTCAATATTGTTTCCTTTTTTTTTTTTTTTTAGGTGCTGGGTGGTTGAATGCATGTTGGCAAGTGCTCTACCACTGAGTTGTACTCTCAGCCATTTTTTTATTATTTTGAGACAGAGTCTCAATAAATTGCATAGGTTGCCTCTGGCTTCAAACCTACGATCCTCCTGCCTCAGCCTCCTGAGTAGCTGGGATTACAGGTGTGCTCTATGGTGCCCGTCTCAGTATTGTGTTTTCTGACTCACTGTGCCCTCCTCAAACCTGTTCCTCTTCAGTTTCTGTATTAAAACTGAGTTTCTAGAATTCATTTCCTTAAGAAATCTCAGCATCAAAGCCGGGCACTGTGGCGCATGCCTGTAATCCCAGTGACTCTGGAGGCAGAGGCAGGAGTATTGCAAGTTTGAGACCAGAGACAGTCTGCATAACTTAGGGAGACCCTGTCTCAAAAAGTAAAAAAATGGGCTGGTGGTGCAGCTCAGTGGTCCAGCACTTGCAAAGCATGCAAGCGCGAGGCCCTGGGTTCAACCCCCAGTATGGCAAAAAATAAATAAACAAACAAATAAATAAATAAATAAATCTCAGTATCAAAGCTATGATCACATTGATGGGGCAGTGGGGATGTGAGAAGTGAGGTTACTTAGGGTGTAGCCAGATGTCTCTGCTACATGTTAAAGACCTTTCTTTCCCCCTGACAGGTGGTTCCTACCTTTGAGGTTACCACAACTTCAGAAGTAAATCTTAATTCTTTGGAGTTAATTGGTAGACTGTAATGTAACATGTGAACCCCAGCCTACTGGGAAAAGTTACAGAGTTTTAAGCGTCTTATATTGCTGCTGTTTTTATTCTTTACTCCTTTGGAAATGGTGATGGGTATTCTGGCCATTCGTGGACTCATTTGATGCATAGGTCACAGAGAGTTGCTCTGGGACATGGCAGCCATAAGTCCCAGGCTTCCATGTCTTCCCCCCAGCACTGTTGTATATAGACAGGTCTCCAAGAATAAGTCCTTTATGAATTGCCTGTGCCACTGCCCTGTCCTAAACCCTTTGTGGGATGGGAGGACTGGGACCCAGACCTAGACCTCAAGCCTTCCCAGCCTGACCTCCTCCCCACTACTCCACTGCAGGTCTGCTCTGCAGGTGCTTCACAAGGCCTGCGAAGTGGCCCGAAGGCACAACTACTTCCCCGGGGGCGTGGCACTCATCTGGGCCACCTACTACGAAAGCTGTATTGGCTCGGAGCAGAGCTGCATCAATGAGTGGAACGCCATGCCGGACCTGGAGTCCCCTCGGCCCGACTCCCCGGCCCTGTTTGTTGACAAGTACGTGTGGTCTGCGCTTCCCCAACGGACGCCCTCGTGGCCCACCCTGAGCCTGCACCGGGTCCTACCTGCCTGCCCTCCCTTGACTCAGAGATGCCTTCCCAGAACCAACTTCTTTTTTTTTTGCAGTACTGGGGGTTGAACCCAGGGCCTCGCACTTGCATGTTTTGCAAGTGCTGGACCACTGAGCTGCACCCCCAGATCATTTTTTTTTTTTTTACTTTTTCAGACAGGGTCTCGCTAAGTTACGCCTACTCCCTTTGGTCTTGAACTTGCAATCCTCCTGCCTCTGCCTCCTAAGCCGCTGGGATTACAGGCATGCACCACTGCGCCTGATTCCAGAACCAACTTCTAAAGCAAGGCTATGTCCTGGACCCACAGGCCAAGGGCCTGTGGCACACATCCCTTTTAAAAACCATAGGCAGATTTGTTGAGTGCATTGCTGGGAAACTAGTTCCTAACTCCCATCAGGTCCCTGCAGGAAGGTGCTGCCCTGTGTCTCTCCTGCTCCTGGTGGTGCTCCCTGGCCAGGCCTCTCCTCTGTAGGTTGCCAGTGATTTAATTTCCAAAGCCTTTTCTGCTCTTAAGGGAATAAGTCATGCAGCCTCTCCTTCCCCGGGTCCCTTGATCCTGAGGGCAGCCTTCCTTTCCAGCAGCTGTGACAAAGCACGTGCCCTATATCATATGGCCTGAAGCCACATTCTTTAAAGTCTAGTTTGAGAAGGAAGCTATCCTCTGCGTTTCTCTCAGTCAGGACCTATTCCCCTAGAGCACTGTGTTCCACTTGGAGGCTGTGTTTTAAGAGGGCTGCGGACAGGCTGCATTGTGTCCAAAGGGGAGCACCCCAAATGACTGGAAGCCATAAAGGAAGTCTTGAAGCCAGGCATAGTGGCACAGGCCTGTAATCCCAGCACTAGGGAGGCAGAGGCGGGAGGATCACAAGTTCAAAGCCAGCCTGGACTATATAGCAAACTCCAGACCAACCTGAGCTACATAGCAAGACCTTGCTGTAAAAAAGCAAAACAAAAACAAAAAAGAAGCTCATTAGAGGCAAAGGAGACAAATGATCTTTGCTCTGAATGAACAGTTGTCTTGGGGGAAAAGGATTATCCTGGTCTGTACACTCTGAGAGTTAATTAATTCCAGGGCTGGCAGATAGATGTCACAGATTTTGGTTCCACATGAGAAAAGGTAACAGGAGCTAGACATAGCTAGGATGTGACCTGTCTGTGACCTGTTTCCTACTCTGCAGTCTCCTCCTGGGGGGGTCCCTATAGCAGGCTTCTGCACCTTTTCTGGCCCCTGGGAACATGCACACCCAGAATGGGCTCGGTGTGCAAAACGCCCTGGTGGACCCCACAGTGTCTGGTGTTTCTGTGACCTCTGACCTCAAGCCTCCCATAATTCTGCACTTTGCTAAATGTTGTTTCTTTCCAGGCCAACAGAAGGGGAAAGAACTGAGCGTCTCATCAAAGCCAAACTTCGAAGCATCATGATGAGCCAAGATCTTGAAAATGTGACCTCCAAAGAAGTAAGAGAAGCCTCTTGCCCTTGCAGCAGGCCAAAGCTTGTAGGCATTCGTTTGTCCTGTTGCCAAAAGTTGCTGAACAGGTGGGCCCAGCGCCTGGTCATCTTTAGATGGCCTTGCCTGCTCTCAGAGGCTCTTCTCTGTTCTGTGGTGATGGAGGGAATTGGTAGAAGGGGCACAGGCTGTAGAGTCAGACTCTAGTTTGATTCCAACACTGCTGCTAGTAAAACTGTGATATCTTAGACAAATTTCTTGACCTCTGTGAGCTTCACTTCTCTGATTTTTGGTGATGGTTCTATGAGATCCTTCAGTTGCACCAAGATGCATTTGGCTTTAATGCCCTCTCCCCCTCATCTGCCCCACATTGCTTTGTGTTTTACATGAAAGGCAGCAAACATTTTTCTGCACAAGATTATAATTGATTGGCAAGTTGCACATCCTGGCCTGCCTTCTCTCTGCCTTTTAATGTTTCCTTGGATCACTTTGTTCTTGTATTCTATTGCTTATTATTCAAAGAATGCAATGAATTATATATAGTAACAAACTAGGCAGATCTAAAAAATTGAAACCTTAATTTTAAAAAGTTTTATGCTAGCTGGGTCCAAAGGCCTATGCCTATAATCCGTGACTCTGGAGGCAGAGGCAGGAGGATTGCAAGGTCTAGACCAGAGGCAGTCTGCATAATTTAGTGAAACCCTATCTCAAAAGTAAAAAAAAAAAAAAAAAAAAAAGGCCTGGGGGTGCAACTTAATGGTCGAGCACTTGCAAAGCATGCAAGTGAGAGGCCCAGGGTTCAACCCCCAGTACTGCCAAAAAAAAAAACCAAAAAAAGAAAAAAAAAGAAAAAAGTTTTATGCTATCTTTTTATTAACACATTTAAAAAATCATATTCTAATCTCAGCATTCAGGAGGCTGAGGCAGGAGGATCATAAATTCAAGGCCAACCTAGGCTATATAAAAAGATGGTGTTTCAGTCTCCCCTACCCCCAAATTATATTGTGATACCTTCCCAAGCAACAAGAAACTGACTTTACATTTTCATTACGATGTATTTGATATTTAATTATAAAAGTGTAAGTGCTTTAAACTCAGTAGAAAAGATCTCTTTAAAAATCAGACTCCTTGTTTGAAATGATACACTTCCTCGGTTGGATTTTACTTGGAGGCTGAGTGATCCGCATTCCTGCCACCTACACATGTGTGCTACACGTGTCTTAAATGCATTACTCTGGGGGTGGGGAGCCTACCATTTTTATAAACAGCTAGTTTTCATTGTGACTTTGGTCGTTTGGAGACGGGCAACTGTTTTCTTCAACAAATCACTTTTCCTAATATTTTCCGTTCCACAGATCCGAAATGAATTGGAGAAACAGATGAACTGTAACTTGAAAGAATTCAAGGAATTCATAGACAATGAGATGCTGCTTATCTTGGGTCAGATGGACAAGCCTTCCCTTATCTTCGATCACCTTTATCTCGTAAGAGGCCCAGCCCATGGTGGTGTCTGGTTTGGGGATCATAAATCAGACCTTATTGTTTGGAGCTTGCAGCAAGTCAAAGAGAAAAAGCAGGCAAAAAGCTTGAATCACCGGAGCCCCCACCCTGACTGTCGGGATCTCCCTGCTCTGACCCCTTTCTTGGCCCGCTGGTCTGCTCTGGAGCCAGCTGTGTAAGCTGCAGGGAGTCGTTGAGAAGCAATTTGGCATAGTCAGCTGGCATGGGCTTTCAGACCCTCACAGCCCTCTGTCATTAACCCATGGCCCCCCTTCTGGTTTCCTCTAAAGGGTTCATGGGCCACAAAACCCCCATTAAGAATGGACCCATGCTCGCCAAGTCCCACAGTGATGCCTCAGCATCCATGACGTGAGAAACATCCGGGCAGACAGGTCACACAGCTAACTCACAGCTTCCCATCTGAGCCTGTCCAGGCAGCTCTCCCTGACGCGCCCCACTCCCAGCACCCACTGGGCAAGTCCACCCCGTCCCACAGCTGTGGGTGGGTTGTGCTGACTCTCAGCACCTCCAGCTCCCGTCCAGTGTCTTTATGCCATAAATCTCCATAGAAGGCAACTGGCACATTTTCAAAGGCAGCGAGTTACTAAAATTAGTAGGCCCAGGTCTGGCTCAAGAGTCAGACCGAGCAGGGCTGAGTTCAGCTCGCTCCTCTGCTCAGCTGCTCTGTGACTTACAGCAAGGCACTCTCTTTCTTCACCCCATACCTCATGGGGGTGATTGCAGGGATTAAATAAGATGCATACTGGAGGCATGCATACTGAAGACTTGGTTATGGGGGATGGCTGTGGTGAGAGGAGAAAGTGCTTCTTTGGGCATCTGAGGGAGGAGATTGACTGCTGAAGACCAGGGAGACTTTACTGTCCACCTGCGGGGAGTAAGCAAGAGGCCTCCCAGTGTCTGTCGTGATATCTACATAGATTTTTTGTGGTGGGGTATTTGGTTTTTGCAGTACTTGGCGGTGGAACCCAGGGCCTCACACATACTTTGCAAGTGCTCTACCACTGGACTGCACTCCCAGCCCATATTTTTACTTTTTTATTTTGAGGCAGAGTCTTGCTAAGTTACACAGGCTGTCATTTCTGGCCTTGAACTTGCAATCCTCCTGGCTCCACCTTCCGACTCACCTGGATTTATAGGCATGTACTACCATGCCTGGCTCTCATGTGTGATTTATAATATTAACTCTTAAATTTAGGTCTCTATTCCAATTTTAATGTTTTTGTATTACACTGAAGTAGAGGCCATAGTTTTTTTCTTTTATTTATTGATTGATTGATTGATTGATTGATTGCATTATTTAGAAGCTGAACTTAGGGCCTCGCACATACTTAGCAAGTGCTCTACCACTGGACTGCACCCCCAGCCCATTTAAAAAATTTTTTTTTATCTTGAGACAGGGTCTTGCTAAGTTACCCAGGCTGCCTCTGGCCTCAAACTCATAATCCTCCTGCCCCTTCCTCCCAAGTTGCTGGGATTCCAGGCATGTGCCACCACGCCCAGGTTGATATGTGTGCCTTGATAGACTGAAATGTGTAAACCTACCTGTAGATAAAGTTCATGCTTATACATTAAGATGTTTGTGAGTGTGTGGATTTGAAGACCGTAGCTTAAAAGGTATACAGAGAGCAGTGGGCTGGTCTTCCTGAAAGCCATCAGAAGGCACCTCCCTCGGTCTCTGCACTAGGTGGTGGCCACCACCAGAGGACGCTCACAGCCTTCACGGAGCTGCCGGTTTGGGGGTTTTTTCCCAGTGTGGTTTGAGTGCTTTATGTCACTTTTTCCATGAGAGATATTAAAGGAATTTTTACAGTTGAGACTGTCCCTCAAACATGAAAATCATTCTCACACTACCCATTGCCAGCGTGGTCAGAGCCCCCAGCCCCTGGACCCCGAGGGAGCTGCCATCTTGGCATTGGGAGGGAAAGTTGGGAGGGAGGCTAAGACACCAGGGTATCTTTGTCTTTTGTGACTGTGCGTCACCTGCATTTCCTCAGAGTAAAGTGACCGTTTTGCTTTGTGTTTCCCCTTTCATGTTCTTCCCATGCTCGGGAAGGATTTTTTTTTTCTTTTTTTCTTTTTTTTCCTTTTTTTTTTTGTGGTACTGGGGGTTGAACCCAGGGCCTCACACTTGCATGCTTTACAAGTACCGGACCACTGAGCTGCACCTCCAGCCCATTTTTTTACTTTTTGGGACAGGGTCTCGCTAAGTTATGTAGACTGCCTCTGGTCTCGAACTTGTGATCCTCCTGCCTCCACCTCCCCAGCCACTGGGATTACAGGAGTGCGCCACCACGCCCGGTGTAAGGATGGTTTTCTAATGATTAAAAGTATTAAATTACACATATAGAAAGTTGGAAATATCAATCAGTTCTAAAGAAGAAGAAAAAAAGCACTCCCAATTTCACAAACCCAGAGGTAGTTGCTCTCAGTGTTTTGATGTATATTTTCCCATCCTTTGTTTTGGGATTTTTTTTTTTTTTTTTTTTTTTTTTTTTTTGCGGTGCTGGGAATTGAACCCAGGGCCTGGAGAACTGGGTGCCTTTAATATTTATACGGGCCTGGGATCTAGCTCGACCCGGATTCAATTCCCAGAACCACAAAAATTGGAGAAGGACGCATGACAATCCACTCCCAAGGCAATCCTGAAACAATCAGCCATTGGAAAACCTATGATGGTTTATAGCTTCTTTAGCTTCTTTAAAAAGATATAGATAGATAGATAGAAAGATAGATAGATAGATAATTTTTAAACTTTTATATCCTGCTTTCTATTTTTTCCCCCAGTACTGTGGGATTGAACCCAGATGTCACACAAGCTAGACAAGTGCTCTCCCACTGAGCTGCACCCCCAGCCCCTTTGAGACAGAGTCTCGCTAAGTTGCACAGGCTGCCTCTGGCCTTGAACTCATGATCCTCCTGCCTCCTCCTCCCGAGTCACTGGTATTACAGGCATGCGCCACCATGCCTGGCTCCTGCTTCTTTTAATATTTTTCTTCCTAATGTGGTGTTTCCTTAATGCCGCTAAATAATCTCCAAGAGTATAATTTATTTTAGTGGCTTCATCTTAAGGATCTATCATTTATTTTATTGATTTCTTCCTGTTGGCCCTTTGGGTTGTTTCCATTGTTTTCTTATGAAGAACAGTAAATATCCTTGTTCCTAAGTCTCTTTGTGAATTCTGGTTATTTCCTCAGGATGGCTTTGTGTAATTGGAATTACTGGGTCAGAGGGTGGGAACTTTTTTAATATTGCCAAAATACTTCCCAGAAAAGCGAAGGATTCCCACTGTCGTTGGTGGTGAGGAGGTGGAGGGGCATTTCCTCTGGTGGCTGGGCCCACCACAGTCCTAGGAAAGGAAGCAGTGGGGGGAGCAGGACTCTCCTCCTCTCTCCCTGTCACACTCAGTGAGGCTGTAAGGACCTTGGGAACCTGCTCGGAGTTCAGCTTCCTCCAGTCCTCTTTGGTCCCCCCAGGCTGAGGACCGTGAAAAGAGGCCACACCATGAGGGCTAGGGTAACCCGTGCATCCCATAAGCAGCTCTGAGGCAAACGTGTGACACTCACGGGGGTTTGTGTGATCTGTCCCCCCAGGGCTCTGAATGGAATGCATCCAATCTGGAGGAACTGCAGGGCTCAGGGTGAGTCTGCTCCCCGTCTCTCCCCGTCCATCCAGGCAGTTTAGGAAGCCTCCGTTCTTCCACGAGGTAGAGACCCTGGGCTTCCTGCCTCTCCTTTTGCCTCACCCTGGCCTCTGGTCTCTGAAGTGGCTACAGAGGCTGATTTGCATAAGTAAACAGCCATGCTTCAAAGTGCCATGTCCTGAATTATTCATGGATTTTAGATTTTCCTGGAGTCTTGTGTGACCATGTGTCACAGAGCAACTTTCCAAATCACACTCAAATGCTATATAGGACCTGATAAGGCTCTAAGCTCCTTCCCACCTCCTCACTGCCCTGAAGAGGTGCTGAGGATCCCAGCGTGGGCGCACATCTTTGGCTGTTTGGCCAGTCAGCAGCTCTGAAAACCGGACCTCTTCTAGCTGTATCTGAGGTTACCCTTTTGGGCCTGGTCAGAATCTTACTCAACGTTGGGCATAAACATATGCCTGCCTCTGAGAAATGCTCAGCAGCAGGAATGAAAATGTTTAAACTGAGATCTTCAAGAACAGATGTCTGGACTTTTTTTTTTTAAACAACACAGCCACAAAATCACCATTCTGTGGGTCTGACATGATGGCATTCTTGAATTACTACATTTGAAAACCAAGACTAAACAAATCTTAAAATATATCTCTAGAACCACTGGTTAAGATGTGTTTTCTCAAGAGAGAGAAGCTTCAAATGTGGGGTCACACTATTCTGTGCTTCCATCTTGCTGGGAAGAAATAGGTGACTTTTAAAAAGATCTTTTAATACATTATAAGTATTTACCTATGAAGCCTATTTAAGATGTTTTCCAACTCCTGAAATTATTCTGGTCTTACAGAAATGAAAGTACTGGTTAAGTGCAGAGAACTACTAAACCTGGGTTAACAGACACTCTGAACTACTTTGTTTATATATTGCCTTGTTTCAAAAGGGATTTAAGGCAGTTCCGTAGGACATAAATAATGAATGAGTATTTTCTGCTTTTTAACAATTTAAGAGTGGATTTTTTTTTTAAGATGGGTTCTCCATATGTAACCCAGACTGGCCTCAAACTTGCAGTCCTCCTGCTTCAGCCTCTGTCCTAAGCACTAGAATGACAGGAGTACCGCTATGCCTGTTTTTTTTTTTTTTTAAGCCTTCACTTACTAATAATAGTTATAAATTTTGAAACTTTAAGGATTTTAGAGATGTATTTAAGTAATACATATGTTTACTTTCCAGAATTAACATTGTTTAACAAATGTTTTGAACTGAGTTTTCTTTAAGTTTTTTAAAATAAAGAGGTTTTTTTTTGTTTGTTTTGATTTTTTTTTTTTTTTTTGGTGTAACTCATGGCAGGGGGGATAGTATAAATGTAATACATGTCATCATGGAATGAGAATTTAAAAATTACTGTTAAGGAAAAACAGAAGTCCCACCATAAACACACACCCTTTACTCATATGTATTTAAAAATTTATTCTCTGCTAGGTTTTTGTTGTTTGGGTTTTGGTGGTTCCTCATCCTGACTCTCCAGATTTTTTGCTTTGTTTTTCTCATTGCAGGGTTGACTACATTTTAAATGTCACTAGAGAAATAGACAATTTTTTTCCTGGCTTGTTTGCGTACCATAACATCCGAGTCTATGATGAAGAGACCACAGACCTTCTTGCCCACTGGAATGAAGCATATCATTTTATAAACAAAGCCAAGTAAGTGGGCAGGGAAGCCGTTCTGAGGAAGAAACTGACCAGCAGGGGCTGGGTAGGCAGAAATGGGTGGCAGGCCCCGACACAGAAGTTGGCTGGCCCCAAAAGACTTATGTTGCTGGGGCATTGAACCCAGGGCCTTGTGCATGCTAGGCAAGCAGTGTTCCACTGAGCCACATCCCCGGCCCCGTTCCCAGGGTACTTTAATGTCTGGTGGGCTGTTGGTTTTAGCTATGGGACCCAGGCACCAAAGGGAAAAAGTGGTGGTCTTTTCCAGCTAGACCCCAAATGAGCCTCCTCTCTCCCGCCTGTCTTGATGATGAACTGGAGCCCAGTTTTCATCATGGGCACTGGTTCCAGGCAAGGATCCAATACCAAGTGGACACTGAGGAATTGCTCGGCCAGGGGACAGACAGCATGTCCTGGGCTTAGAGCTTGGGGACTGCATCCCAAAGAGTACAGGCTGCCTCTTCTCCCCAAGTTAGTGTCCTGTTCCTGTGTCCCTAGAAGGGGACAGACCAGAGGTGAGGCCAGCACCACTGCCCCTGAACCCCTCTGTGGTCCCACCTGTCTTCTCTCCCTCCCTCATTCTCCTTTGGAACCAGGTCCAGGGCAGAAGGACATCATTCTCTGAAATGCTATCAAGAGAAACACTCTCTTTGTACCCCTCTAGGTCAAAGCTCCAAGGGGTATCCTTACCAAATCTGGTTCTCTTGCTTTCCCAGGGGATAGGCTCGGGACTCCCTTGATGGAGATTTCAGCAGCCAAACAAAAGCACAGTGATCTGGGGAGGAATTGTAAGCCTGGGGTATAGGAGGCCGGAGCCTTCCCCCACATGAAGGGTCTGCTCTCTGTGCAAACAAAGCTTCACAGCTACAGCCCTGGCTGGCCTGGCACTCTCTCCCATGCTACAGCCAGCGGTGCTTAGATAACCATTTTTCCTGGCCTTGCCATATCTTCTTAATCAGCCGCTCCTGGGCCGGTACCATCTCCTTACAAGTAGCAGATCAGCCCCATCTTCCTCCCTGGCTTCTTTATTGGCTGAGTCCAGGCCGCTGCTGGCTTCCCTCTTTCCCTGGGCCCTCCAGTCTGCTGAGCATCAAGCATCATCAAGCATGGCGCTCTCCGTAGAGCTGAGAGTTTCGCTTCACTGACAACATTTTCTATAGTAGGTCATTCGGCACCTCATCTACTGTAGCAGCTGGGTAGCTTCTACAGAAATCCCTGTAGCTGCTCAGATTGTATTCAGCAGCGGGTTTAGGTGACCTACTCTGTCATAGTAGCTAGAGAGGGTTCCCCTTTGTCCCTGAAGGCACCCACCCTCTTGGAACCTTTTAGAGCTCTCTGCAAGGCTGGGCCAGGCCAGGCAGATTTATCTTGCTTTCTAATTGTGTGCTAATTGATTTTGCAGCAAAGTTATTTCCTTTAGAGGGTGTCTGGAATCTGCTCCATAAACATTAGGACATAGGAGGATTTGGGCCACAAGATAATTTCAGGACTTAAAAAAAACAAAATCAGTTGGTAAGACCTGAGCGGGGAAGTTGGGAAAGATGCGTAATCCTTGCCCCACCCCACCCCTACAGGAGGAACCATTCCAAGTGCCTGGTCCACTGCAAAATGGGTGTCAGCCGATCTGCGTCCACCGTCATAGCCTATGCCATGAAGGAATTTGGCTGGCCCCTGGAAAAAGCATACAACTATGTGAAGCAGAAGCGGAGCATCACGCGGCCCAACGCTGGCTTTATGCGGCAGCTGTCGGAGTATGAAGGCATCCTGGATGCAAGGTGCGTGTCTGCCCAGAGAGACGGGGTGGCAGGCTGAGCCAGCGCGCTCCCGGCAGGCCTGGCAGTGGCTTCTGCGGCTAAAAGCCTGCCTCTCAGGGGGGCTGGCTCGAGAAAAACATCTATTGTTTGGGCTTTGATTAGCGGTTTCCAAGAGCGGTCCGTTTTGATTTTGCTGGCACACACAGAAAGCCTGTTTTGCTGTGGGCAGGAAGGGGCCTCACTCCTCATCTGAGGCAGAATCTGGTATGTGGTGTGGGCACGTGAGCAGGCTTTGAGGTGGAGCGAGTCCTGGGACTGCAGAAGCCGCCAGCCAGTGCCACCCCAGACCAGCTGGTCGATCAGAGCAAGCTTGTCAGTCTCCCCTAGCCTTAGTTCCTCTTCTGAGCTATGGCCACTATGCCAAACAGGGTGGTGGTCCCTCAAAAAAGTAAAAATAACTGGGTATGGTGGTGTACACCTGTTATCCCAGCACTCAGGAGGCTGAGGCAGGAGGAGCTCAAGGTTGGGGCCATCCTGGGCTACCTAGTGTGACTCTGTCTCAAAAACAAAACAAAAGGCTGGGGAGATAGCTCAGTGGTCTAGTGCTTGCCTAGCATGCACAGGGCCCTGGGTTGGATAATCAGTACAACCAAACCAAACAAAACAGAACAACCTAAAAAGCCAAAACTGGAACAACCGTCTGGTCCAGCAAATCCACTTTTGGGTATATACCAAAAAGAATTGAAAGCCAAGGTTCAAAGAGCTATTTACACACCCATAGCAGGAGCCATTCAGAGCAGCATTATTCACAAGAGCCAGAAAGTGGAAGCAGCCCAAGTGTCCATTGATGGATGAGTGGATAAATGAGTGTGGGATATCCATCAATGGAATACTCTCTGCCTTCAAAAGGAAGGAGATTATAACCAGGAGAGGTAGCACAGGACTGTAGTCTCAGTCCTTGGGATGCTGAGCTGGGAGTTATCACTTGAGCCCAGGAGTTCAAGACTAGACTGGGCCACATAGTGAGACCCCATCTTAAAAAAATAAAATTCTGGCCCATGCCACCTTCGGTCATTATGCTCCATGAAATAAGCCTGTTGAGGAAAAACTGATGCTTCAGGACTTCACTTACACAAGGTCCCTAAAATAGTCAAAGAGACAGAAAGTAGAGTGATGGTGGCCAGGGGCTGGAGGAGTAGTTGGTGTTTAATGGGAGCAGAGTTTTAGTTTTGCCAAGATGAAAAGTGTTATGCAAACAGATGGGGGTGATGGTTGCACAGTGTCGTGACTGTTTTGAATCCTGCTGAGCTTTGCCCTTAAAAGTGGTCCAGCCAGGCGCCTTGGCGCATACCTGTAACCCAGCAGCTCAGGAGGCGGAGGCGGGCGGGTCGCAAGTTCGAGACCAGAGGCAGTCTGCGTAACTTAGTGAGACCCTGTCTCAAAAAGTAAAAAAAGAGGGCTGGGGTTGCAGCTCAGTGGTCCAGCCCTTGCAGAGCATGCAAGCACGAGGCCCTGGGTCCAACCCCAGTACTGCAAAAAAAAAAAAAAAAAAAAAAAAAGGAGAGTGGTCCAGATGGCAAGTTTTAGGTTATGTGAATTTAGCCATAATTTAAAAATTGAGGGGAAAAAGAATCAATCCCCAGCTGATAAGGCCATTGCAAGGTTTACGTGATCACCAAATGAGTTTACCTTTACTGATGCTTTGCAAGCTGGCTCCTGCCAAGTACTCAAGCAACATAGCCGCTAAAATCTCCATCTCCCACCCCTAAATGGGCTGCGAAGAACAGGTGCTTCCCCTTTTACACAGGGAAGAAGGAACACATGCTGAGAAGTTACCTCGTCCCACATCACCCAGCCAGTCAACAGGGGGCAGGAGGGAGCTGCCCACCCAGGCGTGTTGGCTTCCGGTGGTCCTGGGGGTCTCGGAGGTTACCCTGCCTGCTCAGGATGGTGGGGGACCACCAGTGAGCTCAGGCATATCCCCACTGTGAGTCCAGGACAGGCTCTCCAGGCAGAAGCCAGGATCTCGGGCCACTCTCTCTCCCTGTTTCCTTTGTATTCAGTCTGTGCAGCAGGCAGCCTCCCTGCGTTATTCCTGCCCAGTTGTTAGAAGGAAGCTAAGCACTAAGTCCGTTGGCTCCTTGACCAAGTTTGGGAAAGCAGGTGTGCTCTGCAAGGGTGGCAGGGTCCAGAGAACAGCCCATATCATCTCTTGACTCCTTCACCATCATTCCAAGAGCGGCTGGACAGGTCCCCACACAGGGATAGAGGGAGAGGAGGTGCGAGCATCCTCTTCTTTCCCTTAACCTGTCCATCATGTGTAGCCCTCGCTGCAGCCTGACCAGGCATCTCCAGTCCAGGTTCACCGCAGCCCTGTGTAGACCTTGCATTGCAGCCAAATGGAAGGTGCATGTGAAACGGACAGTAGTGAGTGATCGTGACGTGAGGCTCCCTTGCTCTGAAGAACAACAGCACCTCCTTAGTTTATACTAGGGGTGTCCAACCTCTTGGCTGCATCAAGTAAAGAAGAGTTTTCTCAGGCCACACACAAATTATATAATATAATTGTTTATAGTGGGTTTTTTTGCCTTATGTTTTTAAAATGTGTTATAAAAACAGCCAGACATGGTGGCACACACCTGTAATCTCAGCACTGGGAAGGCTGAGGCAGAAGGATCAATAAAGTTCGAGGCCAGCCTGGTGTACATCATGAGTTCCAGGATAGCCTCGGCTACACAGTGAGACTCTCTCAAAAAAAGAAGAAAAAAAATGTTATTAAAGCAATACCAGAGGGCTGGGGATATAGCTCAGTGGTAGAGCACTTGCCTAGCATGCAGGAGGCCCTGAGTTCCATCCCCAGTACAAAAATAAATTTAAAAAGCCATAGTATTAGAAGAAATCATTTAAAACTGCCCTGTAGTCTATCTGTCCTAACAAATATCTAGTTTTCCGGGACATTCATGTACATTCTGTGTACATACTTACGTTAGCGTGTGTAGATCTTGATACACCTTCTGCTTTGATCCTCTTAGCTTCTCTGCAGTAGAGGAGTTGTTGCTAGGTGCTATTGAGTTGGTCCAACTCATAGTGATATGATGAAGTTAAGGAACTAAACAGACAATTTCAAAGGGCAGCGAGAGAAGAAAAAAATCAAATATTATAATGACATGTGGAAATAGCTGGAGATTGAAAACCAAAAGGGAAGAACATGCTCTGTTTTTCTCAAGCTTAAGGAATTGAAGAAAAAAATCCAAGCCTCAAGTGGCAATAGCGAGGATTCTACAGGGAAAACATTAAATGATGCAGGAAACATCAGAAGAAGATGGAAGGAGTACACAGAGTCATTATTAATAACAAAAAGAATTAGTCAATGACCAACCATTTCAAGAGGTTGCATATGATCAGGAACCAATGGTACTGAAGTACAAAGTGGAAGCCGCCTCGAAGGAATTGCCGAAACACCAATAGAGATGTTTCAACAAACAGATGCAGCACTGAAGGTGCTCACTTGTTTATGCTAAGAGATTTGGAAAAGAACTACCTGGTCAATTGACTGGAAGAGATCCATATTTGTGCCTATTCCCAAGAAAGAGGATCCAACCAAATGTGGAAACTATCGAATGATATCATTAATATCACACACAAGCAAAATTTTGTTAAAGATCATCCAAAAGCAACTGCAGCAGTATATATACAGGGAACTGCCAGAAAATGCTGGATTCAGAAGAGGGCATGGAACCTGGGACATCATTGCTGACATCAGATGGATATTAGCTGAAAGCAGAGAATACAAGAAAGATATCTATGTTTTATTGACTATGCAAAAGCATTTGACTATGTGGATTATAACAAATTATGGATAACATTGCAAAGAATGGGAATACCAGGACACTTAATTGTACTCATGAGGAATCTATACATGGATCAGGAGGCATTTGTTCAAACAGAAAAAGGAAATACTGCTTGGTTTAAAGTCAAAAAAGGTGTGCGTCAGGGCTGTATCCTTTCACCATACCTCTTTGATCTCTATGCTGAGCAAATAATCTGAGAAGCTGAACTTTATGAAGAAGAATGCAGCATTAGATTAGAGGATGACTCATTAGTAACCTGTGTTATGCAGATGACACAACTTTGCTAGCTAAAAGTGAAGAGGATTTGAAACATTTACTGATGAAAAACAAAGAACACAGCCTTCAGTATGGATTGTACCTCAACATCAACAAAACAAAAATCCTTACAACTGGATCATTAAGCATCTTCATGATAAACAAAAAAAAGATTGAGGTTGACCAAGATTTTGCTTTACTTGGTTCTACAATCAACACCTGTGGAAGCAGCAGTCACGAAATCAAAAGACACACTGCATTGGGGAAAACTATTGCAAAAGACCTCTTTAAAGTGTTGGAAAGTAAAGATGTCACAGTGAAGACCAAGGTGCGCCTGACTCATGCTATATGGTATTTTCAGTTGCCTCATATGCTTGTGAAAGCTGGACAGTGAATAAGGGAGACAGGAGAATTGGTGCTTTTGAATTATGGTAATGGAGATGCATATTGAGTATACCACGGACTGCCAAAAGAACCAACAGATCTGTCCTAGAAGAAGTGCTAAGGATGACTAAACTGCATCTTACATATTTCGGACATGTAGTCAGGAGGGACCAGTCCCTGAAAAAGGACATCATGTTTGGGAGGGTGGCAAGTCTATGAAAAAAATGAAGACCGTCAACTACATAGATTGACACAGTGCCTGCAATAATGGACTTAAACATGAGAAAGATTGTGTGCCTGGCACAGAATCAGGGAGTATTTCATTCTGTTGTACATAGGGTCGCTATGAGTCAGACCCGATGCTGGCACCTAACAACAACAGCATAGCGACCCTGTGCAACAGAAAGAACACTCCCTAATACTGTACCATGCCTGTGCCAGTGCCTCTCTGCTATTCATAGGGCTTTGATGGCTGATGGTTTCAGGAGTGGGTTGCCTGATCCTTCTTCCAAACTTACAGCTCCTGGTATTCCCAGGTGGTCTCCCATCCAAGTACAAACCAGGCCTGATCCTGCTTAGCTTCTGAGATCTGATGAGATTGGAGGCCATGGTGGTACGGTGGTAAAGTAGGAGAGGATTATTCTTCTCAGGTGACAGATAGAGAAACTGAGCAAGAAACCCCAGTCACATAACTTAAGTTCACATAATGAGACCAAACCCCAAGACACAGATTGCAAATAAGACTTCTTAGCTTCTGCGACGTTTTCACTACCTGATAAAAAGTGACACGAGGTGGCTCGATGCAGTGGCTTATCTCTATAATCCAAGCCACTCAGGAGGCTGAGGCAGGAGGATCACAAATTCAAGGCCAGAGGCAGCGTGCATAAGTTAGCAAGACCCTGACTCAAAATAAAATGTTTTTAAATGGGCTGCGAATGCACTTCAAAGTGTGTATGAGGCCTGGGTTCAAACTCCCCTACCCCCCACCCACACACACAAATAAAGTCACATGAGGCTTCTCCTGCAAGCCATGATGATTTAGGGTCCTAGCTGTGTGTCTTCTCATCTGTGTGTGTCTGGGGAAGGAATGAACAGAGAGAAACTTTACCCCCGTGAACCCACCTTCATTGGGCTGTACCCTTGCTTGTTCCTGGACCTTGCCAGGCCCCTGTGGGCACTGTGGTTGCTGCTCACCTTCCTCTGCCCTTTCTCTCCACAGCAAACAGCGCCACAACAAGCTGTGGCGCCAGCAAACAGACAGCAGCCTCCAGCAGCCTGCGGAAGACCCCGTAGAGGCCAGCGACTTTTCGCCAGAGACTTTGGATGGCACCCCGGACCCCCACCTGCCCGGGTTGGATGATGCCACCCATCCCAGGCTCCCAGGAAGTGGGGCTCCAGGCGGGCCCTCTCTCCCCTGCTGTTTCCGGAGACTCTCAGACCCCCTCCTCCCTCCCTCACCCAGTGTCGAAGGCAGCCCAGTCCCTGTGGAGGACCTGGAGCGGGACGCCCTGTTGGAGGAGGCAGCTCCGCCCACAGAGGCGTACAAACCAGAAGGCGCTGGGCTCTGCGAGAAAGATGTGAAGAAGAAACTGGAGTTCGGGAGCCCCAAAGCCCGCAGCGGCTCCTCACCACCCGTGGAGGAGATGGAAAGGGAGGAGGGTCCCCGGGTAAGGCGGTGGGGGCCGCCCCCAACCCAGCCCGATCGAAGCCTGCCTAACCGGGAAAACCTAAACAATAATAACAGCAAGAGGAGCTGTCCAGACGACTTTGAGGTAGGCAGGGGATCCGCGTGGGGGTGTAGCACGCACGCCTGTCATCCCCACCCCGCCCTGCTGAGCAGTCCGTGCGCAGGGTCCGCGGTTTGTCTCCAGGGCCCTGGGGGTTTATTTCAGAGGGTGACTGCTGGCCACCTGGGAAGGTAGCGTGTGCCTATGTGGTAGATCAAGTGTCTGTAGGAAAGAATCGAATCCCCACACGCTGTCCGCACCCCAGTACCTTATTCACATCCTTGTCAGGCCTTCCAACACAGTGTCTTTTCCCTAAGGCACACAGCCCCCCACCCAGGTTCCTGGTTCATCGCACCCCACCCACTTCCCCCATCCTGGATTACTTCGAAACAAACTGCAGCAGTATCATTTTGTTCCTAAATTACCCTGTAAGTAACATAGCCACGCTCCCAGCCCCATCTTTTAGAAAGTGACAAGAATTCCTCAACATCCTCAGGCCTCCAGTCTTCCAGCTCAAATTCCAGCGCTCAACTCTGTTCCTCCCTTGTAGCCCTCATTCTTGGTGGATGATCAACAGCAGGGCTGAGCTTCTGCCCCCTGCTTACTCAGAAAATGAATCACTCATTCCAGCCACCTGTCTCCCTGCTCCTCCATTGGACAGTGGCCCAGGAGCAGGGGCTGGCTTTGGGGAAGTATGCAGGGACCAGCCTGGTCTTGGGTCCCTGCAGTGGTCACCAAGGCCTGGGGCGAAGAGTGTCAAGTTACCTGGTCTCCCCTGCCCACCTCCTGGGCAGCAGAGATTCTCAGGTGAAATCGTGTGGGCCTTGTAATTACCTTGTAATTGCAACATGAATGAAAGTAGGAGGTTCACCTGTCAGCCTTGGGGTTGTCCAATGTTCCAAAGCCGATAGGAGTTGCATATCTCCCCACCACTCAGTGCATCCCTCCAAAAGGGAAATATCCACCAAAACCCCTGTTGGTGCCACACCTAGTCCCACATGGCCTGACCTTGAGTTACTCAGCCATGACCAGGCGAGGGGCATGAATAGGAGCATCAGTGAAAGGCTCAGCCTGCCTCTACCCTCTGGAATGTGACTGAGTGCATGACCACCGCTAGGGGACAGGACCTAGTGCCAGGTGCCATAGTGGGTCCTGTTCCAGCTCACTAGCCACTGTGAGTCATTTCAGCACGAGGGCCAGCCTTGTGTCAGAGATCCCTGTGCACACGCCGTTGGATGGGACGGATGGAACACAGCATCCTACAGAGCTGGCACTTGGAGCCATGGCAGGTTCACGGAGTCATGGTAGAGTAGCTGGCCAGCAGGGGTCTGGGAGGAAGCAGCGTGCTGAGCATCCTGGGTGGAGCAAACATAGAGCTATGCACCTGGGGCCTGGACGCTGCCCAGCACGACACACTGGCAGGGGTATGTGCCTTGTCCCAGGGGCTGACCCTGGGAACTACTGGAAGGCTTTAAGCAGGAGACTATGTCCAGCGGTGGGGCTGGGAGCGCAAGTCAAGACACTGAGATGACGGGGCACAGAGCCAGGGTGAAGACAGTGACCCACTGCCTGGGAGGCAGCAAGAGGCCTAGCCCTGGTGCCCTTCCAGCACACAGTCCTATGCATGGGCCCCTTGTCCCCTCCTCCTAGGCCTGTGTGGTCGCCCGTGGTTGCACGTGGCCTGCTTGGCACCTGCCTGTCCCAGAGGTCTCAGCCGAGCCAGCAGTTCCTCTGCAGGACCCCTTCCATGGAGGCTTAGCTCAGCCTGCTCCCTGCTGCTGTGATCCCAACCAATTCCCCCGCCCCCGACCCTGTTCCCATGGGTCATAGGTATCCTGAGGCCCCGAGCCTGATGCAGATCCTGGCCTGGGGCCTGTGTTCTGTGAGGGCACGGGGAGCGAAGGGATTCTCTCCACCCTGTGCCCCATGGCTCTACAAAGTGCTTCCAGCCCCCCGCCGGAGTAGATCACAGTCCAGGCTGTAGATGAAGCAAACGTAGGCAGTTAAAGCTTCAGAAAAACTTCCAGGTCAAGAATTCAGGCCATATCATGGGGGTACCACGGGTGGGCAGGATTGAGGTCCGACTGCTAGATGCAAGAGCTGGCCCCAAGGGTCTTGCCTGGGAGATGGTCCTCAGGAAGGCCCCCCTGACACACCCACCTGTACCCAGTCCACAGGGTCCCCTCTGTCTCCATGGCAAAGGGCCGATGTCCTCTGATCCTGTGAGCTTCTACAGTGTTGACCACTCAAGACTTACTACCCAGGAGACCTGAGTCTGCCCACAGGATGGCGGCCAGGGTAGGAGGTCACCCAGGCTGCACGTGTAGGGGACTCCATGAGAAACCCACACCAGCCCTTGGCCTGGGAGGCTTCTCTTCAGAATCTCAGCCAGACAGCTCGGAGAGCGTTGGCTCCCTGGGCACTATGTCAGTGCTTCTCTGCTGTTCATAAGGTGTTCAATGGCTGATTGTTTTTTTGGGAGTGGGTTGCCAGGTCCTTCTCCCAAGTCTACAGCACCCAATTTTCCCAGGTAGTCCCAAATCCAAGGACTAACTAGGCCCAACCCTGCTTAGCTTCTGAGAGCTGATGGGATTGGATGAGATCGGACACTACGGTGGTGTAGCTGCAGGCCCGGAGTCATCTGCATTTAGGTCTCTGTTGGACACATTCCACAATCTGTTTTTGCCTTTGCTGCCTCTCCTCTGGGTGGTTCCGGAGCCATGTCATGGTCATGCTGGACAGGAAGGGCCCCGTTTTGGGGCTGTTGACAAGTGCAGATTCTCTCTGCCTAGGAGAGGCCCCTGTGACAGAAACACTAGCTTGCTCTCCTCTCCCAGGCTGTGAGCTCGAGGGGTTGTTACCCTGCTTTCCAGTGAGACCTCGTGCCACCTAGTGCAGGTGGCAGACATGGGTTGAGAAGGGAGGTCCTGGGAGACCTTGCCCCAACCATACTGGCAGTGTGGCTGAAGGTTCACCCAGGGCCTTTGGTCTTGGCTTTTGGAATGTCAGGTTTGGCATCTCTAACCCCCTCTAACCTCTGTTACTCATGGTCACATGGGTTCCAGGAGGTCTCAGATTCCCAAACTAAGTGAAGTGAAAGCTCATCCCCTCCAGTGCCTGCCCAGCCCCATGCGAGCCCTGTCCCTTCCCCGGCCCCTGGCCACCCCCTCATGTTTCCAGTCTCTTTCTCAGGGCCATTGTCTCACCATGCTCTGTCCCCCTGCAGCATGATGCTATGTTCGGGATCCTTAACAAAGTGAAGCCTTCCTACAAGTCCTGTGCCAACTGTATGTACCCCACAGCTGGTGGGGCTCCTGAGACCTTTGTGGAGCGATATGAGGACTCGACTGCTCCTGCCATCTGCACCCAGCCAGCCTTCCTGCCCCAGATTGCATCCTCCCCTGTGACCCACGCATCCAGCAGATCCCGAGCTCTGGAGAAGGTGGTACCCGGGCCCACTGACATCCCCCCATTTGTACCACCAGCAGGCTTGAGGAGGCCAGATGCAAGCAGTTCCAGAGATGGAGCTGCCTCAGAGCTGCCAGCTAGTCTTCTGGAACCTTCTAGAGAGACCCCCAAAGCCTTGCCAAAGTCCCTCCTGTTGAAGAATTCTCACTGTGATAAGAACCCCCCCAGCATGGAAGTGGTGAAGGAGGAATCACCACCCAAGAAAGATCTGAAGCTAGCTAAGGACCTGAGGCTTCTGTTCAGTAATGAATCCGAGAAGCCAACAGCCAACAGCTACTTGATGCAGCACCAGGAGTCCATCATTCAGCTGCAAAAGGCAGGCCTGGTCCGCAAGCACACCAAAGAGCTAGAGAGGCTGAAGAGCCTGCCCATGGAAGCGGTGCCTGCCTGCAGGGACAGTGCCGCCAGCAGGCTGGAGGCCAGCATCCCCGAGGAGGGCCAGGAGCCAGGGCCCTCCGCTCTGCCCAGCCAAGCCGGGAGTGATGAGAAGCCAGAGGCCACCCCCTCACCACTGGAAGGAGCCTCGGTGAAGAGCCCCGCTCCCTTCCTCTCCCGCCTGGATCACACCAGTAACTTCTCAAAGGACTTTCTGAAGACCGTCTGCTACACCCCCACCTCTTCCTCCATGAGCTCCAACCTGACCCGGAGCTCTAGCAGCGACAGCATCCACAGTGTCCGAGGGAAGCCTGGCCTGGTAAAGCAGCGGACACAGGAGATTGAGACACGGCTGCGGCTGGCGGGCCTCACAGTCTCCTCCCCACTAAAGCGCTCTCACTCTCTTGCCAAGCTCGGAAGTCTCAACTTCTCTACAGAAGACCTGTCCAGTGAGGCTGAGGCGTCCACCATTGCCGACTCCCAGGATACCAAGTGGAGCGAGTCTTCCTTCTTGCACGAACCTCAGGCCGCCCTGAGGAACCCAGTTGCAGCCTCCAAACCATCAGGGAAATCTGCCCCAGAAAACTTGAAAAGCCCCTCCCAGCTGAGCAAAAGCTGACCTGCGTTTTGCTGCCGTGGGTCTTGTATTTTCCTACCATCCCTCCCTTCATCTTGTTGCAGATTCTGACCCACCCCTTACATCTTAATTTGTCTTAGACAACCGAAGTCATCCAAGCTTCCCCGACCCCTTGTCATACCAAGGAGGAGAAGAAACAGAAAGAACTTGCAGCACAAGGAGATGGGAGATACAGGTGCTTAGCCTGGGAGATCCAGAAACTGTGAGCCAGCAGACACAATCTGATCCCCAAGTCCTGTCTGTGAGAAGAACCATGTTTCAAAAAGAGCACGTTCAGGTATGCACACACACGTTCAGGTATGCACACACGTCCAAAATCCTCCATCTGCAACATGCAAAGGAGGAGTCACGCTGGTGACATCGTTGCCCGTGCTCCTAGCTCATTCCAGCCCTCGAGGGAAAGCTCTTGGATGGCGTCCTACCTCTGTTCTTGCTGTGTTTTTGTTTCTAAGACAGGATAATGACAGAGGCTCGTTCCAGGGAATAATGCGGTGTCAGAAAAGGAAAAAAGACTTTTCCAATGGAGAAAAAAATTTTTTTTGAACGAGACCCCAGAAGTGTCAAGACTTATACCTTGACCATACCAAGCGCTGCTAGGTAAAACCATCAGGCAGAGGCATCCAGTGCTGTAGTTGAACTAGCTCTGTCCTGAGCAGTGGTCGTCTTTGTGGTTCAAGTCCTCTGTCCTGGTTCTGTAGTCGTGGCTAAGTGATGTGCATCTGGCTGGTGACCAGGTCAGGTGGGGAGCCTGTGTGTGATGTTCTCAGTTGTTGCTAGTGGTGAAGCATGCATTGCCCCTGGTGATGGGGGAAGGACCCCAACACATGGCTGAACCGCATCTGCTGCTGAAGGGGACATGGTTATGTTTAGGTTTTGTATACACTCAAGTGACCAGCACGGACGATGGGTCTAAGATGTGATTGTCCTGTCCTCAGGCTTATTAGGTCCCATCTACTCATGTTTGGGGAGGGAAAAGGGATTTCAGCAGTGAGAAACTCTTGTGGGTCCCTCTGCAGGAGCTACACTGTACTTCCCAGAGAAGAACAAGACTGTCAGAAAGCTTCCCAGCCATGCGGAAAACGGCTTCCTGTTCCTCCAGCTCTCTCCTGCCACAGTGGCGGATGAGCGAGCCCTGGCTTCTGCTGTGGGTGATGCAGCAAGCAGTCCTGGGCTCTGGGCTCAAGTCTAGCAGCTCCTCTGACGTCCATCCTCAAGACAGAATGCTAAAGTGTTTTGGAGAGACAGAAACAGCTTGGCAGAATAGAAGAATGGTTTAATTCAGTGTTGGGCAAACTGTCATGTACAGCCCCCATCCTAAGAGAGATTTTTACATTTTTAAGGGGTTATAAAAAAAAAGTAAAGTCAGCCAAGTGTGGTGGTGCAGGACTGTAATCCTAGCATTTGGGAGGCTGAGGCAGGAAGATTGTGAGTTCCAGGCAAGCCAGTGCTACATAGTAAGACCCCTGTCTCAAAACAAAACAAACAACAACAAAAAACACAACTAAATTAAAAAATAAACAAAAAATAACATGTGACAGAGACCATGTAACCCGCAAAGCCTTAGCTACTTACTGTCAGCCTTTTGCCTCCCCTGGTTTTGTTTAGTGACACAGGGCTGCCTATGGCCCTGCAGGAGGAAAGGGGTCACATTTGAAGACCTCTGCTACGAGGGTGCTCAGGCCAAACATTTCTCCTCTCCTGCCCCAGGCCTCACCCCTGCACCTGACTTGTGGCTTGTGCAGGCTGGAGTTGTCCTGGAAGCTTATCCCCAACTCCACTTTGCACCTAGCTGGGTCAGCCAGATGAGCTCAGAGAGACCCGAAAGCCTTCAAGGGGCAGCCACGGTCTCTAGAGCCCTCCAGGCAGGATCTTCAGGAGCAAAGCTAGTTCTCATTCAACTCTCCAGGAATGGTCTCTCCCTGGAATGATTTTTTAAAAAATATGTTATTTTATAGGGATTTGTTTTCCCACTAGTATCAATTCTGATCACCTCAGAAGGTGATTATCCACTTATTCCTGAAACCCTATGGGTTTTTCCACCTCTTCTTCAGCCAACAAAAGCATATTTTCAAAAAAATCAAGTTAGGTATATTTTGCCAAGTTCAACTTCACATGGTAAATCCATTTTTGTGTTTAAAAAGCCCTTAAATTTGGTGAAGATTGGCTTATGTTGGTTTTTCAATCATGTCTATATCAGAGAGCAACATATTTTGAAAACTTTAATTTTGAAAGCCATAATTTTTCTTGTTTCCATTGAAGAGTGGGGGTGGGTGGGTTACTGGTAGCAGTGGGTCTTTGGCTTCTGGCAGACTTACCCATTTGGTTTTAGAAAAATAGCTGGTGAGCCCGGCACAGTGGCGCATGCCTGTAATCCCAGCAGCTTGGGAGGCCAGGCAGAAGGACCGCAAGTTTGAGACCAGAGGCAGTCTGCGTAACTTAGCGAGACCCTGTCTCAAAAAAAAAAAAAAAAAAAGTAAAAACATGGGCTGATGGTGCAGTTCAGTGATCTAGCACTTGCAGAACATGCAAGCGCGAGGCCCTGGGTTCAACCCCCAGTATTGAAAAAAAAAAAAAGTAAGAGAAAATAAAAAGAAAAATAGCTGATATAGCCAGTAACATCGAAGTAGACAGAGCAGCCCTGGCTCCCACCATCAGACCTGATGGTATACAGTTTGGCTTGGCGCAAAGAGTGAAGATTTTTCTTGGAGACCCAAATCAGCTGCCTGTAAACATATGGCACATCGGTAGTGTTACATTAACAAGACAGAGGCATTCTGCCCATTGGGGGCACCTTAGCAATGGCAAATACACAGGGATCTCAGAAAAGAAAGTTCACTTCATAACATGCACTGTAGCTGAGCCCATGCTTTGTTGTAATCTGCTGATGGGTAAAGTTCCAGACATAAGTGGCTCAAGGGAGAGGCAGGCGGACGATGAGGGGATTTGGCTGTGCAGGTCATTGATTTTAGTGACTGCCGTTTTCACTGAATGCCACTGCTGAATTAAGAGAAGAGGAATATTTTCCAGTCAGCTTGACTCCCTGTGCCTTCAGCTGTTCTTCATCCTCCCACCTCACCTGCCAAAAACTGGAGGGAACTGTGTGGCATCTTCATTGTGCATCCATGTAGGTTTTGTTGAGTGTGAGGGGGACATTGGTCACAGAGGAAAAGCAGGCTGCCTCTGTGTCTCTGAACGAAATTTGACAATGCCGACTTCCATTTCTTTCTCTTATAGCTACTTCAGGGTCTTCTAGCCTTGTCCCTGGTTGTGTGAACTCCTTAAGAACAAGATCTTCCTTCCTTCTTCTCTCTCCCTCTCCCCCTGCCCCCTCTCTGTGTGCGTGTATGTCTCTCTCCCTCTCCCCGCATCCCCACTCTCTCTCTGTCTCTCTCTCTGACTGGGGGGTTGAACCCAGGGCCTCACACATGCTAGACAAGTGCTCCTCCATTGAACTACACCTCCATACCTTTTTTAAATGTTTTGAGACAAGGTCTCATTAAGTTGCACAGGCTGCCTCTGGCCTCGAACCCGAGATCCTCCTGCCTCAGCCTCCCTGTTTGCTGCGATTTAGACCTGCACCAAGGGACTCAGTGAGAACAAGATTTCTTTCTATGCATTCCCTACCCCCTTGTTCTCAGTTCAGGGACCCCTACCACCACTGCTCACCACTGGATGGCAGGTCCCTCTCCATGGCACCCTGTTGCTCAGTCATGCAGATAACTCACAGGTGCCCAGATGCTACAAGGACCATATTCTAGCTCCTCTTTCTCTACCAGCTTTCTCCAGTGCTAAAGCTCCCCCACCCCGACACCATCCTAAATGCAGAGGATGCCACTGGAAGGGCCTGAGATAGAATGGAATGGACCTTCAGGGAATCCCTGTACTTCCTCACTCTTGTCTTAGGGCCCATCCTGAACAATTGATGACTCCCCTGCTCCCCTGGGGACCCTTTCTCCCTAGCAGGAACAAACACTACATCATTTGCTTATGACCATATTAAGTAACTTCACCCAAGGCACCTGAAGGGAAAGGAGTTGCTTCCTGGTGGCCAGAAGTTCTTAATATCAGAATTCATTTCACCCAACCCTTACTGATTGGCTGGCCAGCTCACGGGGCTCCCCCTAAACACACAGAACCCCATCAGCACACCTGCTTCACTTCTGGCAAGAGAGCTAGGTCAATCAGAAGCTTGGTGACATCTGGACAGCACAGTGTTTGTCCTGGTCCCCATCCCACGTTCCTGCTGATGGTATAGGCCACACAAATGTCATTGATTTACCCTCATATGCAGCCACTTGCCCTGTTTTTTGGTCTGCTCTGCATGCATGTGTATGTGTGTGTGTGTGTATGCATATGTTTTTAGTATATGCATTATATATGAGAGTATATACAACTTGAACCAAATTGTCATGCTCATCATTCCGTCATCTGCACACTTGAGTCACGGCGCCACCACACGAATCACTAGACCCACCTGCAGCGAGGCTGCCCAGTGCTGCCCTAGGGCCACCTGGAGCCAGCCACTGTGTTCTTGCTCTGCAGTAGGCGCGGCAGCCTCACATTCATTCCGCCTCTCAAACAGGCCGCCCGGCCTCTGCTGCCCTCGCTGTTGGCCTTGCTGCATGAGAAGATCGCTGCTTCCTCCCTCTTTCTACACTGTAATTATTGTTTTACAATTGAGTGCCTTATAATAGTTTACAAATACTATGTATTTATGCAGAACTGTTAAACCCTCATCTGTTCTGATCGGATACTTTGTCTCATCCTGGTGGTTGGTATCAGGACCTGAGCGGGTCCTGCTCCACACTTGCGTTTATTCTGCTGTGCAGTTGGACATTGTGTGGTCACGACTACTCCAAGGAGCCTGCTAGAAACAGCACAGGGCCCGGCATCAGCTGACGCTGCCACTGTGGCAGCCAGTGAAGGATGCAGTTAGGTTTGCCAGGCAGCTGGGGGGTGGCACAGGCCCAGCGCCCTGTGAATGACGCCCCAGCACATTCCCCATCCCCCATCACACAATTGTACTCTTGTTTAACAGAGGTTTATTATCACCTGCTCCACCTTACTCTTCTCTGTTAGTGTCCTGAGCTCTTTTGCAACAAAATATAGGTACAGATCACCCCCGCCCCTTAGAAACTCCACCAGACAAGTTATTCTGTGGTTTTTCAGAAGCTGACGGATGGGTTCCTTGGTGTTGTGTTACAGTATCAGTGATTTTTTAAATTGTTTTTCTTCTTGTTTTTTATATTATATATTTAAAAGGCAGTATCTTTTGTACTGTGAATTTGCAGTAGAAGATGCATAATGCACTTTTTTTTTTCTTTACTTCTGTTGGTGTGTACTGTATATAGTCTGTGTGCTTCTTGTGAAGAAAATAAACTGTTTTCTTTATAAATGCCGGGTGACTATGAATGTGTACAAAAGGCAACCGCTTTGATAGCTCTTGCCAACACCATTTAATACATCATTATCATCATCATCATCATCATTACAGGCAGTCTTTACTGAGCATCTACTGTGTGCTAGGCTGTATGCTAAAAAACCTACACGAGTTATACCAAGGAAAGAACCAAAGGGAGAGATGCTAGCTCTTCTCAGTATTAGTCTTTTTCCCTCTGGGAACACACATTTTCTGTTAGGAGGATGTGGGTATTGTCTCAGAAACATGTGCAGAGTGTGATTGTAACTAGCAAAGTATGAGTCTCCATTTCATCACATTCTTATTTCAATGGTTTCTAGATGTGGCCATCAGAATTCCCAGGGAACCTACCAGCTACATTGCTGGGCCGGGTCCCCAGGCTCTGATTATTTCCAGCCTTGCCAAGGAAGAGTTCCTGAACCATGACTCCTTGATGTCTGTTCTATTAACTGATAATTTTTTGTTTGTTTGATATAGGGTCTCACTATGTAGCTCACCTGGAACTTGTAGAACCTGGAACTTGTAGAACCTCCCCCACTGTTGACATGATCTGGGATTAGAACCAGCTTCAGGATGACTCTGAGGATGAGATCATAGTAAAAGCAGACTGGCCTCTAACTCCTGGCGATCCTCCTGCCTCAGCCTCCTGAGTGCTGGGATTACAGATGTGCACCCCACACCCAGCTTCATGAGATGTTTTTAGAATGGAAACTGAAACCAGGCATGGTGGGACACACCTGTAATCCCAGCACTCAAGAAGTGGAGGCAGGAGGATCACAAGTTCCAGGCCAGCCTGGGCTACATGGCAAGACCTTGTCTAAAAAAAGCCCTCAAGTTACCAATCAATAAAACAGACACTGTGGGTCATCGTTCAGGAACTCTCCCATGGCAAAGCCTGGAGGTAGTTAGAGTCTAGGGACAGGGCCCACCAACATGCATGTATCTGTAGGTGCTCTGGAAATTGTGATGGCCACATTTAGAAAGTGCCAAAATACCAATGTGATACATTTGAGTAGGCTTCCATTTTTCTAGTTATAATCACATTCCATAGTGCTTTCTGAGACAACACCCACATCCCCCTAATAGAAAATGGGTGTTCCCAAGACTCATCAGGGACCTAGGAGGGTGTTCTTATAACTGGCTCCTTTTACCCTGATTTCACCCCCAGAGTAACTGCCAAGGCCAGGAGGAATCCCAGATCACGCTGATGGTGGGGGTGGTTTTGCAGTTGTGTGTCCACATGCCTGTTTAAGCCTGGGGATGGATTTTCAGGAGGGTTCATATCATGGTAAGGAAGACATCAACCAATGGTGACCAAAGTGACCCCTGCCCAGAAAACACCACCCACTCTTCCTTGCACCCTAAAGCCAGGGGACAGGGCTACACAGTTGTTCCTCATCATCCTTGGAGGACTGGTTCCAGGACCTTCTGTGGGTAGTAAAATCCCCAGATGCTCTAGTCCCTTCTATAAAATGATGTAGTATTTGCAGAGAACCTATGCACACTCTTATACATTAAGTCATCTCTAGATGTCTTATACCTGCAGTGATACTACTGTGGCATCCAATCCCATCAGATGTTGGAAGCTAAGCAGGGTCGGGCATGGTTAGTACTTGGATGGGAGACCTCCTGGGAACACCAGGTGCTGTAGGCTTGGGAGAAGGACCCAGCAACTTATTCCCAAAAAACAATCAGCCATTGAAAACCCTATAAATAGAAGACAAGCACTGACAATAGTGTTTCATCTGTTGTACATAGGGTTGCTATGAGTCAGACACGGACTTGACGGCACCTACCAACAACAGATGACTTATAATACCTGATATGATATACAGGCTATGTAAGTAGTTGGTACACTGTATTGTTAAAAGACAGTAAGGATGAGAAAAGTCTACCCATTCAGCGTAGGTATAATTGTTTTTTCCCCAAATATTTTCCATCTGCTGTTGGTTGAATCAGAAGATGTGGAACTCGCGATGCAGAGCTGACTACTTCTCACACAAGTTCAGTGCACTTTATTAAAGGGATCCTATGGAGTCTTCCACATACACTCTTGACGTTTTCTTCAGTTCATGGAAGAAGCAGCAGGGCTGAAGGTGTAAGTAATTTACCTATGGCTACATCTGAAAAGTGATGAAACCAAGTAGGTGCTGTTCTGTCCCCTTCTGAAACCCTGCCTCACACTGTGTCTCCTGGCCCAGGAGCAGAAAGAAGCAAGCCAAAGATGCACCTTGGTCTCCTTTTAGGTACCAGCAAGGAAGCAGAGGGGTCAAAGCCTCCAGCCTCGCAGAAAGCAGACCCACTTAATACTCCAGAGGCCACTGGGGCCACACAAGCTGCGTCTCTCCTGCCTATATCGTTGTTGTTGGGTGCTGTCAAGTTGGTGTCCGACTCATAGTGATCCTATGTATCACAGGCGAAACAGCATTTACCTGTTTTGTTTGTTTTTTTGTTTAGCAGTACAGGGGGTTGAACCCAGAGCCTTGCGCTTGCATGTTTTGCAAGTGCTGTACCACTGAGCTGCACCCTCAGCCCATTTTTTTACTTTTTCTGAGACAGGGTCTCGCTAAATTATGCAGACTGCCTCTGTTCTCGAACTTGTGATCCTCTTTCCTCTGCCTCCCAAGTTGCTGGGATTACAGGCATGTGCCACTGGGCCTGGCTGTATTCACTTGTTTTTAAGGGAAACTCTATACTTATAAGGACTGCAGTTTCAGTCTCCAATTCCTTTTTACTGTAAGCTGTTCCAGCAAATGAAATGTTGGCATACACTTTAGCAGCTCCCAACACAGGAGAGGATGTATCAGCTTTTCACATTAAAAGTCCAACTTTTTGGGTTGGGAGTATAGCTCCATGGTAGAGCACTGTAGGCATATGTCCCTGGGTTCATTCCCCAGAACCATAAAAGATAACAATACTGGACTACAGATGTATCTCAGTGGTAGAGTGCTTACCCCCTTGTGTAAGATCTCTAGCACCACAAAAAATAAAAATAAAATAGAAAATAGAAAATTCTCCCTAAAGTGGTGCCTGGAATGGGTGACTCCCTCCAGTTCTTGAAATGAATATCTGTCAAAACAGGGCAAGAGCCAGGTAAAATGGCACACACCTGTCATCCCAGCACGAGGGAGGCTGAGGCAATAGGATCATGAGTTTGAGGCCAGCCTGGGCTGCATAAAGCAAGACCTTGTCTCAAAACAAATTAACAAAAAAAGAAAAAAGAAAAAAAAACCAGTGAGGACAATAGTACTTACCTCATGGGGCCAATAATTTGAGAATTAGCTGATAATGTATGCAAAACCCCTCATGCATGGCATAGTGTCCATAATGAATGGCTGCCGGCATAGGTACAGGCCAAAGGAATGGATGGTACATGGCAGGAAGGAACATCTACTGGGCATCTACTAGTTGCAAGGGTTTCACTACAGTTGTCTCACAGATACCAAAATCTGAAGAAGCTCAACTCTCCTGTATAAAATGGTGTAGTATTTGCATATATCCCCTGCACAGCCTCTTGTGTATTTCCTTTCCTTCTTTATTTTTTCTTTCTTTCCTTTCTTTCTTTTCAGTACTTGGGAGTTGAACCCAGGACCTCGCACATACTTTACAACTGCTCTATCACTGGACTACACCCCCAGGCTGTTTTTTAATTTTTAATTTTTTTTTTAATTTTAATTTTTTTTTACAGTACTGCGGGTTGAACCCAGGGCCTCGTGCTTGTGTGCTTCGCAAGTGCTGGACCACTGAGCTGCAACCCCAACCCATTTTTTCTTTTTGAGACAGGGTCTCGCTAAGTTATGCACACTGCCTCTGCTCTCAAACTTGTGATCCTCCTGCCTCCGCCTCCTGAGCCGCTGGGATTACAGGTGTGCGCCACCACACCCGGTTAATTTTTTATTTTGAGTCAGGGTCTCACTAAGTTCCTCTGGCCTCAGGAACTCAGGATCTTCCTGCTTCAGCCTCCTGAGTTGCTGGGATTACAGGCCTGTACTACTGTGCCCCATCCCTCTTATGTATTTTAAATCATCTCTAGATGACATGTAATACCTAAGGCAGTGCAAATGGTTGTAAATAGTTGTTAAACTGTATTGTTTAGAGGATAATGACAAAAAAGTCTACACATGTTCAGTATAGATGTAGTTTTTCCCTCCCAAATATTTTCCATCTGCACTTGGTCCAATCTTCAGATGGGTAACTGTGGATACACAAGGCTGCCTGCATATTCCTGAGTTAATCCTCACAGCAGATGTGATTTGGTTTTACAAATGAAGAGGTGGATGTTCAGCAAAGTTAGGTAACACGGGTCAGGGCCACAGAGCTAGGAAGGGGCAGAGGCCCAGGGTGCCAGACTCTAAATCTCTAAAATGCCCTTGCTACTCCACCATCTGCCTCCCAAACAAAGCAGCCCCACATGCCCGCAGCACGTTGCCTAGAATGTAGCTGAGTGAGAAAGCGAAGGAGCCACGCCATGAGAAAGAATCTCAGCACGGCTCACCAGCCTTGGGAAGTCTGGGACCACCATGGTTGCCTGAACTGAGTTCTTCTGCACAAGGGTCACGTCTCAGTCACCTCAGGGACCCCAGCAAGGATCTGGCACAGTGACCTGAAGTCAATGCCAGACATTCACTACGAATCGAAGAATCCTGAGTTTTCCAGAATTCAGAAGAATCTGAGAGGTTACACCAGCCAAGCCCCTCTACTACATCATCCATGTCTGCGTGCTTTCCCTGTTCCCGGAGTCTGTTTCATCGCTGGGGGAGGGGTGTGACAGAAAGCCCTCTGTAAAAGACAGAAAGAAAACACACCATCTGCTGACAGAGAGGAGCTCACAGGGAAGGACTTGAGGAGTCCTTTATTATTTATTTATTTATTTATTTATTTATTTTGATGGTTGTCTCATGCTAAGCCCATGTTCTGCTGCTGAGCCACACTCCCAGCCTCTAGGGTTTATTTTTTTTTTCTTCTTATATCTATTTTCCAAAATCTCTGCCACAGACTATGTTAATTTTATAAAAAGTTAAAATATATTATAAAATATAAAAATTAAGAGCTGGCCATAGTGGCTTACGCCTGTCATCCCAGCGACTCGTGAGGTAGAGGCAGGAGGATTGCAGGTTTGAAGCTAGATGCAGCCTGTGTAACTTAGCGAGACCCTGTCTCAATATAAAAAATAAAAAGGGCTGGGGATGCAGCTCAGTGGTAGAGTGCTTGCAAAGCATGCGTGAGGCCCTGGATTCAACCTCCAAGTAGCACTAAAATAAATAAAAACTAAAGTACCAATTTAAAAAATTAAAACTAAAGTACCAATTTAAAAAATTAAGGAAGTCAGACATAGTACTAGGTACATAGTACTAGGCACACACTTGTAATCCCAGCACTCAGGAGGCTGAGGCAAGAGGATGGCAAGTTTGAAGCCACATTAGAGATTAGGCTACATCCCATGACCATCTCTCTCTCAAAAAAAATTTATACACACACACACACACACACACACAGGAGTTCGGTGCAGTGCCATGCCCCTGTAGTTCCAGCTACTTGGGAGGCTGAGTCAAGAGAATCCCTTGAGTCCAGGAAGTCAAGGCCAGCCTGGACAACATAGCAGGAATCTGCCTCAAAAAAATTGAATTAAGTATATAAATATATATAATGTAAATTTCAAATATTTTTCCTAAATTAGGAGAACATAAAGATTTCACAGGGCTGGGGTTTCGCTCAGTGGGTAGAGCGCTGCTTTGCACTCTGAGGACCTGAGTTTGAGCCCCAGCACCCTAAAAACTGGAGAAGGACACGGCAATCCATTCCCAAAGCAATCCCGAAACAATCAGCCATTGAAAACTCGGGCACAGTGTCGCACGCCTGTAATCCCAGTGCCTTGGGAGGCGGAGGCAGGAGGATCGCAAGTTCGAGACCAGAGGCAGTCTGCATAACTTAGCTAGACCCTGTCTCAAAAAGTAAAAAATGGGCTGGGGGTGCAGATCAGTGGTCCAGCACTTGCAAAGCATGCAAGCATGAGGCCCTGGGTTCAACCCCCAGTACCGCAAAAAAAAAGAAAGAAAAAAAAAAAAGAAAAGCCTATGAGGGTCGCTATGAGTCACATCCGACTCCACGACACCTGACAACAACAACAACGAAGATTTAGCCAAAAGATGGTTTTTGTACTGAGCTCAGACTTACTCCCTAAGTTCCCAGGCTCATGGTTCGGGACAGTCAGCATAGAATTTTATGAGGGAGGGTCTCCTCTTTCCCCCATAAGATAGCCTGGCTCCCCAAACAGAGGGCTCTGAGATCCCTGTGGCTCCAGGCCACATGACAGGGCAGCCTCTCCCGGGTAGTCCACTTCTCCAGGCTGCTTGTGCCCACCTGTCTGAGTGCCTGGGGCTGGCAGTGGAACTGCGTGGTGTGGTGATGAGAGCACAGAGTCTGGGGCTGGCTTCAGGGTGCTTGTGCAGGACTTGGAGTTTGCAAGGCCCCTGCATTTGCTTTACTGCTCTGCTGTCACGATCTCGAAACTCCTAATCATTCTTGCACAAGGGCCCAACTTTTCACTTTTCACTGGGATCTGCAAACTATGCAGCATGTCCTGGCAGTGTCTGTGTTCAACCAGGAATTTTGGAGCAAGATAGCCCTACGTCCTAGTCCCAGCTCCCCAACTTCAGCCCTCAGTGTTGTGGGGCAAGCTATTTGACCTCTCTGTGCCTCAGTTTCCTCCTTTGAAAGACAGAAATAACCTCAATGTGGTGTGAAAAAAATTAGCCCTGTGTGGTGAGGACACAGTAAATAGCCCTGATTTTGACATTGTTCCTTACATAAAGTACTTAACTCCAGGCAGGGCATAAAGTCATCCTTCCAGGGGGAGTTGCCATCATGGTGGGGACTCTGCCTCCTTAGGATCTTTTTAAAGGGCAGAGAGGCACAAACACAGGCTCTCTGGGGAAGGAAGCCGTCAGCTGGGCGGTGCCCATGTGTCCCCCCTTCCTCTGCCACTGGCCCCGCAGAGGACACAGGATCTGCCTTTCTCTAGACACAAATACCATTTGTCCCTGACCTGGGCCTGGGCAGTTCTTCCCAACAAGCCTTTGGGAAGGGGACAGCCGGGCGGCCTGAGAGCGTGGGCTTGTCCCTGCTGCAATCCAGAGGTACATCCTGTTCTGCTGTTGCCATGGCACATCCAAAAACATCTGCCACAACACAGGCTGGGGCTGGCGGCTGGCAGCAGGGCCAGGGACCAGCCAGGGCCTAGGCAGGCTGGGCACCAGATTGAGCAAGGCCTGCAGTGGGGCAGTGATCTGCGGCCACTTCCCCTAGCTCCTCACACGTGTGCACAGTCATGAGAGCTCAGGCACGCACACACACATGCACACGTGGGGATGCTCTATCTGGAAGGCAGCCTGGAGTTCTGGCACAGGCAAGAGCTGCTAACTCTCTGGGTTTTTTTTTTTTTTTCCTGAAGGGGCCAAGAAAAGACCCCAAGCCCACAGCGCTGGCGGACTGGCCTCTCCTGCCTTCCTTTCTTCTCCAAGTCAGCTCCTAGCCAGGCCCACAGCACTGCCCCAGCCCCTGGCTCCCCAGATGGAACCCTCTGTCCTGGTTTTTGCTGTTGCTATTACTTTTCCTGATTAGCAAATAAAACACAGTCCTTGTAACAAAACCACATGCTGGGGAGCAAGGAGACTCACGTGGCCAATGTACACCTGTCAAGTCCTTCTCTCGGCCCCCAGACGCTGAGAAGGACTCTGTCTGCACCTGTTAAATAAAGTGATTGTCCAAATGACCAGTGTGACAAATCAGTGCTGCAGGCATATGTAACACATTTTCATTTATCTACTTACTTATTTGGGCTGGGATTTAGCTCAGTTGGTAGAGTGCTGCTCTGCAGTCCCTGAGGTCCCGAGTTCGATTCCCAGTACCGCAAAAATGGGAGAAGGCTGTGGCAATCCACTCTCCAGGCAACCTTGAAACAATCAGCCATTGAAAACCCTAAGAGGGTCCCTATGAGTCGGACATTATTTATTTATTGTAGTACTTGAGGGCTGAACCCAGGCCCTCACACGCACTTCACAAGTGCTCTACCACTGGGCTACACCCTCTGCTCATTTTTCTTATTCTTTCTTTGAGTCAGGCCCTCGCTAAGTTACACAGGCTGCCTCTGGCCTTGAACTCACAATCCTCCTGCCTCCGCCTCTTGAGTTACTGGGATCCCAGGCATGTGCCTCCACCCCTAGCCTGTAACATATTTTCTGAAAAAGAAACTGAGGTGCCATTACCTGACCTTAGGCAGAGTGTCCCATCTGGATTTGAACCCAGGTCATGCATACCCTAAAGTGATAGCTCCTAAGACACTCTCCCTCGGCCACTTTTCATAGCTCTCTAATCCTTTCGTGGCTCCCCCTGGCCACCTCCCCAGTCCTGACTTCATTCTGCCAGAGACCACAGGAGTTGCTGAGGCCACACTACTGGCCCCAAATCCACAGAGGCCGCAGCTGCCTAAGGCCTCCCGGCCTGCTGTTCACTGGTTTGGCCTGTGTTCCTCGGCCCTCAGGGTCTCCTGCCCTTTCCACCTGTCTTCTCCCAAAGCTTGCACCTCCGAGGTGCCCCCCCACTTCCCTCTCCCACTTTCTGCGCCCTGCCATGAGGGCTCAGCTGGGACTGTAACAGTCATCATGAATGACATTTCTTGACAAAGTGACCATATTTCAGAGGATGGGGTTCAGAAGTTAAGAGACCTACCCAGAGGGCCCAGCCAGAGGCAGACAGAATTACAGAGCCACCTCCTCCAGGAAGCTATCCCTGACAGCCCCTCCAAGCTCTGGAGAGATGGCTATTTAGTCTAAGCACTTCATGAATATGCCCAGGACTATGAGCTCCTTGGGTTCAGGGGCTGGGTCAGGTTTCTTGTGGCCTACCCTGTGCCCTACATAATAGGTGCTCAATAAATATTTGTTGCATGACTAAACAAGAACACACCAGTAGATGAACAATGAGGCTGATCTCTGTTCCTCTTGTGGCCCTGTTTTGGGAATGCTCAGGCAGGCCTGAATTTGAATGTTGCTTTGACACTTCCTGGCTGTGTAGTCTTGCGCCAGTTACCTAACCTCTCTGAGCCTCTGTTTCCCTCTGTAAAATAGGGCTTCAATATGTGAGAGGTTTGCAGCGGGCCTATGATGTCTGGTACATAGTAGGTGCTTAATAAACAGCACCACAAGGAGGCCTGAAGTCAGTCTGCTGGGGTTCAAAACTCTGCTCCAACACTATCACTGTGTGACCTCAGACAAATCACTTACCCTCTCTGGACCTCATTTTCCAGTCACCTCAATTGGGATGGATAAGATCAGAGACCCTTCGGTCATGGTGGGAATTAAGGGAGACATCTGCAGAGTTAAGTCCTCCATGAACATGGGCTTCTGCAATTCCAGATGAGATCTCAGAAGGCAGGGATGTGTCTTTCTCCTGCCAACCCACTCCTAGGGCCTCTCTTGGGGCCAGGCACACAGTAAGGGCACAGATCACTAAAGGAACTGAACCTCCATTTTTGCGGCTTTATGGCCCCTGGCCCAGAGAGCCAGTGTGGCTCCCAGAACGCCATCCCCTCTGATGTGGGTTTCCCATGTGTTTCTCTGTCTCTTTCCCGACTAGCTGGAGACAGAGCCGCAGCCCTGGCCTGAGCTTCTGTGCTGAGCTCAGTGGAGGCCGCTGGCTGCAGGTCCTCCAGGACAGCCCCTCGCCATGGAGGCTGGGGGAGGAGGGGACTGAGGGGTAGAAGCCCCTCCAAAGTTGGCCCCCAAGGGGACCAAGCTACTTAGACAGGAGAGTCAGGATTCTAGTCTTCCAGCACGACAGCCAGCTGTGTGACTGTGGACGAGTCACTCCACCTCTCTGAGCATTGCTTCTTGTATAACAGGGATGTTGATAACCCTGGCCACCTTACTAGGCTGCTGAAAAATGTGTGAAGCATGCAGCATACAGTAAGTGCTCTGTAAATGTACCAGTTATTGCTGCCCCTCAGTGGTTGCTGTATAGCATCTGTCTTCCACAGATGGGGAAACTGAGGCCCAGAGCTGTACAAGGTCACAGACCTTCTACCTTGCTGGTTCCAGCTGTAGTCTTCACCGTTCTCCCAGCCTAACCCCCAGACTACCCCAGGATGTGCTTGGCGTAGACCAGGCAGGGGTCTGCCTGGGGCTGAGGCAGAGGACCCTTCCCCAGTGACAGCCCCTTTGCTGAGGCCCCGTGGGCTGCTCAGCACTTGGCTTCTATTCTCATTCAATCCTGAAAGCCCTTCTGAAGCAATGGCACCATCATCTGCACTTTACATGGGAGGAAACTGAGTCTGGGAGAGGGCGCAGCGAAGCCCCAGGGGATGGGAAGGGTCCAGCCCCACATCTGTTTGTCAATGAAGGAGGAGATAGTAAGCTCTCTGGGGGATGCACTGTGTGCTCTGTAGTTTGGGGACCTCAGTTGGCTTCCCTGACCCCCAAACGAGAGTGAGAGGAGGTGGGGGGTATAGAAAACCTGGTCATCCTCATCCCACTGCAGGGTTGCCAACAGACACACCAGGGTGGCAAATAGGTGGGAGGGGTTTCCACAGCCAGAGGGTAGGGTGAGGCTGTCCTGGAGCCTCCTGCCTAGGGCAAGAGGGTTCCTGTTGCAGCCCTGCATGCCTGCAACCTCCAGGTGCACCTTTCCTGCATCTTCCATGCAGGGGACATGTTTCAGCCTCGGATTTCCGGGAGAACCAGTCAGAACCGAGGTTTGACGAGAGAAAGGCAGAATACCCCACCACATGCCTGTAATCCCAGTGCTGGGGAGGCCAAGGCAGGAGGATTGAGAGTTTGAGGCCAGCCTCCACTAAATAGGAAGTTACTGGCCAGCCTACCTCGGGAAACCCTGTTTGGAAACTCACACACACACACACACACACACACACACACACACACACACACAAACCCCACCAGAAAAAGTGATCACTTCCCTTTTGAGGGGCTCCCTTCCTTCCATTTGACCCACTAATTCTGGCAGACATCCAGGGACCCGTGTTCTTAGTACTGCCACCCACTAGCCCTGTAACTTCTGGTGAGTTCCTGGCCCTCTTTGACCCTGTTTCCTTTTCTGCCACCAGGGGTTGCACGTGGATCTTCTAGTCTCTGTCCTTTCTGCGAGAGGAGAGCTCCACCTGCGGGGCTGTCCTGCGGCATCTATCTGGTGCAGGCAGAACTCCCCCTCTGCACCAGACAACAGCGACAAAGCTTCTAATTCTAAGGAGATCCCTGCTGAGCAGATGCTGCAGCCCCAGCGTCTTGACATGTGTGCTGAGATCAGCAGTGGAAGAGAGCTGGGGAAATGGAGCTCACCCCCCACAGAACTGCCTGGCTCTTCCCACGCACAAGCAGCTCATTTCCTCACCCCCCACAGGGCTGATTGTCCACAGAAATGGTCAGAGGTCCTGCTTTGCTTGCTAGGCAGCACCCCTCAGCTGTCTGAGCCCCCTTCCTGCACTGCCCTTGGGAATCCCTGGGGAGCATCCCTGGCAGGCAGGCTGTGTGTGTGGACTGTGTATCACTGGACCAGCCGAGCACCATGACCCAGAGCATCAGAACCACACACAGGGACCCCTCACAGACTCCTGGTTTGGGAGTCAAAGAATGAGGTGCAGAAATGGGAGTCATGTGAGGAATTGAAGAAAGAATGTTCTAGGTGGTGGTGGGGAGATGGTGGAGAGGCCCTGAAGTGCAGGTGGGTGCTCTAGTTTCCACAGTCTCTATGATGCCAGTGTAACCAGTGGAGAGCCAGGCCAGGGTTTTGGGCAGGGCACAGACCACACAGACCCTGGTAGGAGATTCTCAGGAAGCTGGGCTTGTTCTTAAAGGTACTAGGGAGCCAGAGAGGTGGGGCAGCACTCTGTGGGGAGTGTCAGCATTTCCTGCTAGAGCGGCACTGTCCAATGTGTTACACACCAGCCACATGATTAGTTTAAAAAATTTATATTAAAATTCAATTCCTCAGTCCCACGTGCCTCATCTCAAGTGCTCATTAGCTACGCGTGGCTATCCTATAGGATACCACAGACAAAGGACATTTGCATCCTCGTGGAAGGTTATACAGACAGTGCCATGCTAGAGAAAGCATGTGTGGTTTGGGGTTGAAAGTGGCTTGCAGAGGGGGAAACCAGTGAGGACAGGTTCCAAGGATTTTGGAAGAGATGACAGAGGCCAAGTGCCTAACATGGTGACTGGCATTAAGTAGATGCTCAATGAAAGACCACCAAGTGGATGACTGATGTGGAGTAGAGTGAGACGGTAGGGTGGAGGCCAGAGGAGGGTCGAAAGCTGACTTCTGGAAGCTAACTGGCTTCCACAGTGACCTGGTTTGGGCAGCTGGGTGGATGGTGGGCTTGTTTCCTGATATCCTGTCTTGGTCTGTTTTCTGTTGCTATAACAGAATACCTGTGACTGGGTGATTTATAAAGCAAAGTTCCATTAGCTTATGGTTTTGGAGGCAGATGTTTAAGATCAAGTGGCTGTGTTTAGCAAGAGAAGAGCCTCACGCTGCATTGCAACATGGTGGAAAGTGGAAGGGCGGACAGGTGCATGTGGAAGAGAGAAGCCACACAAGGCAGCTTTGCTTTATTTTAAATAAACCACTTTTTTCGTGTGTGTGGTCCTTGAGCATTGAACCCTGGACCTCACACATACTTTGCAAGCGCTCTACAACGGGGCTGCACCCTCAGCCCGTTTTAATTTTTTATCTTGAGACAGAGTCTTGCTAAGTTATGCGGGCTGCCTCTAGCCTCAAACTCACGATCCTCCTGCCTCTACCTCCCGAGTTGCTGGGATTGCAGGCATGCGCCATCACACCTGGCTAACAACTCGCTCTTGGAGTAACTAATCCAGGTCTGCAAGAACGGCATTCAAATCTCTTGACAACCCGGTCACCTCTTCAAGGTCCCGCCACCTCACAATGCTGTCATAGTGGGGGCCAAATTTCAACATGGAAATTTGGAAAATATGAAAAAGAACCATATTGAAACTATGGCAGAGGGGACGCTGGGAGGGAAGCCAGGAGTGGGGGGTGCAGGTGAATGATAAGAGAGGTACCCGAGGAATCGGCACATGGAGGTGGCCTGGAGCCTTTGGATATTCGAACTGAGAGGTGTAGGCCAGGGCAAGAGCTGGGAAGGTGGGCTCGTGCAGGCGAGGAGAGAAACACAGGAGAAAGGGCAGGTATGGGGCCTATGGATGCAGACATTGACAGGTGGCTGGAGGAGGAGGAGCAAAGCCGGGACAGGGCAGCACAGAAGTGTCCAAGTCCCCGGGAGGGCCTGCATCCAGCTCTAGAATCCAGTTGTCCCGGACCCTGGAAAGAAGGTTCAGGGATGGGGGAGAGGGAGGAAAAGCCACACTGGATATGAAGAAGATAGCAGGGGCTACTGGTCTTGAAAATCTGGTGAAGGGGTTCAGACTGTGACAACAGGGAGGCAGAGGCTCAGTCAAAGAATTTCTTCCTTGAGATGAGAAAATTTGCTTACGGGGTAACAGGAAGTAGGGGGAGGGGATGGCTAAGAAATGGCATTTGTAATATGCTTGAGAGTGTACCCCAGTTCTTAGAGCAGATCCTCTAAAAATCTTATTATGCCTGTGGTAGAGATGAAGAAACCGAGGTTCAGAGTGGTGTAGTGCTTTCCCCGTGGTGACACTGAGCACCTTTCCCTAAGTCTCTATGTGGGCCAGCAGGCCTGGCATTGAGTCCTCTACTCAGGCTCTACCCGGGGTAGTGTCTCTGACTTTTCCTCCTTTCTAGATAGACAAGCCACAACATAATTGTTTAAAAAGCACCAAAACTCCCACATGGGAATAGTTCAGCCGAAGAGAACAAGCAAAGGGTGCTGCTCACGGGACTGTGGGTATTTCCAAATTTCCAACAGGTGCCTCTTGCCGTCATCACATACCATCATAGGGAGTCTTAGGAGTCTGTGATGTTGTAATAATATAATTGTGGCAACCATTTGTTATGGATAACATTGAGAAGAATGGGAATACCAAAGCACTTAATTGTACTCATGAGGAATCTGTACATGGACCGGGGGGCAGTCATTCAAACAGAACAAGGAAACCCTGCATGGTTTAAAGTCAAGAAAGGTGTGCATTAGGGCTGTATCCTTTCACTGTACTTCTTCAATCTCTATGCTGAGCAAATAATCTGAGAAACTGGACTTTATGAAGAAGAATACAGCATCAGGATTGGAGGAAGACTCATAACCAACCTGCATTATGCAGATGGCACAACTTTGCTTGCTGAAAGTCAAGAGGATTTGAAACTTTCACTGATGAAGAACAAAGAACACAGCCTTCAGTATGGATTGCAACTCAACATCAACAAAACAAAAATCCTTACAACTGGGTCAGTACACAGCTTCATGATACATGGAGAAAAGATTGAGATTGTCCAAGATTTTGCTTTACTTGGTTCTTTACAATCCACACCTCTGGAAGCAGCAGTCAAGAAATCAAAAGACGCATTGCATTGGGAAAAGCTGTTGCAAAAGATCTCTTTAAAGTGTTGAAAAGTAAAGATGTCATATTGAAGGCGAAGGTGCACCTGACTCATGCCATGGTATTTTCAGTTGCATCATATGCTTGTGAAAGCTGGGCATTGAATAAGGGAGACAGGAGAAGAATTGATGCTTTTGAATTATGGTGCTAAAGAAGAATATTGAATATATCATGGACTGCCAAAAGAACCAAGAGATCTGTCCTAGAGGAAGTGCAACCAGAGTGCTCCTTGGAAGCATTGGTGGCTAGACTACGTCTTACGTATTTTGGACATGTTATCAGGAGGGACCAATCCCTAGAGAAGGACATCATGTTTGGGAGAGTGGTGAGTCAACAAAAAAAGGAAGACCACCAACTAGATGGGTTGACACAGTGGCTGCAATAATGGGCTAAAATATAAAAAAGATTATGTGCCTGGCACAGATTTGGGGAGTGTTTCATTCTGTTGTGCAAAGGGTCTCTGTGAGTCAGACCTGACTCAATGGCACCTAACAACAACAATAGCTGTTTGTTATGCTCTTATTATAACATATACTTTACTTAGAATTTAAATGTGAAATTTAATAAGTTTCAGAGCCACAGTGAGAGGTAGGCCTTACTATTCTCCCCTTTTTGAAGTTAGGATATGGAGGTAAAGGGACCTACTGTGGTGTAACAGAGCACATCTTTGCCAGAGATGGAAGTTAAAACAGGGTCTTTCTAAACTGGTTGTGGTGGCTCACGCCTGTAATCCCAGCAACCTGGAGGCAGGAGGCGGAGAGATGAGGATTGCAGGTTCGAGGCCAGAGGCAGCCTGCATAATTTAGCAAGACCCTGTCTCAAAAAAAAAAGAGGGGCAGCTTGGGGTGCAGCTCAGTGGCAGAGTGCTTGCAAAGAACGCATAAAACCCTGGGTTCAACTCCCAAGAACCGCAAAACAAACAAACAAAACAAAACAACAAAAAAACAGTCTTTCTGTCACCAAGCTCATGCTTGCCTGCCAAACTGCTTCACGAATGTTAAAATTACAGCAGAAAAGTTTGTTATTTTCCTCTATTGCATCTAGCTTGCTGACTGAGTGGAGGGACAGTTAGTTCCCAATTCTCTCACTCAATTAGCCTCCTCTTCTTGAGTGATGTAATGTTCCCCAGCCCCAGGAAAGGTCGCTGTTGGGTCTGCAGGGAGTTTGCCACAATCTGTCTGGAAGAAACTTGCATTTGCATCCACAGAAAGCTTTGTGAGGCTTGGGAGCCTCAGGGAAACAGGGACAGATGGCCTTAGATATCTTCCAGAAACGGTCTCATTTTCTTTGCTATCCTTGGATAATTAATGTGTTGGGGTCAAGAAAATGGCTGATCATCTCCCATGGAAAAGGGAGAGAGTGGGACAGGGGGTGACTGTTGATTAATCACCAGCAGGAGAAAGCAGACCCATGGCCTTTCCTTGTCGTGGGTGCTCAGGGTCCTCACTGGGGAATAGAGAGGTGGATGACAGCTGATTCCTGACATCTGGGTGGACAGTCTACTACTAAAAATCAAGCCAGATAGCAGGCCACTCAGCCTCTAGTTTAAAGAGACTGAAAGGATATTTTATTTTATTTTTGCAGTGCTAGGGATGGAACCCATGGCCTTGTACATGCTAGGCAAGTACTCTACCACTGAACTACACCCCCAGACCACTAAGGAGTCATTCAACCACAAAGGTACTCAGAAGCCAAAGTACTCAGTTTTGATTTTCTAGGGACTGAGGAGAAGGCAGACATGGCAGGATGGTGGTTGTGGTTAGGTGCTATGGAGATGGGGAATCATAGTGACCCTCTTAGGGTTTTCAATGGCAGATTGTTTTGGGATTACTTCAAGAGTGGATTGCCACGTCCTTCTCCCGTTTTTGCAGTGCTGGAGGTCGAACCTGGGTCTTCAGAGAGTGCAGAGCAGCACTCCCAACTGAGCTAAACTCTAGCCCTCCATGGCAGGATAGGTATGCAAATAACAACCAATTGCTCTCTTTCTTTCACTTGTTTCCAACTTGGAGTTCCTTGGACCTCAATTTTCTACTTACAACACTCAATTACATGTTCATCCACAGAAATAACCATTGTTCAACCAACTGCTATGGCACATGCCTGTGATCCCAGTGAGTTGGGAGGCTGAGGCAGGAGGATCACAGGTTCAAGGCTAGAGGCAGCCTACACAACACAGCAAGACTCTGTCTTAAAATAAAAAATATAAAAGGGGCTAGGTGTGGCTCAGTCATAGAACACTTGCCTGCTGTGTGTGAGGCCTTGAATTCAAAAAGAAAGAACAGAAGGAAGGAAAGAAAGAAGAAAGAAAAATGAAAGAAAAAAGAAAGAAAGAAAGAAAGAAAGAAAGAGAAAAGAAAGAAATAACCATTGCTCAAAATAGGGTGATACCTTCCTTGATCTTTCCCTGGGCATCTTCATATTAAAAAACATATTCCATTGTGTAGCTGTGCTAGAGTTAACTTAGCCAATCTCATAAGATGGGTATGTAAGTAATTTACAACTTTTTACTGTTATAAGTAATGCTGTGATGGACATTTTTGTGCCTAAAACCTTTGTAGTACCTGCCATCTTTTCTAGGCCAGATTCTCAAAAATGGCAGCCTGCTTCCAAAATGGTCCCAAATAAGCCATGTCTTCTAATGTTCATGCCTGCTGTGGGGTGAATGTTGGGTTTCCCCAAAACAGATTCATTGAACCTCTAATCCCTAGGGTGATGGTTTTGGATGGGAGACCTTTGAAAGGTAATGACGTCTAGATAGGATTGTGAAGTTGAAGTTCCCATGATGGAATTAGTGTCCTTATAAGAAAATGAAGAGACCACCATGCAAGGATACAGTGAGAAGATGGCTACCTAAAGAGCCCAACCATGCCAACCTGTGGATTTCGGCCTCCAGCCTCCAGAACTGTGAGAAATAAATTTTTGGTATTTAAGCCACTTAGTCTATGGAATTCCATTATAGCAGCTCCCACTGGCTGAGACACCACCCTTACATTGCCTTCCATGCTGAGTCAGGGCTGGCCTGAGTGGGCAACAGAATTTGGCAGAATGACATGTGTGACTGTTAAGGCTAGTTCTTAAAAGTATTGCAGCTTCAGCCTTGGACCCTTGACTCTGTCATGGAGGAAGCCATAGCTATGGGGAGACGCCCATCTGACAAGCAACTGAGCCCTCCTGCCAATAGCCAGCCCCAGTTTACCGGCCATATGAGTGAATCACCTGGGAAGTAGAAGTGGACCTCCCTCAAGCCTTCAGCTGCCCTCTCCTCTGACTGCAACCTCACAAGAGACCTCAAATGAGCCAGATCCACACAGCAGATTGCCCCTAGTTTTCTGCCCCATGGAAATGAAGAATGATTTTGCTGTTTCCAGCCAGTGTGTTTGAGGTGAATTATTTCACAGCCATTAGGAAGTAATACACTAGAGCAAAGACCGGAGTGCTTTTAACACTCATGACCTAGCATACCATTTTCCGCTTTTCCATATCTCTAGATGGTCAGTTCTTATCTGACATGTAACTTCCCTAACCCGCTATCAAGATGACCCTCCAAAAGACATTTCTATGAGCTCTGAGGATGCGGGGTGTGTTTGGAAAGCCCCATTGGTGGTCAACAGTTCTTTCTGCACTCCTTCCACATGAAGACTGATTTTTGATTTGTGGCCATGAGCACTTCCAGGACAGGATGTTCACAGCTTGTTTCTTGTGCCCAGTGAAACCATCTAATGGCCCAAGCAGGGCAGCCAAGAAAGCCCAGCCTGTTATAAGTTAATTGCTTCTTTCTCTGGATTCTCAAAAGCTGTTTTAAGGAGTGTAAGCAAAAACATCTGGCTTGTGAAAGAATGCTTCGTCAGAGGCCACGCAACTGGAATATGGGTTATGGTAAGGAAATTGGCTTCCATTTCTCTGCTTCACATACCAAAATATCCCATCCATGATGCATAGACACTTTCAGACATATCTAGTTCTCCATTCATTTAATTAGTAATATGTTCAGTAAATAATGGGGCTCCAAAATGTATACACATTTGGAGAGATATTATCTGTGTATTACTTTTTAAAGTTGAATTGAATTACGATAGCAATATGTAGTATGATGTTCATTCAAAGGATGGTGTTAATCAAATGAATGCTAGTGCCAGTAAGCATACAATGCAGTCTTCCATCAGCAAAGTGGAAAGCATTTGTCCCAAGATGTGTATAAAAATTTTTGGCATCCTCTGTATATGTTTGGTATCCTGGACACTATTGAGCTTTGGGAAATTTTAAAGAAATGGAAGTCATGATGGTCTCTCACTTGAACTTGTTCACAGAGGCAGCAAATGGAGAAAAACCCCATAGGTATTATAGTTTGAACTAGGTTCAAAACCACCTACAAGCTGTGTAACAATGGACAGGTTTCTGGACCTTTCTGAGTCTTAGTTTCCTCTTCTAAAAGGAGAGGATAACAGTTTCTATCTCTTTGGGATATTTTGAGCATTAAATGAGATATGCATATGGAACTAGGACCTTGTCTAGAGGAGGGCATATGTGAAGACCTGGTGAATCTATTATTACTAGATGGTCCCATGATGCCTTGGATGAACCCATGCAACATAATAAGACAGATCCATATTTGAAACTTGCTGGTGTGCGATGGCTGAAATGCCTTCACTATGCTGAGTCTCAGTTTCTGGGTCTGTAGGACAGGTCTACCGAAAGGTACCTTGCTGGATCATGGTGCAGATAATGAAGCCATGGATGCATATGGATACTTAGCACACAGGGGCCCACAATACATGCTGTTATTAAGATCAGAAGAGCACAAAACTGCAACACAGTGTAATGCAATGAATACTGTAGCAAAGGTATTTTACCTGGGCTTTGGAGCCTGGGTGTGATTTCTGAGAAATCAGGCTGCCATCCTGCACATATGATTTCAGAGCAGGAACACTGGCCTGCAGAAGCAGGCTCCTAGGTGGTAGACAGTGTCCTGGGATTTACAGAAACAATGGGGTTGTGATTGTCTATCAGACCACAGTCCAAAATTCTTCCCCTTCACTGACTCAGCTGAGTGAAATTAACAATTGAAGCTCCATCTTGGAGGCTGGGGGTCCTCCTGTGTACAACTGTGTTCATGCAGATAGTTAACATGTGCTGAGTGACAGCTGTGTGTGAAACCTTGCTTTGACTTCTTAATGCTCAAGAACACTCTGAATCTTCAAGACAGCCCCCTGAAATAGGTGCTATTATTATGTCCTTGTTTTACAGATGAGGAAGGCCTAGCGAAGTGAGATTATTCACTGGTAAATGATGGTTGAACTAGCATCTGAGACCTCAGCCAGGGCTCTTGCCTTTTGACTCTGCATCGTTGTATTCCCATGATGGAGTCTGGGGGTGGATAAGATCAGACAATGCACGTAAAGTGTTGGATGCAGTGTCTATGATATGGGGCATGTCCAGTAAAGGGAGAGTGCTAAGTGGTGGTTTTTTGGTTGTTGTTAGTATTATTCTATCTTGCCTAGAGACAGTGTTTTCTCATTCATAGAAATTTTGAAAAGGTCACATATCCACGCCTCCTCCCGCTTGCTGGCTACCAAATGCACAGAGCAGATGGCCAGGGCACAGTGGAGGCTGATTAGCCCTTGAAGGTTCCTCCAGGAGGCTGTAGCCTCAAGCTCACTGAGTGCATTTTCACCCCATACATCTGGCTGTGTGATCCCTCCAGAGCTTCTGAGCAGCCAATGACAGGTCTGATGGGCTAATGAGGCCAAGGTCATGGCCCAAGTCTCCCAACTGGCCACTGAACTGTGGGTGTGAGCACATCCCTGTGTCCATAGTCTGTCTCATTCAAGCTTGGTCCTCCTTCAAGGGGATGCAGATCATAGAGGGGACGGCACCACATGGTGTAAGGGAAAGACATGGAGGCTCTGGGACTTTAGGTAAGCCTCTTTGAGGCTCAGTTTCCTCATCTGTAAAATGGGAGAATAAAAGCTATGCATCAGTTGCCTATTGCTGTGTAACAAGCCAGCCCAAAGTGTTATCGGCTTTAAACAGTTGGTATTATTTAGCTCACTATTCTGAAGACTGGCTTGGTTGTGGGTTTGCTCATGGCTCACTGGTCTAGGGTGGCCTCCTTCACATGTCTAGAAATTGGCAGCTGCTGGCTACAGTGACAGTGTGCAACTGGACCACAGGAGTCTCATCATCCAGCTGGTTAGCATAGGTTTCTTCCCTTGGTGACTGGGATTCAAGGGCAGCCCATAAGCAAGCCCTAGGTGCAAAGCTCTTTTCAAGTCTGTCTGTGTTACATTTGCAGATATCCCATAGGCCAAAGTGTGTCACATGGTGAAGGCCAGAGACAGGGTGGAAAGCAACACCACACAGCATGACTTCCTGCAGGAGAACTTGTGGCCATTTGTACAATCTACCATGGCATCCCTGACAGAGATACTGGAAAGAGCAAACAAAAAATGGCAGCGTTCTGAGTAGTAATAAAAATAATAGAAAACCTGTATTGGGCTGGGTATGGTAGTACATCCATGTAATCCCAGCATTTGAGAGGCTGAGTTAGGAGGATTGCAAGTTCAAGGCCAGCCTGTGCTACATAATGAGTTCCAGGCCAGCTTGAGCTACATAGCAAGATCCTGGTTCAAACAAACACATAAACAAACAAACAAAGCCAAACATGTACTGGTACATAATAGAGGCTCAAAATAGTTGTGTGAACAATCTTTACTTTCTAGGTGAGGAACTGTGGTTCAGAGAAGTTGAAAAAGTACCCAGGGTCACACAGCTAATATTTGGTAGAACTGGGACTTTGAATCCAGAGTAGTCTGACCCCACCAAGTCAGGTTCACGGCTATGCTTTCTGCTGCTTTCTGCTGTCGTTCAGTTCCAATATTAATGGGGATCAGTAGAAGCCTCTGTCTAGGTGGAAAGCCCAGGTTCTCCCATTCCACCATGAGGGTCTAGCTTCACGTGAAAGGGGGCAGCTGACTGCTCTGTTCGTCATCTAGAGAAGGTGCAAAAGCAATGCATACACATCCTGGAATGGAAGCTTTCCTGTTGCTGTTTTAAGAATGCATCGTATTCTTGTTCTGCTAATTCCTGTCTCACGTGCCCACTGTCTGGCAGATTTCTGTGGCGAGCATGTGGACTGTTCCAACACCACAGCAGAAGCAGCAGGACGTATTGCTATGCGAGGCCTCCCTGATCTTTTGTGCACCTCACACACAGTACCCTGCATCTCAAATTGATCATGAATGTGTGCAGTTGTTAGGCGTGTGGGAGGCTGTCTTGCACACTCATGCCTCCACTGTCATACTTCCATAACATTCTAGAATTTCAAATACTACTTCAAAATGTTCTCACACTCCACTGACAACAACCATTCTCCCACCATTTTCTTTGATTGTCCTGCCTGAGGCATGCTGGGAGAAGCACTCATTTGATTAATGCCATCTTTTGAGCAAACTGTCATACTCCACATTGCTCCTGTAATTCAATTCAACTTTGACAATGGATACATAGATAACATCACCAAAAATGTGCATACTTTTTTATGGCACCCCAGTGTAGTCCAACGTTGGGCACAATGGAGCCTGGCACAAAGTGGAAACCAGAGAGTATTTGTTCGACTAAAATATATGCAAGCAGACAGGAAGGGAGAGCTGTGTGAGGTCCCACATTGCAAATGGTTCCTCCCCATTGCCAGCAATTTGGGTTGCAAGTGTCTGTGTTTCTGTGCATATGTTCCCACCTCTTAGTGTGCCTCCGGAAGAAAAAAACATTTTTCGCTTTTCAGAGGGGGTGATACTTCACTTGGGGAGGGAACAGCAGATCTCAGTGCTTACGCTTCTAACTGGAAAAGGCAGTAGCTGATAGAGGCTAAGCAAACTCTGGGAAGGAAAAGAGAGTCATTTCAAACCACTTGAATGAGGAGCTCAGGTGTCCCCAAGGGCCCAGACTTGCTGTGGGTCACCTTGGGATGCTCCGGAAGGCTTAGCTCTACAGGGAAGCATGTTGTCCTTGATGTCTGCCTACAGCCCCGACATGAGCAGTGGGACCATGGGAGCTTGATCAGTTGGTTTCTCTACTTTTGTTTATGCCTGAAAGTTTCCATAATTAAAAATAACAGGGACAATACCACAAGAACTCAACAATTTAGGCATGGGGGAGTGGAGAGTACTGGCTATTGAGTCAGAAATGCAATACAATTCTTCTACTCTTTGTTATTATTGTTGTTTTTGTTTTGTTTTGGTTTTGTTTTGTTCTCTTGCTATGTAGCCCAGGCTGTCCTCAAACTTGCCATCTTTCTGCCTCAACCTCCTGTGTGCTGGGATTACAGGCATGTGCCACCATATGCTGCTGCAATAGATAGCTATATATTCTCGAATGCCTTCCAGTCTGGAAGCCTCCATTTCCCCTTCTGTAAAACGGGTACAGCAATAGGCCCTGTCCACTAGGACTGCTGTAAGGATTAAATGGGAGCTTTCCTGAAAGCCCCTTGCTCAGTAAGACTCACTGAATTTCCATATACCTGAGTAGTTTCTCAACATTTGGGTGTTAATAATTCTTTGTTGTGGGGCAAAGTGGGAGCTGTTCCATGTACCTCAGGATGTTTAGCAGCATCCCTGGGTTGCAACAACCACAAAATGTCTCCAGACACCACCAGCTGTCCCTTGGGGGAAGATGAGGAGCAAAAATGCCCCTAGTTGAGAGCCACTGGTCTAAGCCTTTGCTATATTAATTAGCAATAATTCCCTTTCCATGTGGGGTTGAGGCAACTGGTTTGTGAGGGGCATGCTGGCCAGGCTGAGCTTCAGATGTTAAAGCCCCTGCCTTTGCTGAAAACACAGCAGTTGCAAGCCTTATCACCTCCACAATGAGACTGATGCAGGTGAGTGAGCACTTTGGGTGGTGTAGCAGTTAGATTTCCATTGCTGCAACACAATGCCTAGCAAAAGCAACTAAAGGGAGGAAAAATTTATTTGGATTCATAGTTTCAGCCCAGCGTGGTGGGGAGAGCATGGCAGAGCAACTCAGTTCATGGCAGTGGGAGGACAGCTGTTCACGCCATGGCAGACCAGAAGCAGAGAGGGCTTATAGGGTGGGGCCAGGGATAAAAAGCCCCCAAGGACCTACTTCCTCCAGCCAGGTTCCACCTCCCAAAATAGTGCCACTCGCTGGGCACTGAACATTCAAATATATGAAACGATGGAGGACATTTTAGAGTCAAGTCATAACAGATGCCAAAATTAATATTTAAGTTTTTGAAAAGCTCTACTAGTGCATTATCTGGACATCTTTGCAACTGGGGTTGTCCAAGGGTGACATTGGGCTTGGGGTCTTGGTACAATCCATTGACTTCATAGACGACTTTTCTCTCTAGCTTCTAACCATTGAACACATTTTGCAGAGAAATTAGAGAACACAGACAGGAAATGTGAACGGGAAACTTACTCATCATGGTGGTTAATCTTATGTGGCAACTTGACTGGGCCACTAGCTGTCCAGAATGCTGATGAAACATTTCTGGGGGTGCCTGAGAGAGTGTTTCTGGAAGAGAAGAGATGAAGTGGGGTTTTTTGTTTTGTTTTGTTTTGTTTTTAGGGTCTCTGTATAGCTCAGGCTGGTCTCAAACTCATGATCCTTCTGCCTACTCCTCCTGGGTACTGAGATGACAGGAGTGTCTCCTGTGGCCAGCTAGAGATGAGCATTTGAATCCATGGACTGAGTAGAGCAGGTGGGCATCAGCCATCTTATGCAGGACCTGAACAAAAAGGCCAAGGAGGACTGGATTCGTTGTTCCTCTGCCTGCTTGAACCAGAACCTCAGTCTTCTGCCCTTGGGGCTTCTGGCTCTCTAGCCAGGTACAAGGAAGAACCAAATGGAAATTAAATAGAAATTAATTAATTAATTAATTTTGTGTTTTTGAGACAGGATTTTGCTATGCAGTCCAGGCTGCCCTTGAACTTGTGATCCTCCTGCCTCAGCCTCCCAAGTGCTGGATTTCTGGTATGTGCCACCACAATTAGCCAAATGGATATATATGTATATATATATATATATATATATATATATATATATATATATATATTTGTGTGTGTGTGTGTGTGTGTGTGTGTGTGTGTTACTGAGGATTGAACCCAAGGCCTTGTGCTTGCATGCTTTGCAAGTGCTGTACCACTGAGCTCCACCTCTAGCCCGTTTTTTTTTTTTTTTTAGACAGGGTCTTGCTAAATTACACAGATTGCCTCTGGTCTCGAACTTGTGATCTTCCTGCCTCTGGCTTCTGAATTGCTGGGATTACAGGTGTGTACCACAGCGCTCATGCACCACACGGAAATTTTAGAAATGTAATAATAAATTGTAAAAATTTGATGGATGGGCTCAACAGCAGAATGGAGGGGGAAGAGAAGAAAACTTAATGAATTTGAAGACAGAACAAAAGGAATTACCTAATTTGAGTAATGCCTGCAGCTGTAGCCTTGTAGAGTCCGATCCTGTCAGATCTTGGAAGCTAAGAGAGTCTGGCCTGGTTAGTACCTGGATGGGAGACCACCTGGGAACACCAGACACTATAGGCACGGGAGAAGGACCTGACAACCCACTCCCAAAAATCAATCAGCCATTGAAAACCCTATGGATAGCAGAGAAGCACTGACAAAGTGGTTCACCTATTATATGTAGGGTTGTTATGAGTCAGATACCGACTCGATGGCACCTAACAACAATTTGAGTAACAGAGGGAAAGCAAACACAAAAAATGAGCAGAGCCCTAGAGACTTTGGGATTATAACAAAAGACAACATTCATGTCATTAGAATCTCAGAAGGATAGAAGAAAGAAGGTGGGGCTGAAAAAGTACTTGAAGAAATAATGGTTGAAAATGTCCAAAACTGGACAAAAAGATATAGATCTACAGATTTAAGAAGCTGAGCAAAATTCAAACAGGATAAACCCAAACAAATCAGTTCTAACATCCATCAGTCAAGCTTTTGAAAACTAGAGACTAAATAAAAACCTTGAAAACAGTGAGGAAGGAACATTTTGCCTAAAGTAAGAAAGCAATTTGAATGATAGTGGATTCCTTATTAGAAACCAGCAATCTTAGAAGAAAATGGCACAACATTTGTTCAAGTGCTGAAAGAAAGAACTGTTAACCCAGAATGCTATACTGGTGAAAAATTTTCATTAATGAAGGGAAAGTAAAGACATTGTCAGATGAAGGAAAACTAGGAGAATCTGTCACTGGCAGAATTTTCCTAAAAGAAAGGCTGGGATAAATTCTCCAAACAGAAAGGAAATAATAAAAGATGGGATAAGGTAATAAAAGAAAGACATGGTCATAAAAGGAAGAAAGGACATAGTAATAAAAAAAAAATACAGACCAATACAAAGACTTTCCTTTTCTTGTTAAGTTTTCTACATCTGACTGACAGATGAAACAAAAACTATAACACTGTCTAATATGGTTCTAAATGTATGTAAAGGAAATATTTGGAACAATTACTTAAAATACTACATAAAGAGATACACTCCAAAACGGTATAGATAAATCAAAACAGAACTCTAGGTCAGTAACCCACTTCTCAGTCAGGAAAAAGAAAACAGAGAAGTGAAAAATAGAACAAGCACAAACCATAGAATAAATGATAGACTTAAGCTAGGCACTGTGGTGTATGCCTATAAGCCCAGCAAATTGGGAGACTGAGGCAGGAGGGTTGCAAGTTTGATGTCAGAGGCAATCTATACAACTTAGCAAGACATTGTCTGAAAATTTTAAGATGTGGGGGTTGATGGCTGGAGGTGTAGCTCAGTGGTGGAGCACTTGCCTAGCATGCATGAGGGGTTCAACCCCTCAGTACTTCCAACAAATAAATAAGTAGTAAAATAAAATAAAACAAAATGGCAGACTTAAGCTCTAAAACAACAATTATTTTAAATGTAAATAGTCTAACCACACTAATTAAAACACAGTTTGGCAGAGTCGACTAAAAATGCATAAAACAATTTATGTTGTCTATAAGAGCCTCACTTTGAAAATACCAATATAAGTGGGTTGAAAATAAAAGGATGGAAAAAAGATATATGATACAAACATAGATCAAAAGATTGCAGGAATGGCTATATTAATGTTAGATAAAGTAGAATTCAGAGCAAGGAAAATAACAAGAAAAGCTAAATGTGGTGGCTCACACCTGTAATTCTAGCATTTGGGAGGCAGAGGCAGGAGGGTCTCTGCAAGTTCAAGTTCAGCCTGGTCTACATAGTGAGTTCCAGACCAGTCAGAACTACATAGTGACACTCAGAGGGAGAGAGGGAGAGGTGGGGGGGGGGGGAGGAAGAGATAGAAAGAACAAAATTACAAAGTAGAGAAGGACATTACCTAATGATAACATTTAACAATCCTAAATATGTATGTACACTCCAGACAACAGATCTGCAGAACACATAAAACAAAAACAGAACTGAAAAGAGAAACAAACAAATCCATCATTGTAGTTTAAGATTTCAAGCTGAGTATGGTGGCACATCCCCATAGTCTCAGCTACTCAGGAGGCTGAGATAGGAGGATTACTTGAGCCCAGGATCTCAAGGCCAGTCTGGGTAACATAGTGAACTCTGTCTCTTAAAAAGAAAGTTCAGCCGGGTGTGGTGGCGCACGCCTGTAATCCCAGCAGTTTGGGAGGCGGAGGCAGGAGGATTGCAAGTTCGAGACCAGAGGCAGTCTGCGTAATTTAGCGAGACCCTGTCTCAAAAAAAAAAAAAAAAAAAAGGTAAAAAAAATGGGCTGGGGGTGCAGCTCAGTGGTCCAGCACTTGCAGAGCATGCAGGCACGAGGCCCTGGGTTGAAACCCCAGTACCGCAAAAAAAAAAAAAAAAAAAAAAAAAAGAAAGTTCAAAAAAGGACAAGATTTCAATACTTTTCTCTCAGTAAGTATTAGAACAACTTCATAGAAAGCCAGCAAGAATATGAATGAACTATCAACCAATAGGATTTTTTTTTTTGAGATGAACTCATAATATGTTACCCAAGCTGGTCCTAAATTTATTGGCTCAAGCAATCCTCCTGCCTCAGCCTCCTGAGTAGCTGGGATTATGAACGGGTGCCATTGCACCTGGCTGCAACCAAAAGATTTGATCAATCTTATGGAACATTCCACTGAACAGCAGCAGAATGCATTTTTGTTTTGTTGAGATAGGTTCTTGCTATGTAGCCCAGGCTAGGCTTGAACTCATGGTCCTTCTGCCTCAGCCTCCTGGGTGCTGGGATTATAGGTATGCACCATCACACCTGGCCAAAATGAATATTCTTTTAAAGTGTCCACTGAACACATACCAAGATAGATTATTTTCTGAACTATAAAACAAACTAATTTTCCTTCCTTCCTTCCTTCCTTTCTTTTCCCTCCCTCCCTCCTCCTTCCCCCTCCACCCCCCTCTCGTCTCCCCCCTCTTTCTTTCTTTCTTTCTCTCTCTCTTTTCCTTTCTTTCTTTCTTTCTTTCTTTCTTTCTTTCTTTCTTTCTTCTTTGCAGTACTGGTGGGCTGAATCCAGCCTCATGCATACTTTGCAAGTGCTCTACCACTGACCTGCACCCCTAAACCTATTTTTTTTATCTTGAGACAGAATCTCCCTAAGTGAGGCAGGCTGCCTCTGGCCTTGAACTGGTGATCCTCCTGCCTCTACTTATGAAATTTCTGGGATCACAGGCAGGCACCACTATGTCTGGCTCAGATTTTAACAAATTTAAAAGAATTACAGTAATATAGACTGTATCATCTGACCATAATGGAATCAAATTAAACATCAGTAACAGAAAGATCAGACAATAATCTCCAAAACACTTGGAAACTAAACAATATATTTATATATAAACAATCCATGGGTCAAAGAGGAAGTCTCAAGGGAAATTAAAAAGTACATTAACTTGAATAAAAATGACAATACAGTATATCAAAATTTGTGGCATTCCAGGCACTGTGGTGCATGCCTATAATTCTGGTGATTCAGGAGGTTGAGGCAGGAGGATCCTGAGTTGGAGGCCAGAGGCAGCCTGTGCAACTTAGCGAGACCCTGACTCAAAATAAAAAAATGGACTATGAGTATGCTCAGATAAAAGAAAAATAGAACAAGCACAAACTCATAAAATAAAATGGCAGACGTAAGCCAAGTACTTGCTTAGCATGCATGAAGCCCTGGGTTCAGTCCCCCAGTACTGGAAAAAAATTTTTGTGTGTGGCATTCAGCTAAAGGAATGTTAAGAGGGAATTGCATAGGACTAAATTGTATACATCGTAAAGGAAGAAAAGTCTTACATCAAGAATCTAAGATCCTATTTCAAATATTTAGAATAAGAAGAGTAAGATAAAATCAAAGCAAACAGAAGGAAGGCAATAATAAAGATAAGAGCACAAATTAATAAAACTGAAGACAGAAAACTGACACATAGAGTTCTTTGAAAAGATCAGTAAAATTGAAAAGTTTTTACCAAGAGTAGAGAAAGACTAAGGAAGAAAAAGAAGACATAAATTTCTAATATCAGGAACAAAAGAGCAGCTATTACCACAGACCCTGCAGATATCAAAAGACAGTAAGGGAATCCTGCAAATAACCACAAACACAAAATTGGATATCAGGAGCAATAGACCACTTCTTCAAAAAGCAAAACCTATTATAACCCACACAATACAGAATAGATAATTTGAACAGCCTTATAAGTATCAGATGGGCTGGGGTTTAGCTCAGTTGGTAGAGCGCTGCTCCACACTCTCTGAGGGCCCCGGTTTGATCCCAGCACTGCAAAAATGGGAGAAGGACCTGGCAATCCACTCCCGAAGCAATCCCCAAACAATCAGCCATTGAAAACCTTATGAGGGTCGCTATGAGTTGGACTCAACTTGATGGCACCTAACAACAACAAAGTAGGTATCAAGGAACTTGAACATATGTCTAAACACTCCCAGAAAAGTCACTAGGTCCAGACGGTTTTACTGGAGAAGTCTATTAAACATTTAAAGGGCTTACACTAGTCACACAATTTCTTCAAGAAAACAGAAGAGAAGGAAATGCATCCCAACTCAGTAAGCTAGTGTCAAATTTGATACCAAAGTGAGACAGAGTACAAAACAGGGGAACCGCAGACCAATATCATTCATGAATATAGAAACAGCATGTTTTGCAATACATTATCAAGTAGAATTCAGAAACTTATGAAAAGAATTACCCAACATGACCATGAGAAGTTTATTTCTGGGATGAAGCGTGGCACAGAAGTTCAAAATCAACGCATTTTGGAGGCATGATGGTGCATGCCTATAATTCCAGCACTCAGAGGAGACTGTGGCAGCAAGATCATGAGTTTGAGGTCAGCATGGACTACACAGCAAGACCCTGTCTCAAACAAAACAGAACAAAAAACAAACAAACAAAACAATGTAATCCACCATTTTAATAGGCAATGTAAGAAAAATCATGATATCATTTGTCATAGAAAAAATATCTGACAAAATTCAGCATCCACTTATGATAAAAACTCTCAAGCACAAGAATAAAAGGGAACCTCCTTGTCTTGATAAAGAACATCTATACAAAAAACCTATAGCTAACTTTATATTTAATTATGAAAGGCTGAATGATTCCTCCCTAAGGTCAGGAACAACCAAAGATTCTTGCTTTCAGTACTTATTCAACATAGTGCTAGAGGTTCGAACCAATGGAATAAGGCAAGAAAAAGGAATGAAGGGCATACAAATTAGAACGGAAAAATTCAAAATTATCTCTATTTGCAGGTGACATAATTGTCTATATAGAAAATCCCAAGATATGTACAAAACATCTAGAACTAATAAGTGAATTTAGCAAGGTCCCAGGATGTAAGATATGCATATAAAAATCAATCACATCTTCATATACTAGCAATGAACTCAAGGACACTGAAATTAAAAATACCCTATTTACAATTGCTCAAAAAATTACTTGGCTATAAATGTAACAAAACATGCACAGGAATTATATACAGAAAAATATACAATACAATGAAGAAATCAAAAGTCTAAACAAATGAAGAGACATATTGTGTTCATGGAATTGGAATACAGCATGGTAAAGATGCCAGTTCTCCTCACACTGATATGTACGCTTAACACAGTTCTTGACAGTTCCTTAAAATACTAATTGTAACAACTATCACAGAACCTAGCAATTGTACTCCTGGGCATATTTCACAGAGAAATAAAAATTTATGTTCATACAAAATCCTGTACATGAATATTTATAATACTTACAGTGTTTATAGCACCTTTGTTCAAAATAGTCCCAAACGGTAAACAACTCAGACATCTTTCACTGGGTGAATGATTAAACAAATTATAATACAGCTATATCATGAAACCCTACTCACCAATAATATAGAATGAACTATTCATACATGCAACAACCTGGATGCATCTCCAGAGATTTATCTGGAGTGAAAAAATACAATTCCCAAAGGTTATGTAATATATGATTCCATTTAAATATTCTTGAAATGAAAAAATAATAGCAATGTAGAGCAGATGAGAGGTGGTCTGGGATTAAGGAGGGGACGAGTGTAGGACAGAAGTGGGTGTGGGGTTATAAAAGAGCAATAGCAGAGATCCTTGTGGTGACAGAAATATTTTGTATCTTGACTGTGTCAATGTCAATGTCCAGATTTGCAATATTGTACTATAGTTTTTGCAAGGTTGTTACCATTGGTAGAAAATGGTAAAGGGCACATATGATTTCTTGGTATTATTTCTTAAACCTATAAGCAAATCTATAATCTTTTCAAAACAAGATTTTTAATTAAAAAAAGACATCTGGGGCTGAGGGTATAACTTAGTGGTATTGGACAGGCTTGGCATGTAAGGCCCTAGGTTCAAATCCCAGCACTGAGTGAAAGAAAGAAAGAAAAAGAAAGAAAGAAAGAAGGTGGGGAGAGGAAGGAAGGAAGGACGAGCACCTCATATATAGGTCCATTAATTATTTTGTACTTTTCCTGCCCGTTTTGCAGAACAAAGTAACCTAAGCAGAGAGAATCAAGATTTACCAATGTAGGATAAATTTTAATATTCTCCAAGCTTTGTCTTCTATTAGTCAATTAGAGAACTTCCCTACTGAGATTGCTCTCGGGTCTTCTAGTCTCTCATCTGTTTATTTATTTATTTATTATTAAAAAAAATTTTTTTTTGTGGTACTGGGGGTTGAACCCAGGGCCTCACACTGCATGCTTTGCAAGTGCTGGACCATGCCACCAGCCCTTTTTTTTTTTTTTTTTTTTTTACTTTTTGAGACAGGGTCTTGCTAAGTTACACAGACTGCGTCTGGTCTTGAACTTGCGATCCTCCAGCCTCTGCCTCCCGAGCCGCTGGGATTACAGGCATGTGCCCAGCTCTCATCTATTTATTATGATTATTATTTTAATGCTTCTGTGGGGCTAATTCATCAGCTTCTACATTGCCCTGGCAACTTATGACTCATGTCTCATTTAGTATTGAGAGAAACCAGAAAAATTATTTGCTAGGGAGCCTCTGGATGCAGTACACACAATTCTTTCTTCTTGGAAGATGAACTGGAACCTGTCTATGTGGGTTTAGAAACACTCCTATTTTTCCTGATCATTAAGTTTCTCTCCCTACAGCATCTGTCACTTTAGGAATCAGCAGCTTTTGAGAGCAGAAAAACACTCTTAAATCCTGAATCTTACCTAGCCCTGAATGATTGGACAGAGCCAAGGTTTCCTTCATGGTCACAAAGGGGTTGCAATAGATTCTAGAACAGTGAGGTGTTGAGATTTTCTCCTAGTCAAGTGTTATGCAGTTTTCCCTCTATTTCTGGGAACAGCAGCTGGGGCAGATGAGAAGGGAGATGGTGAGGTGGCATTTTGCTTCTGGCTTTGGATGCTTCCTGTGTAACAATCACCTCTCCCAGCTTGGGGATGAAACTCAGAATTGAAACAGGCAGCTGGAAAATGACGTCATTGGGATCTTTCTATCTCAGCATATTCCACAGGTATGCTATGGTGGGGTCATCTGCGGGGAACTGCTATCATTGGAAATCTTCTAATTTCATCATTTAAAGAACTGGAGGAGGCAGGGTGTAGCTCAGTGGTAGAGTGCTTGCCAAGCACGTACTACATCCTGGGTTCAATGGACAAAAGAACCCCTCATCCCCTGCAAACTTCTGAATCCTCAAAACTGCTTTTTGAAGTAAGACCTGCATGATCTTCCCTATGCAGATGAAAAAAGGAAGCCTCAGAGAAGGGAAGTCACTTGCCCGATGTCACGCAATGATGAAGCGCAGCCTGAATTGAAGCCCGGTTCTGTCAGAATCCAAAGTCCACATTTTTTCTGTTCTTTGTGGTGGCCACAGAGGCAGTCTCGTGTAATGACTAACTGGCATAGAGTGCAGCCCTGCAGTTAGAGGGAGGTGGATTCTACCTGGTTCAAGCAGAGTGACCTTGTGAAATTTAACTTTTCTGAGTTTCTGTTTCTTTACCTTTATAGTTGGGGATAAAGAATTCTTTCTACGGTCATATTGTTGAGAGGATTTCAGATGCTTTGCGTGTAAGGCACTTAGATAGTAGCTGGCATATTTAAGCGATGGGTAAATGCCAGATATAATGCTTCCAAAGAGTAAGCCAATTTATCCTGTAGGTCCCCGTTTCATTTCAAAGTACTTTATCAGTCATTTTCCTCCAACCACTCAGACCCCAGTGCTATCAATGTCCTTGTTTAATTAAACATGTTGTTGTTGTTGTTGTTGTTGTTAGGTGCTGTCAAGTCAGGTCCAACTCATGGGGACCCTCACAAGGTTTTCAATGGCTGATTGTTTGGAAATTGCTTCGGGAATGGATTGCCCTCTTCAGCTTTTTGTGGTGCTGGGGATCAAATCAGGGTCCTCAGAGAGTGCAGTGTGGTACTCAACCGAGCAGCAAAGGTACCATCTGTTTATTACAAGTCAAACATTGTTCCAAGTGCACTACTAACCTGAGCTCAAGGAACACCGAGGGAGAGCCTGCTACTATCCTTGTTTCACAGATAAACTGAGCAGTAGAGAAGAGAAGTAACTTGTGAAAGTCCTTTAGGATTCAGGTGGACCTTGATGTTACATAACACCCGTTTCTTTTCTTTCTTCTTTCTCCCCCACTCCTTCTTTTTCTTGTATGCGTGTGTGTTGGGGATTGAACCTAGGCCCAGCCTGCATGCTAAGCACCTGCTCTACAACCCCAGGCCCTGTACCACATACTTCTGAGGCTGATACTGAAAAATCTGCCAGGGGTGGTGTCACCAGCCTGTGATTCCCAGCACTTGGAAGGCTGAGGCAGGAGGATCCACCCAAGGTAGAGGCCAGCGTGGTCTACATAGCAACACCCAGCTTCAGAAAACCAAAAGCAAAAAACAAAACAAATCCTATGAATTGCAAAAACGCCTTGCTTTGGGAAGTAAATAGTCTAACGCCTCTGCAGTCTTGCTGTATCAGTTCCCCCAGTCCCAGTTTCCCCATTTTGGTATTTCAGAGCTTGGTATTTTTAAAGGGATTCCGTTTATTAACTATGGACAACCTCACTCTAAAGATTAAGAAATTGAGGGCCAAAGATATGAGGGAACTGCTCTCTTCCCTCAACTCCCTCTCCCCTGCCGCCACCCAGGTCAGGCATTCTGACAGCAGTAGAGCAGTGACTGGAATCCCAGTAGTCTGACTTATTAAGGGACTTTGTCCAGGGACAGGAAGGGAGGAACCTTGGAGCCTCCAGTTCCTTACCTGAGAAATGGGGTCAATTACGAGACCTCTTTAGTAGGTGTGGGGTTACATGGGTGTGGCTCAGCCCCAGGGCGGCCATATGGTATTAGGAATGTGACCGTGGTCAGTAGGCAGAAAGCTAAAGCGCCGGGAGTCCCGGGAGGCCACGGTGGGAGGGTGTGACGGGGAGGGGCGGAGTTTCGGAAGCCAGACCCGGCGGAGCGGGGGGAGAATTAGAGAACTCGGGGAGGAGCTTGCACTTTAATGTTTAGACGGTCAGTGGGCGGGGCCTGAGGTACGGCAAATAGGATTAAGGTCCCTGGGCGGGGCTTCTGGAAATCCGGGCGGGGTTCTGAGGCGCTTATGGGCCAGGTCTGAAGCAGTGGGAGGGGAGATAAGCTTATGGAGCTAGGAGGCTGGCGTAAGGGCTTGGCTGGACAGTGGGTCCTGAAATTTCAGATTTAAGGAGTCCTGGGGAAAATCTTTGAGGAGCTGGGGGACGTGGCCTTGCGGAGCCAAGCGGGTCACTGGGCGGAGCTCCAAGAACAGGTTCTAGGGAGCACTGGGCGTGGCTCGACGGCGCCTGTGGGCGTGGCCTGCCAGCCACTCAAGTGACCCGAGAGCAGGGCATGCGCTTGGGCACCGCCTTCCTCTGAAGCCCTCTGCATCCCTCCGCGCGGCCAGAGGTGGTGCTAGGGAGCACGAGATGTGGAACGTAGGGTGGGAAGCGGGCTTCCCTTCCCGGAAGTGGGCGTGGCGCGCCGAGGCCGCGCGGTCCTGGTTGGGCGCAGCGCGACGCGGGGGCGGAGTCTGCGCGCGGCTGCAGGGGCGGTGGCGGCTGCCCCGCGCCCCTCCCCCGCGCGGCGATCAGTGCCAGGCGGGAGGCGGCAGCGGTTGGAAGCTTCGCCGGGCTTTGCAGCGGGGACTTCGGCGGCGGCGGCGGCGGCGCCTGAGGCACCTGGGCCCTGGTGAGCGGCGCGCGCCTGTCGGGGCCGCTCGGGAGCGAGCGAGCGAGCCGGGCTGGAGGACCTGTCCTCGGTGTGTGTGCGCGGGCCCCCGGCTGACAGGAGCCGGCAGCGCCAGGGGCCGGGCCCGGTGGGCGCGCGTGGCTAGGCTTCTCTGGTGCCGTGCAGGGGGTTAGGGCGGGGGCTGCCGCCCGCCGCGCGGGACCTGGGGGAGGCGGGTGGGGGCGAACCTTTCGGCCTGGGGAGCGTGAGGCAGGGTCCCCGCGGGGAGGCAGGCTGCCCTGGGGAGGGCTTCAGGGGTGCGGAACCCTCCTGGCCGGGCGAGCAGTGAGGGGGCACAGGGCCGCCCGGGGAGCGTCCTCAGGAGTCTGGGATCTGCCGCCTGGTTGGGTGAGGAGGGTGGGGAGGGCCTGCTGGAGGCCATGGGGCTCAGAGCCCGGGGGCGCCAGGCTGGGGCGGGGCGAGCGGGGGGGGGGGGGGGGGGGGGGGGGGGGGGGGGGGGGGGGTGGGAGTGCGCTGGGGCGGCTCGCGTGGGGCTCGGGCGCGGCGTGGGCGGGGCTCGGGCGGTAGCTTCGCCGCGGGGTTGCCTGGCTGTAGGTGCGCTGCCCCTCGGGTCCCTGCAGATCCGGGTTGGGGGCCAGGCGGGGCGGGGCGGGGCGGGGCGGGGCGGGGCGGGGCGGGAGCTGGAGTAGTGTGGATGGGAGCGGTCTGGGAAGAGGCTGAGCCTGGTGAGGGGTTGAAAGGGGAAGAACCGCGCGGGAACGCTGCAGGGTCGGTGGCGCGGGCGAGGGCTCCTGGGGCGCTCGGGGGAACTGGGCGACTTTGGGGTGTGCTCCTGTCTCAGCCGGGCAGCTGGCGAGGGGCGCTGATGAAAAGGAGCGCTGTGCAGGCGGGGCTCCTCCGCGTCGGGGTGACTGGGGATGAGATCAGATGTTGAGGGTGGAAATGCGGGACCCGAGCTTTCCCGCCCGTCCCCGTGGGCGCACGCACGCCAGCTCTGGGTCTCTCCCGTAATTTGAATGTGCTGGGGGAAGAGGCAGGCTGCAGGGACAGCGGAGAAGAAAGGGGCTTCCTCTTGGAGGGAGGCGCTGGCCCTGCCGTCCTTTTTTGGGAGTGTTCAAAGGGTTTTGATAGCTGGAAAAGGAAATGTAGGCTTTTCTGCATCGTGGTTTAGAATCACATCCTATATTTGGCTTTCATGTAGGCTGCCCTTGTTTTGTGGTGTCTAAAGTGCTTGCTCTACATGTTGCAAACGTGGGTTTGAGAGTGAGAAGCAAATTGCAAGTTGTTCGTTTCTTCCCGGCTAGCTAGATACAAAGGCTTTTCCCTTCCTCTAAGGCATATTAAAATTGAATGTAGTGCGCCTTTATACACTGCTACTGGGGGTCAGTATATTTACTTTTGGAAATAGTTGACAGGAAATATTAGACCCTCTCGCCATAGTCTTCCTGCCTGGGATTATATTCTAAAACAGTCCTTATAGGGCTCTTAGTCACTCTGTGTAATAATGCATCTCATTGTCTTCATCTGGCAGAAATGTTCTGACACTAAAGGCTGCTAGAATAGACAAAAACATGATTAAGTCTAAGCACTTGGTTCCTACTGTCTGTCCAGTTGTGAAGGTAAATATGTATCTGTTCACTTATGCATTTCCTATAAAGCTGAAGAAGTGGGTAGACTATTTTGGATTTGATTCTATACATGTCAGAGGACTGACTTAGGAAAACTTTTTTTTTTTTTTGACTTGAAGGTATGCGTCATACTCATCAATGTTTGGATAGGAAGCCTGACACTAAATATTGGATCTGAAAGGTTGGATAAATAAATAGGGGAAAAAAGTGAAATAAAATTGAGAATTGTATCTTATCTCTGGAAGTACACTATCCTGACTTAGATGATAGTCATGTGTACTGAGGATTGAACAAAGATTTGGTGTAAAGGTCAGGTACACACCGTTTTGACCAGTCTGGAACATGCCTTGTTTATATTTTTGATTACTTGTCAGTACATTAAAGCCTGATGAATGTTAATAGGTATACCAATAAAATATAGTATACAGTATTGAATTTTTCATGAGTATTTTTTAGCATTTATGTGTAGTTTAGGATTAGATTCAGGATTGATGAACAGCACTTGGATTTTTTTTTTTTTTTGACGTAAGTTTTGTTTGACACATCTGTCATTTTTGGGATCTACTCCAACCATGAGGAGAGTAACACCAATGCCTATGAGATGGAATGTTTGAAATGATAAATGATCAGTTCTTAGTTATTTAATTGGGAATGTGGAATAGTCAGTCCTTTAAGATCACAGAATGTTCATTTCTTAATATTTTAATTTGTCAGGGTTGGAGATTAGCTGAGTGGTAAAGCACTTGCCTCACAAGTGCAAGGTCCTGGGTTTGATCCTCAACACAGGAGACAGGAGTGGGGGGAGACAGCAAACCACAGAAAAACCAAAAAATAAAAACAAAAGGCACTATTTTGATTTATCACAAAATAGTACCTTAGAAGCAGATACTGTCAGTTGGACTGTTTTACCTTTGACCAAGGGTGGAGCAATAATAGATTTAAGTGCTACTTTCATATTGAGAATACAAATCCATGTGGTAAAAATCTCTTACGTGTGTTTTCCCTTTGGTAACTTCCCTATGTAACCTGCCTCTGAGTAATGAAAATGCTTTTCTGGCACTTGTGGGTATATCTTTTTAAACTGAAGATGCCTTTTCTGTATGAAAACATGGAATTCTTCATGAATATTTCAATATGACCTAGTACCCAGAATGTTAAGTAATAGAATCTCTCTGGGTTTTCATTGCCCTAGTTCACATCCTGTAAAGTGGATGAACAAGATTCTATCCTCTTTTCTTAGCACGCACTTTGTATTTCCACAGCACATAATGGAATCTCTTTTTTGTTTTATAACAGCTTTGTTGAAATATAATTCACCTGCTATACACACTTCACACATTTAATGTGTACAATTCAGTGGTTTTTAATATATTCAGAATTGTGCAGCCATATTAGTCAGCTTTAGAAAATTTTCCATCATCCCAAAAAAAGAAAACCCAAACCCATTACCATTCTTCTCCCTCCCTGGATCTAGCAACTACTAATGTACCTTCTCCATAGATTTGCCTATGTGGGACATGTCACTTAGTAGAATCATTGAATATGTGGTCTTTCATGTCTGGCTTCTTTTATTTAGCATGTTTTCAGAGTTTATATTGAGTTTGTATACAGTACTCTGTTCTTTTTTATGGTCACATAATATTCCACTGTTCGGGTATGCCATGTTTTGTTTATCCATTCATCAGTTAATATGCATTTGAGTGTTTCTTTTTGACTATTATGAATAGAGCTTCTATGAACATTTGTGTACAAATTTCTGTGTGAATGTATGTTTTCATATCTATTGAGTAGTTACCTAGGAATGGAGTTGCTGGGTCATATGGTAAATCAGTATTTAACTCTTTGGAGTAACTGCTAGACTGTTTTAGAAAGAAGCCACACCATTTTACATTTTTATCTGGAGGTTATGAAGCCCCCAATTTTTCCACATTTTTGCCAACATTTG
>VMDO01000472.1:255298-300949 GCA_007922755.1 Pedetes capensis
TTTTTTTTTTTTTTTTTTTTTTTTTTTTTTTTTTTTTTTTTTTTTTTTTTTTTTTTTTTTTTTTTTTTTTTTTTTTTTTTTTTTTTTTTGTGGGGAGTGGTACTTAGAGGTTGAACCCAGAGCTTTGCACATACTTTGCAAGAGCTCTACCACAGTGCTGCATTCCCAGCCCATTTTTAATTTTAAGGCAGGGTCTTGCTAAGTTATGAAGGCTGCCTCTGGCCTTGAACTTGCAGTCCTCCTGCTCAGCCTCCTAAATTGATGGGGTTACAGGCATGCATCACTGTGCCTAGATTGCTTTGCTTATTTTTTAATGGATTGTATTTTTTTCCTTTTTTTTTTTTTTTTTGGGTGATCCTGGGAAGTTGAACCCAGGGCCTGCACATACTTTGCAAGTGGTTCTACCACTCAGCTGCACCCTATCCTATCTTGAGATAGGATCTCATTAACTTAAGCAGGCTGCCTCTGGCCTTGAACCTGCAATCCTCCTGGCTCCAGTTCCCAAGTTGCTGGGATGATAGGAAAGTTCCACTGTGCCTGGCTGATGGATTGTCTTTTAATTGTTATAGGAGTCGTTTATGTAGTCTAGATCAAGGTGTCCAGGCTTTTGGCTTCCCTAGGCCTTATTGAGCAAAGAGGAATTGTCTTAGCTTGTACATAAATTATATAGTTAGTACATATACATTATGGAGGGATCACGAAGAAAATAAATGCTAAGAATGTGTTAAAAGATTTGGTGGGGCCAAATTACTAACTGTCCTGGGCTGCATGTGGCCCATGGGCTGGACATGCCTGGTGTGTAGATGAAGTACTTTTTCAGATATATGATTTGAAAACATTTTCTCTCATTCTCTTAGTTGTCATTTTTGTTTTGTTTAGTTTTGTTTTTTGAGACAGGGTCCCACCATGTGGCTCAGGCCGGCTTTGAATTCTCAGTCTTCTTGTCTCAGCCTCTCAAGTGCTGGAATTACAGGCCTGACTCACCACGCCCAGCTGAGTGTTCTTTTGACTGTTTTGATAGTGTCCACTGAAGCACAAACATGTTAAATTTTGGTGATGCTCAACTTATAGCGCCTTAAAAGTTAGAAATTACTTAGAACTTAAATCACACCCCCATCAATATCTTTGTTGTGTAAGTTAAAAGCCAGATGTGAAAGGGTTAGGGAAAGATTTGAATTAATTCATTTTAAGATGTGCTATAGATCACAAGGGCTGGGATTTAGCTCAGTTGGTAGAGCGCTGCGCTGCAGTCTCTGAGGTCCCGAGTTCAATTCCCAGCGCTGCAAAAATGGGAGAAGGACCTGGCAATCCACTCCCAAGGCAATCCCGAAACAGTCTGCCATTGAAAACCCTATGAGGGTCGCTATGAGTTGGATACCGACTCGACGGCACCTAACAACAACAACATAGATCACAAAGCTCTCATTAGAGAACATGTCGTTTTCCTGTTCAAATCCTCTAACAGCCTCCTATCCCATTCTCCGTGGAATACATTTCGGACTTCTTATGTGATTATGATCAAGGCAGTTTCTGATGTCAGCCTGCTTTGTCTTCCACTTCTTTCCTTCCTAGGTCTTCATCTCCAGTGCCACTCCCTGAACCATCCCAGCTTTCAAGTCTTGTGATGTGCTTATTATTCTACCCTCTTTCCACTTTCTGAATCCCCCCTGTCCTTTGAGGTCCAGGTCATGAGGTTTTCCTCCTTGAAAACTTCCTCTTCCAGAAAAGCAGATATTGTCTCTGCCCTTATGCATCATACATTTCATTACTACTGTCTGCAACAAGAACCTGGATGTGAATTTGTGTAATGTGAAATCTGTCTTCCCAGAGAATGCAGAATGTAAGAGAAAGATTGATGTGGAGGGCAGACTGAGATTCTGTTGTTCACAGCGTGGTCACCAGTGCCTGCTAGATATTTACTCAGTGAATGATTATTTATTGAAGTTATCTGCGAAGATCTGAGGTCAGTGGATTTCTCTGATTATTAACATCTTTATTACCTACATTAAAATAACGTGAAGGACCAGTAACCCCCTCTACCTTTCTAGCCAGCAGCCAAAGTGAACCTCTTACCCAAAAGGTTGTTGTTGTTAGGTGCCATCGAGTCCAGTCTGAGTCATAGCGACCCTCATAGGGTTTTCAATGGCGGATTGTTTCGGGATTGCCTTGGGAGTGGGTTGCCACGTCCTTCTCTCATTTTTGCGGGACTGGGAATCGAACTCAGGACTTCAAAGACGGCAGAGCAGCGTTCTACCAACTGAACTAAATCCCAGCCCACCCAAAAGGTGCTCAAATGTAAAACTGTATTTAAAAGGTTTTCCCAAGGGTGAACGTTCTTGTCCACGTTCTTTCCCTCTAATGAGCAATAATGACTGGTGTGCAGCCTTTTCAGTAGGACAAGTGGCCAGTAGGACAGACGGTGTGATTAGCCACACTAAATGCTCATGGGCAAGCCCTGGTGGTATTCAGTCAGCACTGGGACGACTACTGTGTGCTCATGAGAAGGGGTGTAAATCGATTTTTTTTTTAGGCAGTACTTGGAGATTGAACCCAGGGCCTTGCATGTACTTTGCAGGTGCTCCACCACTGAGCTGTACGTCCAAGCTCATTTTTTATTTTTCATTTTGAGATAGTCTTGCTAAGTTATACAGGTTGCCTCTGGCCTCCAACTTGTGATCCTCCTGCCTCTGCCTCTTGAGTCTCCAGGATTACAGGGATAGAGCCAGTGCTCTTTTCATTCTTTTGTTAATGCTCTCTAGCTTTTTCTTTCTTTTTCTTCTTCTTCTTCTTCTTCTTCTTCTTTTTTTTTTAGAGCAGCTGACTTGTTCCTTAGTTATATTCTGTCTTCTTAGGTTCATTTTTTAATACATTAATTAAAAATAGTTCACTTAATATCTTTCTGAGATGGCCATTTTAGGGTATATTTCTTTCATGTTCACTAAAGTGGTAGGGTGGTAAAGAAGAAAAGAAGAAAAATGTTCCAAATTTCTCTATGTCTAATATGGCTCAGTGACCTATGGATGGGTCACATAGTGTCTTGCTATAAGAGAATTTTGAGTTTAGTTAGTTAGGAACCTAGCCTGTGAAGGTGTAGGGCCTCAAAGCCAGGCTGCTCTCGCTTTTACTCTTGGCTTGTTTTACCAGCTCTGAATTTGTCACTTCCTTGAGCCTCTGTTTGGAGTCGTATGGAGATGCTAATGGCTACCTTGCAGGGTGGTTGTGGACATTCAGTGAGGAAAAGTAGCTGGGCATGGGGGCACACACCTGTAATTCTGACATCTTAGGGGGAGGGGGCAGGAGGTTTGCGAGTTTGAGGCCAGTGGAAGCCTGTGCAACTCGGTGAGACCCTGTTTCAAGATAAAAAATGAAAAAAGGGCCGTGTGTGCAGCTCAGTATCATCCCCTTCCAAAAAAAGGAAAAGTATGTAAAATGCATAATACAGAGTAGACATTGACTACCTTCCTGTTCCCTCACTTTTTTGGGTTTTTTTTTTTTTTTTTTTTTAGGCAGGGTCTCTTTAGGTAGCCCAGGCTGACAGGGAACTCAAGATCTTCCTGCCTCAGCCTCCCAAGTGCTGAAGATTACAGGCCTGCACCAACACACCCAGCTAATTTTTTTGTTGTTGTTTTTACCCTAGTCAGTGCTTGGGTTGGAACCCAGGGCTTTTTGTATGGTAGGCAGACACTCTACCATGGGGCTACATCCCCAGCCTTCCTTCACTCTTAAATGATTGTTAATGAATGGAAATGTGGATAATCAAATAGAGTAAGTTTAATACATTTTACTTCTTATATTAAGCTCTTAAGGTATGGATTCTCACTCCTGCCTGAGCATTTTAGACATTGACTCAAAGTTGAATCTGAAGAAAAACGTGTAATTTTAGGAGGGAAAGAGTGATAAAAATGAGGCAAGGATTTTGCATCTGTCTGAATTGGAAATGCCTATTCAAACAAGCTTCCCTTTTTCAGGCCTTCTGCTTGTATTCATTCTGTTTGTTTGCCTGTCCTGGTCTATATTTTAAGGAAAAGGGTTTAGTTCCTAGCAAAAGACTGATCTTTTTAGAGTTTGAAAAGAGATGGTATTGCAGTCTTAGATACACATCTGGTTATAATGTGACTGGCAACATTGAGATAATGTGTAATATTCTGTGTGGGAAAAGAGCTGCCTTAGTTGCATGGGATGTTAAGTTGGTCCTGCCATTGGAATCTTAAATTAGCATCAAAAAATAGTTCCTCCACTTTGCTGCAGTAATGAGAGATTAAAATAGTGCAAAAGTGAGAGCAAGAGCGAGAAACTGGGATATAAGTATAAGGAAGGCCTCTATATTACATGACTTAAGGCAGTAATTTCACAGTATACATTTATTTTTTCCCCTTTGGTCATGCAATTATCTACTGCAAAAATTTATGAATAGTAGATCATATGCAACACCAGAATTTCACCCCTTTTAAAGAGCATATCCTTCTGGGAGGCTTGGGAGGTTTTTTCCAGGGTGCTGAGGTCCTCATTTTGACTGCCTGTGAGGACCAGCTGCCTGGGCCTGAGCTCCATAGTGTCTCTGACTCAGCCCGAGCCAGAAGCACTGAGCTGGTCGGCTCCTGGTTTTACAGGGGAGGGGTCTTACGGTCATAGGAGCTTGGGGAGACTTGCCTAAGATCAAGAAGCTAGCTGCCCTTCCTGCCTTGTCCCAGCCCTCCACCTCACTCCATGTGTAGTCCGAACTCACTTTCCTCATTGGGAGGGTGGATTTATAATGTTGTATGGGTTTGAAGTTTTTAATTTTTTTCCATTTTTATATTGTGACCCGGTCATGGCTTTCCATTTTTAGAGTGTGACCCAGTGCAGCCTTTCCATTCTCTTAACTTCCACCATGGTCTTTTGCCAGATCTGTAGTCTGACACTACTGACAGGGTCTGTCTCTTCTGTTCATTGCCACAGTGGGTAGCCAGTACCTATGCTGTTTTTTCTTCGCATACTCACATTGTGTGTGTATTAAACCGTGAGAGTTGGTCCATGTTTTTTTTTTTTATTAGAAATTTTTGATGTACATCATAATGTGATTCATTTTGACACGCTTTTCATTGTGACAATTTTCATATATGCAATTTGATAAACATTATTCATATAGGTTACCCCTTACCCTCCCAGTCCATGTTTTCAGAAGAATTTTAGATGCATTTTTGGGAAACTTGAAAATGCAGGGAATCTTTTGCATAAGCCTTAGTAAACTTGATTTCCTAGTGTTTTTTTTTTAGGTTTTTTTTTTTTTTTTTTTTATGGTACTGGGGGTTGATCCTGGAGCCTCATGCCTGCATGCTTTGCGAGTGCTGGACCACTGAGCTGCACCCCCAGCCCTTTTTATTTTTTTTCCTTAGTTCCTGAGACAGGGTCTCACTAAGTTACATAGACTTCCTCTGGTCTTGAACTTGCAATCCTCCTGGCTCCGCCTCCCAAACCGCTGGGATTACAGACGTGGGCCACCACGCCCAGCTTGATTTCCTAGTTTTAATGCAAGTTTCTTTTCTTTTCTTTTTTTTTTTTTTTTTTTGCGGTACCAGAGGTTGAACCCAGGGCCTCACCCTTGCATGCTTTGGAAGTGCTGGACCACTGAGCTGCACCCCCAGTCCATTTTTTTACTTTTTGAGACAGGGTCTTGCTAAATTACGCAGACTGCCTCTGGTCTTGAACTTGGGATCCTCCTGCTGCCGCCTCCCGAGCCACTGGGATTACAGGCCTGTGCCACTGGGCCTGGCTATGCGAAGTTTCTTGACAATAGTTTTTAAAAAATTTTTCTCAATTTATAATCTGACCATTAATAAGCAATGGTCAAAGCTGGATGTGGTGGCGCATGCCTGTAATCGTAGAGACTCAGGAGGTGGAGACAGGAGGATTGCAGGTTTGAGGTGAGAGGCAGCCTGCGTAATTTAGTGAGACCCTGTCTCAATTTAAAAAATAAAAAATGGGCTGGGGGTGCAGCTCAGTGGTACAGTGCTTACAAAGTATGTGCGCGGCCCTGGGTTCAGTCCCCAGTACCCCAAACAAACAAACAACAAAAATAATGATCATAAGGATTTGTCTTGATTGTTTGACAGACCAATTAATATTGCAAAGGTGCCCTTATATTTTGTCTTGCCTGAAAAAATGGCACTAGTAGGCCATCCGTATAGGAAAATCCTAACTTTGGGTGGGAACAGCACAGGTACAGCACTAGAATTACACAGATTCTAACAAGTGTAATGAAAATCATATAGGAATAGCAGAAGTTGGTCATTGCTTCACAGTGTGGTCACACTTGTTTCTGTGGAACCAAGATAGCCTGTGAGTCTGGCTGGTTCCATGTGGTTCCATGTGAGAGCCTTTTTTGCCCCATTGTGGGACTGAGTGTGTGTCCCCAGGTGCCAAGAATTGCTGAAGTCTTCATCCTGGATGAACAAAGCTGTAGTTGTTTAATGAGAGACCATAGTAGGCACACACAGGAAAGGAAATGTTGGGAGAGGGAAGCTTTTGGGTGGCATTTTTCACTCTTAATATAGTAGGGGTGCTTGACAAAATTCACAAGCATCTCCATCTTATGATAAGTGTTTAATCACCATTATTTGCTTACTTCCCATGAAAGAGTCTTAAATTCCTTTTCATAATGGTTAAGCATTCTTTTCTAGTTAAAGATTCTAATTCCTTTCATTCTTAGGAACTTAAAGAATTGAGGCTGATTTATTAACAAAAGCTCACATGTTGCCCCAATGGTGACTAAGGAACACATGGGAACTTGAGCTATCATCTCCATTAAGCAGAGGGATTTATGAGGAGACTAGTCACTTTACAAGCTAGATGGTGAATTAATTTTGTGGTTAGTAGTATCTTTAGCTTAACATTGTCATCCTAGTTTTCCTTGGCAAGCAAGAGGGAGGCTGGAGCCAATAAGGGCTGGCCGTGGCTCTTTGGGATGATAATAACATATATGTTGTCTGCTTTATAAATAAATGGTCCTTTTAGCTCTTCTTATGTGGGCCACTGCTGCTTGAGAGTGCTACTGCAGGAAAAGGTAAATTGGAGGTCTTTATTTAAATTCCCCCAAGATAGTCAGTTTGATCTTACACAGTGTGGACATATCTTGAATTCACTGTGCTCTGTACTATGTTGGTAAGTGGAACTAATGTATTTTACCTGCATAGGATAATTGGGACTCGTGGTTATCGGAGAGTGAATGGTGGAGAGTCTGGATGCAATTTCTGTTTTGCAGGCAATGTGTACAGTTGGTCCCCAACTCGTGCCTGGGTTGTGATCCAGAGACAAATTGAGTTATTTGGAACTCAGATGGCACGTTTTGTATAGATTCGGTATTATAAACAGTGGATAAGTTCCCTTCATGTATGGAAGAACTGTTTAATTCACAGCACAGGTTTTTAAATTGTTAATGGTGATAGTGGAATTGTGGATCTTGAGAGCGGAGAGCCACGTGAAAGAGAAGTAAGGAACCATGTTCCACTCCCCAAGTCCTCTCTGCAGGCTGTATAGCCTCTTGAGGCTTTGTGCCACAACATAGCAGCCCTCCAGATCCACACCACCCGCCAGCTTCTTCATTTCCTTTCCTCTTGCTCTTTCTTTGAAGCTCCACTCTCCTGGTTCAGTTAACTTTTCAGCAGTAGGAGTCAAGCAAATGGCTCAAGTTAATTCCCACTAATGGATTCATAGGTGAGCACCGTTATTATTAGACTACCACAGTAGTTAGTGTCAGGACACTGCCAACCCTGTTATAATATGAATACTTTTTTTTTTTTTGAGACAGGGTTTTACTGTGTAGCCCAGACTATCTCAAACTTGAGGTCCCTCCTGCCTAAGACTCCCTAGTGCTGGGATTACAGGTGCATGCCACCACACCTGGCTTAATAGTAATACTTTTTAAAAAGAGGTAACTCTTACTGATAAACAGATATCGCTGAGATTTTCACGGTCAGCCAGTGTTACAAGGTTTCCAAAAGAAAGCTGAGTGAAAGTGTGTGGGGTTAGACAGAGCCCAGGCAAGAAGGTTAGCACTGTCAGTGTGGTGGCACATGCCTGTGATCCTGGCACTTGAGAGGCTGGGACAGGGTCACAAGTGTAAGGGCAGTGTGGGCTACATAGTTTGCCCCATCTCAAAAAAAAAAAAAAAGGCCTAAAATATGGGATTAAGATGAAATCTTACTTGCTTTTGAGAGGTTCTTGTGGGTTCCTCTGAAAGAATCCATCTTTAAAGGTTTTTGAGATACTCATGGTCCAGCTTTGCTTTTTTTCTTTTTTCTTTTTTCCTTTTTGCAGTTCTAGGGGGTTGAACTGAGACCTTCACACATGTTTTGCAAACGCTTTACCTCTGAGCTGCATCCCTAGCCCATCTTTTACATAGTATTTTGACACAGGGTCAACCTGACTCTGGCCTTGAATTTACAATCCTCTGCCAATGCCTCCTGAGTCACTGGGATTACAGGTGTGTACCACCCTGCCAGGTGGTCCCTCTTTTTTCTTTTTCATTTGGAAACCATGGCTTGAAGGGCAAAGTGGCTTAGTTTCTGTGACCTTTGGGAAGTGGATCAAGGCAAGGGAGTGACTGTAAGTTGGAGCAGTTTGTACAGGCCAAAGGTAAGCCTCGGTCTCTGTATTTTCACTCCTTTATCAACTCTTCCCAAAAAGCCACTTCTTTTTTTTAAACAATGGGAAATAACTTCTTTTTTTGTTATTGCTTCTTTAGAGGGTTTGGATTACTTGGTTTCCAAGAACTCTTCATTCAAATGGTTTATGATACTAAGTGTAATAAGGATTAGAGATTTGTTTTTTTTTTTTTGTGCACTTAAAATATGTCTTATTCACAGTGTTTTTTATGGCAAGCTTAACGTTTTGATTTACTTTTAAAATGTGTAAATGGCTTAAAAATACATGACAAGCTTCCTGTAACCCTCAAGCCTATAACTCTTTGGTGCTGACTTCTTTGGTATGGACTGTGAGCCCTGTGGGAATTCAGGGGACAGGTTAGAGAGTCGATGTGTAGATGCTGAGAGCAAGGCACTGCTTGAGGGTGTGTGCCTGTTTTTCTGAGCTGACTCAGAACAGTTGTAATTGGAGAAGAGAAGTGCAAGATTGGTGGGTGGGATGGTCCAGATTGTGGAAAGTTGTGATAATAGAATACACATTTATGCGGTATTTGCAGTAAAATATACAAAGGTGGATAGAAGTGTTAATTTATGGGTATTGCTAGTATTAGTGACTTCCATGCTAGTACTTTTTGGATTAAGTGAATAGAATAAGCAATAAATAACAAATTATTATTTTCTAGTTTGTGAATGTGAACATTGGTATTGCTATATTCAACATTCCTGAAACTCAATGAAGGTCTTTTTTTTTTTATGCCTCCATTTTTTAACATATTGCTTAGTGCACAGTTGGTGCTCAATAAATGTTAATTGAATAATTGAATTTCACTTTTGCATGACACACTTGTGGTAGAGACTGTCAGTGTTCCTATTTTTCTAGAATATGAAAGGAATAAAATTTTCTATGGTGTTGTTGTTGTTAGGTGCCGTCGAGTTGGTATCCGACTCATAGCGACCCTAATAGGGTTTTCAATGGCTGACTGTTTTGGGATTGCCTTGGGAGTGGATTGCCAGGCCCTTCTCCCATTTCTATGGTGTAGAAGGAGTATTAATTGTAAACATTTGTTAATTATCTTATAATAAGCTAACCTCAAAATTATCATTATAAATAAATATGTTAACAAGGTGTGTGTGTGTGTGTGTGTGTGTGTGTGTGTGTGTGTGTGTGTCTGTCTGTCTGTCTGTCTGTCTTTCTTTCTTTTATGGCACATAGGATTAAACCAAGGATACCTTTATTTACCTGCAGCTGTAGCCCTGTGGCATCGACCCCGTCAGATCTCGGAAGCTAAGCAGGGTCAGGCCTGGTTAGTACCAGGATAGGAGACTGCCTGGGAACACCAGAAGCTGCAGGCTTGGGAGAAGGACCTGGCAACCCACTCCCCAAAATCAATCTGCCATTGAAAACCCTATGAATAGCAGAGAAGCACTGACAATAGTGTTTCCCCTGTTGTACAGAGGGTCGCTATGAGTCGGATACCGACTCCACAGCACCTAACAACAACAACAACAACAACAACCTTTATTTATGGGAACATGTTAATATGTTTATTTGTAAAGTGAATTTTGGAGTTTTGGTTATATTCAAAGCATAAACTCTTTTTTATGTTACTAGTGGGTTGATCCCAGGACCTAACACATGCTTTGCAAAGTGCTCTACCATTGTGCCTCACCCCTAGCCCACTTTTAAAATAATTTTTTATGTTGAGACCGGGTCTCACTAAATTGTACAGGCTGCCTCTGGCCTCAAACCTGTAATCCTCCTGCCTCTGCCTTCTGAGTTGTATACACCATGATGAGCGGTCTTAAAGCATAATTCTGATGAATATCAGGATAACAATACATTTAGGTGCTTTATTGGAAGTTTACTTAGCTGACTTCTTGAATAAACTGAAAATATTTATAGTATGAGGTTTTTGTGGCTTCATTTTGTAGCTCTGGTTAGAAAGTTTGACTTTATTTTACTTATTTTTTTATTCATTCATTCTGTACTGAGGGGTTGAACCTAGGGCCTTAAGCATGCTATGCAAATGCTCTACCACTGAGCTGCACCTGTCACCCTTTTTAAATTTTTATTTTGAGGTGGTCTCCACATTGTGCTGGCTGTGTCTGGCCTTGAACTCATGATACTCATGCTTCAGCCTCCTGAGTTGATGAGCTTTCAGACTTCTGCTTAAGTTTGATTTTAAAAAGAACTAATGATGTCACTCCCAGTGGAGGCTTGCTTTCATCTGAAAGTCTTTGTTAAAGTAGATAATGGGAAGAACCATAGTTTGTATCAAAGTGGGTATTTAGAGTTAAGGTAGCCCTTGAAAGCACTTATCTTCCTTTTGCTGTCTCTTCTTTGAACTCACTGACTGCCTAGCACATGTCATCCCCTCACATTCTCTCTGGAGGAACTTTGAAGGTTTTTCTGCAATGGACCTGGGAGAGCTTCTAGCCAGACTCAGAGGAATCATAGGGTAGGTCTCAGGGCACTGTAGTGACTCCTGGAGCCACAAGAATTTAATGTGTTTGAAGTGTACTTAACAGGAGAATATGACAAGAACTGTGTGAGTTAAAGTCGAGTGAACTGTGCATTTCATCTGTTAAATGATCTCATCGTTTAGGAGTTCATTTGTACTTACTAACAATTGAAAATTTGTAGGCTTTGGTTTATATTGTATTAGGTCTATTATAAATGATACCAAAAATGAATTGTTTTGTAATTACACTTGTGTGTGCATGTATGTTATTTCTGGCTGTTTTTAGAGATTACTATAAACCATAAAGGGTGCAGCCGTAGCCCTGTGGCATCCGATCCCATCAGATCTCGGAAGCTAAGCAAGGTCAGGCCTGGTTAGTACTTGGATGGGAGACCACCTAGGAACACCAGGTGCTGTAGGCTTGGGAGATGGACCCGGCAACCCACTCCCAAAAAAGTCAATCTGCCATTGAAAACCCTATGAACAGCAGAGAAGCACTGACGATAGTGTTTTGGCTGTTGTATGTAGGGTCGCTATGAGTTGGATACTGACTCGACGGCACCTAACAACAACAACATAAACCATAAATTTAGTTGCTTAAAAGAATACTTATTAGAGATGGGAAGCCCCTGTCTTTCTGCTGGCCTTCTATTCAGAATCATTTAAAAATGCCTTCTTCCTGCTTTTGAGTCATAAAAAATTTCTCTTTTAGTTAGTATTATGCAGTGGCTAACAGAGTTAAGGATTATGATTTTCTTTTCAGGTCTTAGTGCAATTTGGAAGGAAAGTGGATTTGAGATAGTTTAGGGTTATAGTTTTACCAGTGAAGGCTGGTAAAAGCTTCTTATAGAATAGTCACACTCAGAATGCTTAGCCTACATGCTTCTTCCTGAAAGTGGGCTTTGTCTCCACTTCCCCAGAAATATTTTCATGTTTTTGGTAAAATTGGATGTGTGGTGTTTTCTTTGTAAAGAGCTGAAACCTCCTAAAGGTATTGGGCAACAATGGTTGAGTATTTGGTTGTAAGTACATTTGCCTGCAGCCGTAACCCTGTGGCATCCCATCCCGTCAGAACTGGGAAACTAAGCAGGGTCGGGCCTGGTTAGTACTTGGACGGGAGACCGCCTGGGAATGCCAGGTGCTGTAGGCTTGGGAGATGGACCTGGCAACCCACTCACAAAAATCAGTCTGCCATTGAAAATCCCATGAACAGCAGAGAAGCACTGACAATAAGTGTTTTGCTTGTTGTACGTAGGGTCACTATGAGTCAGACCCCGACTGGATGGCACCTAACAACAACAACAACAACAACAACAACATTTTCCCTGGTGAAAGTTTCTTGTACTCTATTGAGGATACTGATATTGTATTTTTTGTCATCTCCTTACCCCATGTAGAACAGAAGGGTGCTGATAAGGAAATCGTTTTTAATTTTACTAAAAAGGATCCGACAGCCAAAACGATATTTTTCCTAAGGTGCAGTAGTAAGATTGTAACATTTGTACTTTCCTCTTCTATGTTGTTGTTGTCAGGTGCTTTCAAGTCAGGTCTGAAGACCCTGTGTACAATGGAGGGAAACAGGTCCCAACTCTGTGCCATGCCTGGCACCATGTCAGTGCTTCTCTGCTGTTCATAGGATTTTCATGGCTGATTGTTTCCTGAGTGTTTCAGGAGTGAATTGGCAGGTCCTTCTGCTGTTTTTGTGGTGCTAGGGATCGAACCTGGGGCCTCAGAGAACATAGAGCAGCACTCTAGCAACTGAGCTAAACCCCAGCCCCTTCCTGCTTTATAGGCTGTCTGAAAACTTCAGAAATATAGGGAAATTATAATTTTAAGTAATATTTTTATTTTTATGTAGCATGCTCAGTATGTTTTTCTTTAAGTTGTAGATACCTATTTAAGTAAAGTACTGTAAAAAAATTCTGTTTTCATTGTTGAGTATTGAACTTCCAGCTTACCGCATGCTAGGCAATGCTCTCCCACTGAGCTACTGTAATTTTAAAGTTACAGAGCCTATTCTCAGTCTGAAAGGGTAATTATTTTTAAAGATAATTTACATAAAACCTTTTTTCAGATACCTTACCTGTTGGAGCAACACATAAGAGGTAGTAAGTCTTCCTCAGAACCAGAGAGCTCGAAGTCACCACTGGCATCTGGTTGTATGAGTCAAAGTTAGGCATCTCTGTTAGTGTGTCCTCCTCATCTAAAACAGTTTTAAATCTAGTGTCAAGTCCTTTGACTCTGTCCATTTGTCTCTTTCAATTGGACTGTCACTTCTGGGCTAGAAAAGTGCAATGATTTCTAAGGCTTTGTAGAATCCTCCTCCATGTGCCCACCTGCACATCCATTCTCCAGCCTCATTCAGAGGGATCTTTTTAAATGCAAGTCTGGTTCTGTTGTACACTCGTAACTAAACAATTTGCTGACTTTGCAGGTAATGGTAAAATCCTTAATGTAGCCTAGAGAGAGCCGTGTATGATCCAGGTGCCACTGATCTCCTACACTCTTCTTGCCTCAGTATGTAGGGTCCTGCTTCGTTCAGTAGTCTGGGTTCTGACTAGTGCTTGTTCTTGATATAGACTTTATGCCGGTTGTTCCTTTCTGCTGGAACTCACTTTTCCCCCCTTTTGCTCAGTTAATTTCTACCTATTCTTTGATTTCAGCCTGTGCCACTTCTCTAAGCTCTGACAGGTTCTGTTGTCCTCATCCTTTGTGTATTTCTCCCAGCATTTGTCATGGCACATTAACGTTGGAGTGGATATCTGATGATAGTGTGTCCCCCTGTAGATTGTGAGCTCCATGAGACCAGGGGCCAGGGCTGCTTGCTCACAGTTGTCTGCAGTGTCTAGAATGGTGCTTCACACAAGGTCATGCTTAATAAATAGTTGTTGAATAAATGAATGAATGGGGTTTAGCATTTACATTTGAGTGTATGGAGAGGAGTTATATGGCTAAGCTAGTGGATGCTAGTGATTAATGCTTTTGTAGGGGGATATGGACTGAGACCTAATGAAAGAAAGATTCTCCATAGACTCACAGGCTGCACACTGTGATAGGACTCTAAAATCATTTATTTTAGTTTCCCATTTCATAGTTGAAGAAACTAACAACCAGAGAACTAAAATGTTGTACGTGGGTAGGTGATGGTGCCAGGATAAACTTGTGTCAGACACCCACACCACAGTTTTTCCTGCTGTCTTGCAGCGTTCCTTTGAACCATTGTCAGGAGTGTGTGTTCATTTAATCTACTTAATCCCTGCTTGCAGAGGATATAGGGTATTAAAAAGAAGACTGAAATCCTTCAATTGAAAGTGATTTGGTTTTGTTTTGTTTTTCTGAGACAGGGTCTCACTGTGTAGCCCAGGCCAGTCTTGAACCCACAGTTCTCCTATCTCAGCCTCCCGAGTGCTAGGGTTATAGGCATGTGTCACCATGCCCAGCAGATTGTTTTTGACACTGTTAGTTGTCAGTGACTGGCCTTATGAGGTTCTTCATAAACATGCCATTTTGTTTTGTTTTATTTTTCGATGTTCTGGGAGTTCAGTAATTTCATTTCCTGGTATAAGAGGCTTGCCAAAGAATTATTAAAATTTTATTCCAAGTGAAATTCCATCTGACTGAGTTGTAGAAAACAGACTTAGCAAGTTTGGACAGTTACACACAGTATTTTTTTTTTTTTTTACCTATTGATAAGAAAAGTAGGTCATCAGTATAGCAAGAGTATTTCAAAACACACAGATTAATGTTTAAGTGAGACTGCTGGATCACTCCTGTCTGTAAAAGTTGTGCAGTTGGTTTGAGGACTTGAGGTTAATTTGGATCTTCACAGAGAGATGCAGAATCCATCTTCACATCTGGTCCCTGGGGCAGTTCAGGGAGTCCCCCACAGTCCTGGGGATTGCGGCGGGGCTTCTGTGGTGCTGCAGTATTCTCTGGGGAAGGGAGTGCCTGCACTGTCTTCCAGATGGAGCTTTCTCCAGCAGTCATCCTTCAGAGCTCCAGGGATGGGGAGAAGATTGGGAGATGGCGGGATTACACACATACCATCTTTGCATACTATCAGTAATAAAAATATGTATTCTTGATGTTGCAGAACCAGGGCTGTCTCATTATTTTAATAATTGCAGAATTTCTGTATGATTTCTATTTTAGGTGAGTTACAGGCTGCATTATGGTATCTTATTTCATAAAGGGTCTCAGTTCAAGTGTGAGAGTGAATTTTAGGACTTTGTCTTCAGGATTGTTTTGTGTTGCTGTTCATATCATGCGTGTTTCATTTATTGTCAGGCGTGATTTTCAGCAGTTTTTATAGCTTTGTATTCTACTCTAAATTGTCAGTGAGTGTTTGTTTTATGTTAGGAAGTGCCTACCTTCTCTTTGTAAGAGGTTCCTAAAATGAGTAGTATAGATTATAAAAATGTAAAGGTTCTTCAAAGTTTTTGTTTTTGTTTTGTTTTTGTTTTTTGAGAGAGGGTCTTGCTGTGTAGCCCAGGCTGACCTGAAACTTGCTACATAGAGTAGGTTGGCTTTGAACGTGAGTTGATATTCCTGCCTCAGCCTCCTGAGTGCTGGGATTACAGGTGAGTGCTACCATACCCTGCTTTGTAGAAGGCTTTAAAACATGTAAAACATGTTCATTGTAGTTTACCTTTTAGGAACTTCCCTTGCTCTCTATGTTCCTCCTGTGTTAAGTATGTTCTTTAATGTCATTCTCCTCTCACAATTGAACACAGTCCTCTGGTTTAAGATTCTTTTTCTTTTCTTTTTTTTTTTTTAATTTTTTGTGGTACTGGGGTTGAACCTAGGGCCTCGCGCTTGCATGTTTTGCAAGTGCTGGACCACTGAGCTGCACCCCAGCCCATTTTTTATTTTTTTATTTTTTTGAGACAGGGTCTCACTAAGTTACACAGACTGCCTCTGGTCTTGAACTTGCGATCCTCCTGCCTCCGCCTCCTGAGCTGCTGGGATTATAGGTGTGTACCACTGTGCCTGGTGCCTGGTTTAAGATTTTCAGTCAGAAGTAAAGATTTGCTTCCTTGAATGTACGTAATGCTCTCTATTGTTTGTCTCAATATACTCGAACACTTATAGTCCTTTTCTGTATTTTGATTTTTGCTTTTTACTCATGGAGTATGGTCATATTGTAGTTTCTTATTTAAATATTGCACAAACCAGTAGGGAAACATGGCAAACACCTGTAATCCCAGCTACACAGGAGGCTGAGGCAAGAGGATCATAAGTTCAAGGCCAGAGGCCATCTGAAAAGCTTAGCAAGACCCTGTCTCAAAATAAAAAATAAAAAAGTCTGGAGAGACAGCTCAGTGGGAAAGCAATTGCTTAATATGTGCAAGGCCTGGGGTTAATCTCTCAATACTGCAAAACGAATAAGCAAAACCCCCCAAAACCTGTACATACAAGGCCATGTGGAACTGTGGGCTGTCAGGGGAGTACCCCCATGGAAGAGCTCAAAGCTTCCGTTGTTGCCTGACCCAGAGAAGCGGGACTGTATGTGTAGTGTGAGATTTATCATTGAAAAAAATAGGTTCATGGGGTGAAAAGGTGAACTGCCCTGTGCTTTGTGGTTCCAGGTCATTGTGTCTCTCTCAGCAGTTCTTTTTCTCTTGCCAGTCACTAATGGTTCATGAAAGAGCCTAAAATTGATGAGCTTTGGAACCCTCTCCATTCCAGGTGTCTATAAGACTTGGGCCTAGACCCTTTGTACTACATGTTATTTACATTTTCTTGTGTCTTTGTTCCTAGAAGTACTATAGAATTGAAGGGGTTGGGGTTTAGCTAATTTGGTAGAGTGCTGGACCACACTCACTGAGGGCCCAAGATCAATATCTAGCACTGCAAAAACGGGAAAAGGAGTTGGCAATCCACTTTTTAAGCAATCTCAGAACAGTCAGCCATTGAAAACCCTAGGATAGTTGTTATGAGTCAGACACGACTCCACAGCACCTATCAACAACAACATAGAATTGAAACAATGCATTTACAGTGGGCATGCCTTATTCTTAGCATTTTATCTACGACCTGGTTGAATAATGGAGTGAAACTACTAGGAAGGCTTTAATGAGGCTGAATCTCCACCCCTCCCTTACCATTGTTAGTGTCATGATACATTGGACTGACATCAAGTCTATTCCATACTTGCAGTCAGTTGTCATAAGTGGTCAGCAGTTTTTCTAGAGAGAACATTTATTTCAACAAGTCCATGTCAGCAGTAGAGAGCAAATCTCTTTGAGCCATAGCTAATGTGTGTGAGCAGGTCTGTTATGTCTGTTTGCTGTGATTCATAGTAAATATCTCATGTGGTCTTTGTTCTTCCTTTTTTAAAAAGCTTCCATTAAAGTAGGTAAATCAAGCATGTTTTTTCTCAGAATGTCTCATGTGTGAATCTGTTTGTTAAAGCATTGCGTGTGGTAAAAATGTGTGATTTGCTAGGGGAATTCTTGGAGTGTCATTGGTGGATTTTGTTTAAGACAATTTGAAAAAGCACAGCCATATCATATCCAGAAATGATAAATGCTGAATTTTTGTATTTAATCAGAGTACCTCCCATATTTGCTTTGATTGTCTCCTTTCATGAATGTATAGTCTATGTAGGCTTACTTACTATGTTTCCAGCTTCTTAAAAGGACTTTTTAACTGGTGGCTTGTCACTTAAAAAGCTGAGTTTAGGACATATGCCTTCTCATGTACTGTCCTACTTATCTTCTATTAAATAACACATCCCGTCTCTTTGACATTAGAAATTGCCTGTTATAAAAGCATAACAGCAGCTTAGAGAGTATATGTCCTTTCCGTAATGGGACATTTTGGAGTCTTTCTGTAGTTGCTGCTGGCTGGGGGAGTAGTCTAAGTCTACCGAGCACTCACATAATTGACACTCTGGAACGGAATGGTCTCAGCAAATCTGCCTAGCAGGATTTTGCTACTAGTAGGGGTTTTCCTGTATGTGTTCCTAGCAGGATGTGTTTCCTTTCATATGAACCATAAGAATACATCTGTTGGAACCTTTAAACAGATAACTTCTCAATAAACAGGAAAATGTCAAAATTGTGGTTATTTTTTATGAGATTGATGGAAGTAGGCAGAAAATGTAGTAACATTTACTCAGGTGTTCTGAGTATATTTTATTTGATGTCATTACAGGGTAAACACTGTGTCTTATCTGCATTTTTTCCTTCAGAATTTTTTTCTGCACATTCTTGTATGGCGTATGAAATAAAATTTCCATATGTAACTTGGTAGTATCATAAAATGCCTTTTCACTCTGCTAGAGGTTGATGATTATTGATTGACTATAATATGGACATTATATTGTATGAGGGATTTTAGCAGACACATAAAAAAGTTCTTAAATGATACATGTAGACCTTATTTTTAATGATTGTTCTTGGTTAAGATGTATACTCAATATGTACAGAAAATTCTGAATATTTTTTGTTTCCTTTGTTGTTGTTAGGTGCTGTCAAGTTGGATTTGACACATAGTGACCCTAAGTACAACAGAACGAAACACTACCCAGCACTGTGCCATGCACACAGTCTTTTTATTTTTTGAGCCCATTTTTGCAGACACTATGTTTCTTCTCATTTTTGAGTCGAGCCACATCAGCAAAAGGAGGTCCCAGGGGCTTTCCTCCATTCCTGTCATTAAGGTCGACTCTATTTTGACAGGGCAACTCTTCCCTAATTGTTTCTTAAATGCCTTCCAGCTTGGGGGGCTCAATTTCTAGTGCTATATTTTACAGTGCTTCTCTGCTTTTCATAGGGTTTTCAATGGCTAATTGTTTTGGGAGTGGGCTGCCACGTCCTCCCTAGTCTGTTTAGTCTAGAAATTCAACTGAAACCTTTCCACCACGGGTGGCCCTGCTGGCATCTGAAATACCAGTGGCATAGCTTTCAGCATCACAGCAACACCCAAGTCCCCACAGCACGACAGCTGACAGACATGTGGGGGTTGTTTCCTTAGGTGTTAGGTCTTATGAATATTGGTTACTGGTATTTAGATTTTCTTTATCTGAAGCCAAAAGCAGTGGTATGTTATCTGCTTATTAACAATTTATCATGGCTGACATGGTGGTTCATGCCTGTAACTGCAGCATGCGGGTGGCTAAGGCAGGAGGATAATGAGTTCAAGGCTGGCTTGGACTATATAGTGAGATTCTGTCTTGAAAAATAAAATTATTGTGGTCGTTGGTGAGCAGTCGAGCCCTAACCTTAATCTTAGCCTTCAGTGTTACCTAGAAACTTGGGCCAGGAGACAACTATACATGTTTCTAAGACAGAGATTTTAACCAGTCCCCAGGGAGAGCCCTCATAGTTGACCCTGGGCTCTGAACCTGTTTTCCATTGTCTTTCAAAAGCTACTCAGTTTTCATTTTTGTTTTTCTAAGATAATGTGTGTGTGTGTGTGTCTTGCTGTGTTGCCCAGGCTGGCCTCAAACTCTTCCTGCCTCAGTCACCTGAGTAGCTGGGATTATAGGAATGTACCACTGTACTCACCTTTCAGTTTTTATTTTAATCAGACCTATTCTAGAATAGTGCCAGTCTCCTTGGAAATAGAAGCAGTGAAAAACTGCATCTTAAAAGGGCTTAAGTAAGGTTTGTAATTCTCTTATTTTGTGGAAATTAGAAGCTGTATGGTATTATTCCCTACCTGAAGTCAATTTGTTTTGAAATTTAACATTTCTTTGATTTATTTTCTTAATAACTTACTGCTATATTATCTCCCTCTTTATTATAAGAAAGACAAAAAAGACAAATGATCCAACACAAAAATGGATCAAAGAACAGACATTTTCCCAAAGATATACAAATGTCCAATAAGCACATGAAAAGATATTGGACATCATTAGTCACTGGGGGATAATCAAAATCTCAGTGAGAGGCCACTTCACAGCCCTAGGATGGTGAAAACCAAAAGTCTGAGAATAACAAAAGTTAATGAAAATGTAGAGTAATCAGAACCTCAAACATCACTGGTGGGAATGTGAAGTAGTGCAGCTGCTTTGGAAGTCTTGAGGGTCCTCAAACACACACAGAATTATCATGTGACCCAGCACTTCCATTCCTAGGTATATACCCAAAAGAACTGAAAACAGGTGGGTAAGTGAATACTTGAATGAATGTTCATAGCCCCATTATTCACAGTGGTCAAAGGACAGAACCAACCCAAATGTTTGTTATTCATTGAACAAATGGATACACAAAAAGTGATTATCCATAGAAGAGAAAATTAATTGGCAATAAAAAGAAATAAAATACTAACATATGCTATAACCTAGATGAACATTGAAAACATTACAATAAGTGAAAGAGGTCATTCATAAAAAATCTAACTGAGTTGTAGGAGTCCTTTGGGGCTGAGATTTAGCTCAGTTGGTAGAGTGATGCTCTGTGCTCTCTGAGGCCCCAGGTTCAATCCCTAGCACTGCAAAAGTAGAAGAAAGCTGTGGCAGCCCACTCTGGAAACAATCCCCGAAACAAGTCAGCCATTGAAAACCCTATGAATGGCAGAGAAGGACTGACATAGTGCAGGGCATGCCACTGTGGCAGGGAGTGTTCTGTTCTGTTGTACCTTGGGCCCTTATGAGTTGGACAGAATTCAATAGTACCTATCAACAACAATAGGAGTTCCTTATGTATTCCAGATATAAGTGCCTTATCAGATAAAAGATTTACAAAAATTCCCTCCCATTTTGTGGGTTGTCTATTCACTTTTTTTTTTTTTTTTTTTTTTTTTTTGTGGTACTGGGGGTTGAACCCAGGGCCTCGTGCTTGCATGTTCTACAAGTGCTGGACCACTGAGCTGCAACCTCAGCCCATTTTTTAACTTTTGAGACAGGGTCTCCCTAAATTATGCAGACTGCCTCTGGTCTTGAACTTGTGATCCTCCTGACTCTGCCTCCCGAGCTGCTGGGATTACAGGAGTGCACTACTGTGCTGTCTTCACTTTCTTGATGGTGTTTTGTTAGAGGAGAAGACGACAAGATCTTGCTTTGTAGACTAGGCTGGCCTCAAACTCTCAGGCCTCTTGCCTCAGCCTTCTGAGTTCTGGGATTATAAGCATGTGCTCTCCATTCTCAGCTATGAATGGTGTCATTTGAAGCACAAAAGTTTAAAATTTTGTCAGAGTCCAATTTATCTACTTTTCTTTTGTTGGTTCTCCTTTTGGTGTCATAGCTAAGAATTTTTTGCCAAATCCAGGGCCAGGAAGATTTATTCTTGTGTTTTCTTCTGAGAGTGTTATAGTTTTAGCTCTTACATCTAGGTCCTTTATCCATTTTGAATTATTTATATGGTTTGAGGTAATTTTATTTTATTTTATTTTATTTATTTATTTTTGCATAAGGCTATCCAGTTATCTCAGCATTATTTGTTGAAAATCCTCTTTCCCCATTGAGTGGTCTTGGTACCCATTGAAAATCAGGTGACTGAAGATGTATGAGTGTACTTTTGGAACTTGAATTCTATTCCATTGATCTATATGTCTACCTTTGTTCCAGTACCACACTGTTTTGATTACTATTTCTTTGTAGTGAGTTTTGAAATCAGAAAATGTGTGTCTTCCTAATTGTCTTTTTTTTTTAAAGATTACTTGACTATTTTGGCGTCCTTTGCAATTCCATATGAATTTTAGAATCAATTCATCAATTCCTTTGTAGCATTCAGCTGAGATGTTGGTAGGTGTTGCATTGATTGTATAATGAGTTTGGGGAGTATTGCCATCCTAATAATGTTAAATCTTCTGATCCATGAACCACGCCCTTGCACATGGTAGGCAAGTGCTCTACTACTGAGCTACACCCCTGCCCCTTACTTTTTTTTAAATTTTGAGACAAGGTCTTGCTAAGTTGCACAGACTACCTCTGGCCTCGAATTTGTGATCCTTTTGCCTCAGTCTCCCAAGTCACTGGGACTAGAGGCATACGTCACAGTGCCTGGCTATTTGTTTCTTCTTCAATTTCATTCAGTAATGGTTAGTAGTTTCACTGTGCAGGAATTTCACTCCCTGGTTAGATTTATTCCTAAGTATACTTTTTTTACTCTTTTTGTGCTATGGTGAGTGAAATTGTTTTCTTAATTTCATTTTTGGATTGTTTGCTATGAATGTATAAAAACATAGTTGTTTTTTGTGTATCAATCTTGTATCCTGCAGTGTTTATTAGTTCTAATGATTTTGCTGTTCATTAGTTCTAATACTTCTTTTAGTGCAAGCTGGGTGTGATAGTACATGCCTGTCATCCCAGCACTTGGGGGACTGAGATAGGAGGATTGATGGGAGTTCGAGGCCAGTCTGGGCCACAAGCAAGACCTAGTTTCACAAAACAAAAAAGAACAAAAAAATTCTTTTAGTGGATTCCTTAGGATTTGCTAAATCTAAGATCATGTCATCTGTGTACAGATTCCAATTTGAATACCTTTTATTCCTTTTTCTTGCCTAATTGCTCTGGCTAGAACCTATAGTACAATTCTGAGTAGAAGTGGCAAGAGCACACATCCTTATTTTATTTCTGATCTCAGGAAGAAAGCATCTTTCACCACTGATTATTGTGTTAGATGTGGAATTTTTATGGATGCCCTTTATCAGATTGAGGAAAATCCCTTTCTATTTTTAGTCTGTTGAATTTTTTATGATAAGAATGTTGGGTTTTGTCAAATGCTTTTTCTGTGCCTAAGATGGCCATGTGATTTTTGTTTATTCTGTTGTGATGATGTGTTGTATTAATTGGTTTTCAGATCTTGAACTAACCTTCCTTGCATTCCTGGGATAATACTACTTAGTCATCATGGTGTGTAATTCCTTGTATATGTTGCTGGATTTGGTTTGCTAGTATTTTGTTCAGGATTTTTGCATCCATATTCATAAGAGATTTGGTCTGTAGTTATTGTGATGGCTGTAGTTTGGGTATCAGGGTAATGCTGGTCTTATGCAATTAGTATGGAAGCATTCCCTTCTTTTCTGTTTTTTTGGAAGAATTTGTGAAGACTTGGTATTCTTTAAATGTTTGATAGATTTTAGTGGTGAGGCCATTTGGACTTAAGACTTTCAGATATTGGTTTAAATCCTTATTTTAGGTATCATTGCTTTCATACTACAGATGAGGAAACTGAGCTCAGAGAGGTTAAGTAATTTGCTAATAAGTGGCAGAGCTACAATTTGAATCTGGATTATTTTATGACAATTACTAGGATGATGACAATATTGGGATTCATTGAGTGATTGGTTTTGTGTGTCTAAGTATACTGGACACTATAACAAAGTAAGCTCTTCCCACCGTCCCATCACCAAGTGCTCACTTAATGATCACTTCAACTTCATATGCATTGTATTTACTGCCAGATAGAGAATCTGACCTGGAGATTCAGTGACTTACCCTAGTGAACGATGGCCAGGAAGTAAATGGGACAGCTGTGCTTCTCACTCACAAGGCTATCTGATTCTGGAGCTTGCTCTCTTAATTCCCATTCTCTATTGTATCCCTCAAGGGCCTGAGATATTCTCTGCAGCAAAAGCAGCTGTGTCATGTTTGGACAGCTGAGCCCAGATCAAGTTTGACCTTAGATGTGAATGGGCTCCCATTGCCGGTCAGGGTCTACTTGAGCTTGCCTCATTCACCACAGCTCTGTGGAAGCACTGGCTTTCCCCCTACTCTCTCTGTCTGCTCTGTAATATTCTACTCTGACTGTAGCAAGAGAACCTCTATGCCATTCCGCCCAGATGTAGTTAGGATGAAAATAAGTTGTCACTCTGCATAAGGTGGAAATGATTTTTTAAAGGTATTTTAGTCAGCTGGCAGATTCATATATTATCTGTCAAAGAACGCAATCAAAGTACTTTAGCTATTTATTTTAATCTTCATTTGAGTGAAGAGGAAAAATTGTCTTTGTTTTACAAATGGATACATCCTCCAGTATCCATTCGCATTTCAAAGGGAAGCTCTAAAAGCTGCTGGGATACCTGTGTGGGAGGAGGGGCACTCATGGATTGGTGGATTGGTGGACTGAGTGTGGTGAGGTCTAATCTCTTGCAAGGTAAGGTAGGTGATATCTTGGTATTGTGGGAGCCAGGAGGAACAAGGGGCCAGAGGTCCCACTGTACAGAACTTGATTGTCAGTGCAGCAGACTGGCTTCTCCTGGGGAAGGAGAGGATCTGAGTGTCTGCTGCTCCTAATTCAGGCTTTTGGACAATTCTGTCTGTATCTCCTCTCTCATATCCCTCTTTGGAAACACACACTTTCTTTTCCATCTTTCCCTCCCTCCGTCCCTCTCTGCCTGCCTCCCTCCCTCTCTCCCTCCCTTGCTCTTTCCCTTGCTCCCTCCTTCCTTCCTTCCTTTCCTTCTTTCCTTCTTTCTTTCACAGGGTCACACTAAGTTGTGCAGGCTCCCTCTGGCCTCATATTTGCAATCCTCCTGCCTTAGCCTCCTAAATCACTGGGATTAAAGGAATGTACCATAGTGCCCACCTATACAGTTTCTTTTCTGACTATTCTGGGGATTTGCAGTGGGCCCTGGCATTTCTTCTTGTGAGTTCCTCCTGAGATACTTAGCTGGTGGAGGCCAGTCACACTTCTGTTACATGGGCATGACAGCTTTCCATCTTCTAAGATTTTGTTGTTAAATTTGCCCTCTTGCAGGCTTCTTTCCTGTTATCTTGTCCTTTGATGTTTATACCTACTTTTATTCCTTTACTGTCAATTTTTTAGGATTTTGGGAAGGAATGGTGATAAATCTCATTTATATTTCTTCTGTATATTACTTGATGTGTGTTTTACCTAATTTCCTATTGGGTTTTAGTTGTATGAATTTGTAAGAACTTTTTATATATGGAAGATTTGGATTCTCTGACATGGTATAATCCTTTTTGCTTCTGTATTAACTTATTTTTGAAACACTTAGTAGAAGATGCTGGTGGGTATTCCTGCTTTTACAACTTGTACAGATAGTTGTGTAGGGAGATGGATCTTGAGACTGGCTGGCTGTACGTTGGCTTTTGTATGGATGTGTGTCTTTTAGGTTTTTGCCACTCTGTGGAAGCTGTCTTACTTAACTCATACTAGAAGAATTCATACTGTTCTAAAAAATGAATGCACCTGTCCAAGTTTAAGCATATTATTTGCCATCTCCTCTATCAAGTACTCAAAAGGTATGGTCCTGGCAGTCAGCTGGCAAGTAGCAGCTGGGCTGAGGTACTTGGCTACTCAGTTGCCTGCCAGGAGTCTTGCCTCAATCCAACCACAGACCTTGCATTGGAGAGAGGCCACTTTTGCACATGCATTGGGAGGGTAGGAGGAGGCTCTGGCAAAGTTCACTCTCTGCATTTAGCAGTGGGCCAAGGTCCATGAAGAGAGAGTTTGAAGAAAAGCATTAGCAACAGCTTAACATGTATCCATTTGGCACATTGGACAGGTGTTAGCCCTGCTTGGTATGTGGTCCTCAGGTTAGTTGCTGAGGTCTGACTGGGTTCTGGTTTCAGTTAGGTTTTAGCCAGGTTCCTTCTGTCCTAACCAAAATGAACAGGATGTTTTACAGTAGCAGCTAGGAAATCACATGGAGTGGAGTCTAGAAAACCTTAGGTGAGGCCGGGACCCTGACACACAAAGCTTTCAGTACATATCTGCCGCAGTGCCATGAGATTTGGAGATGAAACAACCTGCAAGGAAGCAAGGAACCCAGTTCTCTGTCACTCACCCTTTCCATCAGATTCCCTGTTTATTCAGCATGTGGCTGTGGGGAATGACCAACCCTGATGTGAAAACCTACCGATTTCATTTCTCTTTAGAACAGCCTCTGCATTTTTCCTTTCCTCTGTCCAACTAACTGTTTCTGCCATGTCATTTTAGGCTGGTGTCCTGTCACAACCACTTGGCTCAGTACCAGGCACTTGGCTTCTTCCTGTCTAATCCTTTCACTGTGCTATTGCTGGACTCACCGTCATCCTAAACGTGGCATTGATCATGCTACTTTCCATTTAAATGCTTCTCCTTTTCGTAAGGCCTGGCTCTTGATCCATGTGACAGCCTTAGGCTGGTTTTCCCTTTTCTCACTATGTGACACTTAGCACTGGGCAGCTTAGGATGGAGTTGCCGTGATTATCATCATGCCTGCCTTAAACCATGAGAAGGCTCTTGAAGACAGGGTGGTTGCTTCTGTCTCTTGAACTCTCCACTTTGCATACTTGGTCTTTTGGAAACACGCTGAGGAGCAGGCACAGCTCTCAGACAACAGAGTGCTGATGTCTGGGGAAAATGTTTAAAGACTGATAAATTACCTTGGCAGGCTGAGGAGAGAACCACAAAATCATAACTTGTTTTTTGGGCTTTTTTCAGCTTCACATCTACCAGATAAACTCAGTTAGGACTTTTCATATCTTTAAAATGGGAAGGGGTTGGAGTGATTTATCTGTCATTTCCCATCCATCCCTGAGAGGCTAAATTTCCTTCATACTTTGCTTTAATCTTTCTCTTGAAATTAAAACTGATGAACTGTTTCTGGATTTTTCATTTCTTTGTAATTTTTTCCCTGACGCATTTTGCAGTTTTCTCTGGGTTTGTGCTACTAAAGGAAATTTGGATTTGCAATTTGGCTACTTTTTAGGAAAGCAGACAAAATGCCATAGCATTCTGTTTCCTGACTTGGAGCTTCTCATCTGTAAAAGTGAAGCCTTCAGTTTGGTGTGTAATGCTAACATAATTCTCACTCTTCTTCTGCAGACACGATGAGGCGAGTGGTGCGACAGAGCAAGTTCCGGCATGTGTTTGGACAAGCGGTGAAAAATGACCAGTGCTATGATGATATCCGGGTCTCTCGTGTGACCTGGGACAGTTCCTTTTGTGCTGTCAATCCCAGATTCGTTGCCATAATCATAGAAGCGAGTGGTGGTGGAGCATTCCTGGTGCTCCCTTTGCACAAGGTAATCTGCAAAGGCCCCCCTTCTGTTAGACACCCACTGGTAGGATCCACACTTTTTCTATGGTAGATTGACAGTTCACTAAGGGTTGTTTGAAGTTAAGTTCTACATGCCTTACTAACCACATCAGTTTTTCTCTAACAGAAAAACATTAAATGGCATGGTGGCCTCTGTTCTGAGCATGCCCTTTATGAAAAAGATCATGGTAATGGTACTGTGAACATGGGCAGGCATATGGATTTTATGGTTTGGTTTCTAATTATTCACTTTTCACAAAAAATTTTCTTTTGGAGAGTAGTTTATGTTCTTTTTTTGTGTGTGAAGTCAAAAGGATTAAGACTTTTTTTTTTTTTTTTGCGGTATTGGGGATTGAACTCAGGGCCTTGCGCTTGCATGCTTTGCAAATGCTGGACCACTGAGCTGCACCCTCAGCCTTTTTTTTTTTTTTTTTTTTTTACTTTTTGAGATAGGGTCTCGCTAAGTTACGCAGACTGCCTCTGGTCGAACTTGTGATCCTCCTGCCTCCGCCTCCCAAGCCACATGGATTATAGGCGTGTGCCACTGCACCCAGCACTTTTTGGGTTTTGAATAGTAAATGGAACCAGAGCTCAAGAAAAAGTTCCGAAAATTCAATTCTGGACAAGAATAAGTTTTAACATAGATTTTAACAGCATTAACAAGTGGTAGAAGGGTAAAGGGTCTTGACTGAGAGTGGTTTTTTGTATACTTCAACTTCGATGGGCCTCCATATCCTCCTTTCTTTATCCTCTCAGAGAGCTGGCTCCAAGGTGGAAATAAGATAGGAAATCTGTGCATTTTCTGATTCTTCATGTGTAGTGCAGATCAAAACCTGCCCTTTATCAGCAAATCTCAGAATTGTAAATAGTGAAGAAAAGTTATGAAGGGACCTGAGAAAGTTATTTTCTAGTTGGCTCATGGGAGGAAAACAAATTTGGCAGGTCCTGAGTGCTGTTGGTAAAGGCTTGCACCATGAGGTTGCGAGGTTGAGTCCCAGCACAGCTGTTGGTACCCTGCTGAGAACAATGGGGGAAGTGCATCCCACCTCTGCATCTGAACCATGCAGATTAGGGCCCATCTAATCCTATGGGATCACAGGTTCTGAAAATGGGCACAATAATCTAGGCTTTCTGTCCAAGTACTGTTTTGCATTATATTTTAATGTTTCTTCCCTTGGGAAACTTTCCACTTATGGTTTTCTCTCAGAGATGCTCAAGAGTAACTTGGTTTAGTCTAATGTCTGTATTTTAATTTAGGGGCTGGGTTGATGTCATATAACACAATAGAACCATCTTTCTAAAGAAGTAGGGAGATGGATGACTTTGAGGAACAAAATGATACATGTTTCTAAATGCAACTTCTGATTGATGAAGGTGAATCTTCTCATTAAACTGAAAAACTTTAAAGAAGAGACTTCATTAAATTGAAAGTTTCTACTTTTATTTCTGTGGAGAAAATTTCCATTGAATGGCAAATAACCACACTATTATAACTGTACTTAACCTGATTTTGGAATGAGGGGTTTGAATTAAATGTCAGTTGTATTTAATCCCCACAGACTTTTAGTTTATTCCTGTATCGAGAGAGCAAGGAACATTTGGAAATGTGACTCTTTACTGATGAGTTTTAGGATGACCAGCTGAGAAGACAGCCACAGTTTGTCAACCCAGGTCAGGCACTGGGATCATCATGAACTGTTTTGGAATTAAGAGTTTTTAATTTTCCCTTTTCTAAACTGAGGGGTAAATTTTAGACATTCTTTTTCTTTAAAGAAATGGAACAAACGTATTAAGAAGCCCAAAATAAACTTTTGAATGGCTAATCTTCCACTGAGTTCAGACAGCTCTCCAGCTTACACATCCACAAAAGGCTCTAGGAGTCCATCTTTGGCTTTTGCAAACCATGAGAAACTTTGAGCTTCACTCACACCATTTAAGGGAGACTTGTATGCCAGTAAGTTTCTAAATTAATGCGCTTTTTTTTTTTTTGTACTGGGTGGTTGAACCCAAGGCCTCATGCATGCTTTGCAAGTGTTCCATCACTAAGCTGCACCCCCAGCCCATTTTTTATATTTTATTTTGAGACAGGGTTTTGCTAAATTGCACATGCTGCCTCTGGCATCAAACTTGTGATTCTTCTCCCTCAGCCTCCTGAATTGCTGGGGTTACAGGTGTGGACCATGGCGCCTGGTTCTCACTGGCTCTTACAATTTGGCTTTCACCAGCATTAACTGGCCTACACTTAATAAATTTTAGTCTTAGTAGTATTTGGTTCTTTAACCAGCCTTACAGGAATTAGAATAGTATAAGTTACTTTAAAAATTATCTTGTTTGGATTAAATGTTGGCTTTGGAGGAGCCTTGAGGGTCCTTCTTTCCCAGGCTGTAAGACTGACTGTGTGGCTTTGCTCCTTAAATATTAATTTGTCTTGGAGGAGGTGGCACTGGTGTAAACTAAGCTCAGTGACAGCCATTGGAAATAAGGTCAGTGCTCAGTGCTATTGACTTCTGTCATTGATAGGCTTAAATTCTGTGTGTGATTTTTGTGTATTTAGCCTTTAATGTCAGTGTGGCATAGAAGAAAGAACATGCTCTGGGAATTTAGGAGCTGTGGAGTTCAGTCTTGGCTTGTCACTGACTTGTAGTGTGTAGTGGGATATAAATATGTCACTTTTATCCTTCTCTTTCATTACTCTCTGCACTGTAAAGGACTGAATATAAAGTGGTTTTCTGCCTTGGTAATTCTAGATGATCTCATCACTTATGGTTCTCAGTTATAAGGTGATTTCATTTCAATTCTTTTCTTTTTTCTTTTTTCCTTTTTCTTTTCTTTTTCGTGTGTGTGTGTGTGTGTGTGTGTGTGTGTGTGTGTGTGGTAATGAAGGATTGAACCCCTGACCTCACCCTTGCTTTGCAAGCACTGTACCACTGAGCCATACCCCAGCCCTTATAAAGTGATTTCTGATGCAGTTGATTTGATACTCAAAATTTAGCAAAGAAAACACTATATGCCATTGTTTTCCTTCTTAGTTCAACATATGACTTTGATGTGTAGATGCCTTTTTACTTTGGCTGTCTTTCCACCAAAGCCAAGTCTGAGCCCTGTACAGGGTGGTCTTGTATTCCTTTGAGGCAGTTCTGTGCCTGGGGTGTTTTTGCAGGATCTCTGTAAGTGCCAACAAACCCCTGCACGTCAGGTGACATTGCCCTTTCTTCTCTTCCTAAAATGCTCCCTGGTTAGTACGTGTCAGTAGCTGAAGAACATAGAACCATCTTCCAAGTTGTCAGGAAACCTATACTTCTCTCTGCTTTATGGGGCAACTATCATCTTGCTGTCTTAGTCTGTAAGCTCAGCTGAAACCTGTCCAGCATCAGTTTCCCTACTGATACCTGAAATACTGGTAGCATAACTTTCAGCATCATAGCAACATGCAGACCTTCATGGCACAACCCAGCAGCCCACTCCCAAAACGATTAGCCATTGAAAACTCTATGAATAGCAGAGAAGCACTGTCAAATATACTGCTGAAAATGAGCCCCCCTAGCCTGGAAAGCATTCAAGAAACAACTGGGGAAGAGTTGCCTCCTCAAAGTAGAGTCAACGTTAATGACAGGAATGGAGTAAAACCCCTGGGACCTCCTTAAGCTGATGTGGCACAACTCAAAATAAGAAGAAACATAGTGGCTATAACAGTGGGCTCAAATATAAAGAGATCATGTACATGGCACAGTCTTGGGTAGTGTTTCCTTCTGTTGTACATAGGATTGGATTTGACTCAAAGGCACCTAACAAATTATCTTGCTGCCTGCCTACCTTATAATTGTGGTATAATCAAGGATAATGAATTTCACATTTTTATAGATGGTATTTGATTATTAATTCAAGTAAGTCTTTATTGTTCTTTGACCATCATATGTGATGAATTGATTTGATGTTCTGTAAGCTGAGTGCCTGCTGTGTGCCAGCATTTCTACCCTTCAGAAACACTTGCATCTGGTTTTTGTTGTGGTTAGTTTTCTGATCTCCCCCAGAAATCATCCTGGCAGGTTGCTGGTACTTAGGAGTTTGTCTCCTCTTTAGAAGTACAGCTTTGGTCTGGGGATGTAGCTCAGGGGTAGAGCATTTGCCTAATAATGCCAGACTACTATCTACAACAATCCCCAGCAACACACACACACACACACACACACACACACACACACACCCCACCAATGAAGGAGAAATGTGATGGAGATCCTAAGTACTTGGTGAACCCATTCATCCTAACATAAGGCTCTTTGCCCTAGAGAAGACATTCCTACAACTTTAGAGTCTCAGCAGCTAGGAAGTAGTTTTATGGTGAGGTGCTACTTTTGTTCAAAAGCAAAAACTTCTCAAATTCCCAATTATAACATGAAATTATTGCTAATATAAATATTAAGATAGCAAGAAATTATACTCTAGGTGTCTATTAGTTATGGTACATGTTGATAGCAGTCTGGGATTATTCTAAACATGAACTGAGAGCTGAGTAGTTTTTGATACCTGTCTCAAGGGCTTCTGATATGATAATGTTTTCTCTTATTTGTTTCTGATTATAGGCAGGCAGGTATTTTGGTGATGTTTTGGGAGCTCTTTGTACACTGATATTCAATATGCACATATTGATCTTAAGGTGATCTTTTTGAAAGGTTCACATTTAAAAACACAGCTATGAATTTTTCTTGAAAGCTAGTTAGTGTCAGCAGTAAATAGGGCTAGCAGTAGCCTTATAAGCTGTGGTTAGATTCAGTGGGTAGAGTGCTGCGCTGCAGTCTCTGAGGTCCTGAGTTCAATTCCCAGCACTGCAAAAATGGGAGAAGGACCTGGCAATCCACTCCCAAGGCAATCCCGAAGCACTCAGCCATTGAAAACCCTATGAGGGTCGCTATGAGTCGGATACCGACTCGACGGCACCTAACAACAACAACAACAACATGGTGTCTTTCTTCCAGGTCTTTACATCTAAAATGGAAAGAATAGTAGACACAAATACATTAAAACATACACTCACAGGTACTCATGTACGGGCATGTGCACATACAAGTATATGCATACCTCCAGCAAGAGGCACACTGAAGTATGAATGTATATTTTAAGCATATGGTTTATGAGGTATTTTACTAGGAAGGTTTTATTAGAGAAAGTGGGATTGAAAGAAGTCACTGCTTGAGGAATACGGAAGGTACTCAAACCTGAGGTGGAGTGATTTAGATTATCCCATGTGATTGCCAATCTCTTTTGTAATGCCTGTGTCAAGTTGTAGCATGCCACTCTGTTATGACTTTTCCAGGTATGGCTTAGTGCATCTTTAGTCTTTCAGAGGATGAGTAATAAATAGCAGTCTTGTTGAACACAAGTTGGTTTTGTGGTTTTGGCCAACATGAGGAATAGTTTTTTTCTTGCTACAACTACATAAGCTGTCTTGTTTCGAGAGCACACAGGTTTTCAGCCCTCCATGTGGTCTACCACATTGGCATGAACAAGTCTTTCCCTGTGGAGTAGCCTCACTCATGATGTGCGACTAAAGTATTCCTTCCCTGTTGTGAACCATGGAGGCTCATTCAAACACAGCAGTGTTTCTGGTTAGGTACACACACAATCACACACACGCTTCAGACTGCAGCAAACCTATAAATCCTGCCTTAAACAAATAAGAGTGGGGGGTGTTGGTTAGAATGTATGCTCTTATTAATCTCTTGACATTCACTTGAGTGCAGCATGAAACCCGATGGCTCTTGTCTTCCCTAATTCCTTTCTCCCATCCTCCCTTGACTGTTTCTACTGCACAGGAACTTTGGTGTCTTAGAATGAGGGCTCATTTCATCCCTATAACTGCTGTGGAGAAGAGCTCTAGTCTGGGCAATGATAAGAGGAATGTTTGTCGTTGTTAGATGCTGTCAAGTTGGTGTTCGACTCATAGCGACCCTATGTACAACAGGTGAAACACTATTGTCAGTGCTTCTCTGCTATTCATAGGGTTTTCAATGGCTGATTGTTTTGGGGGAGTTGATTGGCAGGTCCTTCTCCCAAGCCTACAGCACCTGGTGTTCCCAGGTGGTCTCCCATCCAGGTACTAACCAGGACTGACCTTGCTTAGCTTCCCAGATCTGATGAGATCAGATGCCACAGTGGTATGGCTTCAGGCCAGGGATGTGTGTAGTCAGGTCACTATTAACCTATGTGTCACTTTCTCTTCTCTCTTTCTAGTTCCTTTGTTGTAGCTGTGCAGTAGCTTTTTATACACAGTAATGTTTCTCCCATTTACTTTGGGAACTGTGTGTAAGAATATTTGGATCTTGCTTCATTGTCTGTGAATTCTCTTTTCAACTCACTTTGCAGTCTTTTTCAACTAGCATTTTGTGAAAGAATTCATCCCTAAAGAAAATCATTTATGTGACTATTTTCTTAGTTCTTGTGAACATGGTACATAGTGGCTTCTAGATGCATAGAAGAGAAATGAATTCATTACCTATAATAGCTGCCTTTGGGCATTAGGACTTAAATCTCTTACAGGATCTGAGTTGACAAGGGCTATTTTAGAATGTTTCTGTCATGCTTATTGAGGAAGAAATTTTGATTCATTTCAGTCAGCATTCAAAGTGCTTAATAAGTACATGATGGTCTCTTCTTATTGTTTAATACCCAGCTCATATGTTGCCTGTAATTTGCAGAGCAGAGGAAATTATCCTTTGGGTTCTCTTACTTGTCCACACCACTAGTACCACAGGCTGCATCATCTCTTTGTATTATAATTATGTTCTCATCTACTTAACAGGTAGGGGCAGTGGTGAATTATATGCTCTTGATCTCTTTATTCACTTGGATGGAGGTTGTGGACCAAACGGCTGTTTGGTACCCTTATGTACAAGTTCCCCCAAATTTTGCCTTAGGCAGTCTTCAAAATGGCACCCAAGGATTCTTACCTCCTGGTATTTGTGTCATTGTGTAGTTTCACCAACATTAAATAGAGCTGCACTGTGTAACCACAGGATGTGGTGGAATTGATGGAGTGTAACATCTGAGACTAAGTCATAAAAGCCTACTGCCTTCTACTTTGTCCCCTTTGGAGTTGCCATGTTGTGAGAACACTTAAGCAGCTTTATGGAGAAGTCCATAGGACCTCTTACCACCAGCCACCATCAACTTACCAACCATGAAAGTCATCTTGAAAGAACATCCTACAGCCTGAGTCAAGCAAGGTAGACCTTGACTCATGAGTGACTCTGAGCGAGAAGTACCCAGATAGCTGTTTTTTCATCTGTGTATGGTCCTGGAGGACTTAAGCAGGGCTTTGTGCATATTTTGCAAGTGTTCTATTACTTAACTGCACCCCCAGTCCCTTTTTTATTTTTTAATTTGAGACAGTGTCTCACTAAGTTATGCAGGCTGCTTGTGTCATTGGACTTGTAATCCTCCTGCCTTCACCCCAAATCACTGGGATTATAGACATGAGCCACCACACCCAGCTACATAAGATGTTTTTGATCTCTTAGTCCTCAGAAACTATGTGAGATAATAAATGTTTATTGTTTTAAGTAGCCAAGTTTTTGAGTAACACGTTAAGCAGCAATTGATAATTAATACATGTATTCTCAGACTGTAGTCTTTGACTCATAATATTAGTTCACACAATGCATACATGAGTAATTCAGAATGGCCTAAAAGACCTTCTGATAGTTTTTTTATTTTTCTGTTTGTCTGTTCTTTCTTTCTTTCTCTCTCTCTTTCTTTCTTTCTTTCTCTCTTTCTTTCTTTCTTTCTTTCTGTGCTACAGATTGAATTCAGGTCCATGTGAAAAAAGTGTGAAATGTTAAAAACCTTTAACTGGTATCCTGAGATCAAAGTAGATCCCTGGGCAGGTGTCGGACAGAGGGTGGTAAAGTACCTAAGCATGGTTATGTGTGTCGTGGAGTCATACGTAGCCCCAGAAGCATGATACTAGTTAAGGGTTAATAATAATGGGGCTAAAGGTGATTTTTTATTTTTTATTTTATAATTACCTATGCTTTTTCCACCTGCATCCGTACCACTATGGCATCTGATCCCGTCAGATCTCGGAAGCTAAGCAGGGTCAGGCCTGGTTAGTGCTTGGATGGGCGACTGCCTGGGAACACCAGGTGCTATAGGCTTGGGAAAAGGACCCGGAAACCCACTCCCAAAAGACAATCAGCCATTGAAAACCCTATGTATGGCAGAGAAACACTGACAATACTGTTTCATCTATTGTACATAGGGTCACTCGGAGTTGAACACTGACTCGATGGCACCTAACGACAACAACATACTTTTTCCAAAATATTTTACGATGAGCTTATTATATAAAGAGATTTTATTTTTTAAAAAGTATTAATAATGTTACCAGAACATATATAAAAAGCTAATTGTTGCCTAAATAGTAATGAAACTTAAAACATTACTTAAAGCACAGCCACAGGATTGGGAAATATAGCTCAATGGTAGAGTAATTACCTAGCATGCTCAAGGCCTTGACTTAAAATCCTCAGTGATGCTCAAAAAACAAAAAGAAAGAAAAAAGAAAAATCACATTCACTCATTCACATAGTCTTTCCTTAGACATTTGAGTGTCTGCTGTGTGCCGCAACCTGTGCTGGATTATTGCTTCTAAAAGTTCTGCTAATAACTGCCCTAGGTGTCTCCAGTGGGGAGCTTGGTCTGTCTTTTAGAGTGTTGTGACATGGCAATGAGATGATGAATCCCACCTGAGACTGGGAAGGTAAGGAACACATCACTGAGAAGATCCTGTTTGAATTCAGATTTCTTCTGTGTGTAGTAGGTATAAATAAATAAAGCAGGAGAAGAGCCCAGCCGGTTTACTGAGCTGAGACATTAGGGGAGGTGTGTTGCCCCCAGGAGGGTAAAGGAAGAGGTGGTAGCCACATTCCTCTTCCAAACTCTTGGATCTCAGAGTTTAGGTTGACTTCTCTGGCACTGGGGAAATGACATGTTTAATGAAATGGGATCATATCATTTATGCATTGTGTAAACTAGCATTGTGAGTCAAAAGGAGCTTTTCTTTCACGTGCAGTGTGAATTGGGCAGAATTCATATTTTCCTTGACTATGTAGAGAAGAACCAGACTAAGTATTTAGGATCTTTCTTATAACTGGGTCAACATGGCATCTTTTTCTTTGTGTCATCTCAGAGGCAAGGACTTCTGTCATATTCATAAATATGAGCCTCCAAAATTTGATCAGCTTGTGCTTGGAGAGTCTCCTTCATTAGCAGTGTCTCAGTTTTTATGCTTGGTAGGGTTGCTATCATTCTGTTCTGCAGTTGCAGAACTTAAAATTCAGAAGTGATTGCCCAAGACTATAGTGTTTGTGGATTTGGAACTTGGATCTGTGGGTCTTTATTTGATTTGTACATGTAGGTATTTTGTTAACTTTTTTCCTACTGAATGTGAAGCATTTTTTTTTGTATAGAAACTGTGGTCTAATTGTCTCTTAATCCTTTGTATTCTTTCTCTGGGTAGAAAGCTTCATAATAGAAACAGAAGCTTTCCAGAGCTTTGGTTCTTTCAACTCAGAGCGTTGTCTTAAAGTTTGGAAGGTGCTTGGTCTTTACTGTGCCTTGTGTGGAAACAGCGATGGTGATGATGAAATCCCAGCAGTTCAGTTTACTGAGGGCTTCCTTCAAGTGCCAGGTGCCGTGCTGATAAGTGCCTTCTTTCATGGACTGGTTCAGAAGGACTGGCAGTCTCCCGATGGTGCTTTTCTGTGTGAGCCGTGGTCATTGCCAGCACCTGCTGGATTTGCATTGGCTGCATCTCTGCCTTGCTGTACATGCTGACAGGCAATTTTCATTTCTGCAAATAGCAGTGTTCTGATTTGGAGCAGGGTGGCAGTGCTGGTAGCCCTTTGTACAGATGGGGGTGTTTGGCACTTGGTAGCTTTGTATTATGGGCAGAGGTTTTTATTCAATGCCATATCCTGATGTGTTGTGGCCTGCCCATTCAGTCTCTGCCGAAATAGAGTCTGTCTGATGCCAGGAGCACCTTAAACTGTCACGTGTGTGGGCCATGCAAAGCTGGGGAATGGAATGGGGAGGGAGAGAGGATGCAGAGGGAGGGTACCAGGTGCAGAACAATGACTTCCAAATTATGTCACGAGCTGCCAGCCACACAAGCACTGCTTGGCCTCATTACCACATGAAGTGCCACAGAAGAGCCTTTTTATTTTCTCCTAGTGCCTGTGTTTTCCACAGTCCCCCTGGGAGGGACGAGGAGGAGGGACACCCTGCTTACCCGAGTTAACAATGGAGCACTAAGTCCTGGCAGAAGGAACCTCACAATGTGCCCTGGGGCTATTTTTGATGACAGTGAGTGGCTGTGACTCACGAGAGTGTGCTCTGGCAGATGATGGCTTTCACCCTCTTCCCGCCCTCCCCCAGAGATGAGCAGGCAGCCTGTCCTTTGTGCGTTTTCTTGGCCAGCTTCTGCTGCTGCAGTTCACTGATATGTCCACAGCAGCCGGGCCGCAGGCCTGACAAGCTCTGACAGTGGTTTTTACCATATATGGCCATCAGAGCTCTGCGGCTGACAGTGGGCCAGGATAATTTCCTTCCTTTGCTTTGATTGGCTGCACGGCAGCTCAGAGAATGGTAGGATCTGGGAATGTGTGGTAAAGAGAAGCCATCGAGTCAAGTGCAAAGAATGTTTAACTCTTTCCTGGGCTTCTGAAGAGCGCATGCCTGTGCTGAGCACCCTGGCCAGTGCTGTGGGCAGAATCCTCAGTGTGTAGACATATGGCCCCAGTCTGGGAAGGCGGCCGCACTTCAGGCCAAGAGAGGGTTCTGAGTGCAGACTGCTCTGAAATTGATTGAAAGGCAACAAACACATTTCTGGAGCTATAATCTGTTCCAAAGCCACCTGAGAGCCATGTGTAGCAAATTGTCAGCTCCTGGCAAGTTGAGTATCTCTGCTAGTTAGGTGCAGGACCTGAGGAGAGTCCAAGGAAGCCTGAGATAGGAGGCGAAGGAGAGCACATGTCTTCTTCCTGCAGGGGCTAGAGTTTCATTTCTGGCTGAGCTCTAAGTCGTGTGTAAATGATACAGGCTACTGAATTGGGTCTGTACTCCAGTCCTCTAGTTTGTTTACAGCCACTAGAAGATATGAATTGCCTGGCCACGGGGCCCAAGGCATTTAGACATGCACCCTCCCCCATCTCCCCCCAAAAGCAATATTTTCCATCCCTACTTCAGGAAGAGTAGATTCTCATTCCGAAGCTTGTGGGTAAACCACTTGAGAGCTGCGATTGGAAGGGCTAGCCCTGGGTCTCTCTCTTCACTGAGAAGAGTCCCTGTGGAGATCTCTCCAGTGTCATTTGCTCAGGAGGGATTAGACAGCCATTTACTCTCTTTTCTGATTGCTATTTAATGCTTTAGTTTCCTCTGTTGCCCTTATATCCATAGTTCCTTTGTTTGTCAACTTTGGCTTTCAAGCTGAATTTTATTTTGACTAGGTTCTGCATATTGGGTTCCTGGTTTTTGTTTGTTCTCAACCCAGAAGCATCACATGGAATTACTCATCTGCATTGAAGAGCAGGAAGTATTAGCTTTTCACTTTGTTTTTTTTTTCCTTAAGAAGTTAGGACACCCAGATTCTCTTTTTGTTGCATATTTAAGGCATAGTTAAGTAAGGAAATGACAACCTTTCCACTCTTTTGCTTCCTGATGATAAAATATTCATAGTTTTACAGTAACTTCCACCAAGTTCTTAGTGGACCTTAAACATGATTTATTAATATTAAATCCAGTTCTTATAGAGGACCTGTGATGCTAAAATTACTTGTCTGGCATTGTCACTTCTGCCCAAAGACTTTTCTCTGATTCGCAGGGAGGTGAGATCTCCACAGGACTGTCCTGCCTGTCCCCGCAGCTTTTGTTTCTAGCTTACCTTACAGAGTAACCCAATCTGTATGTTTTATTCCAGAGCACCTCCTCTTACCCCAAGGTTGGTGTTTCTGGTTCCCTTAAAGTAGAACCTCTTCAGAGTGTTTTATTCCTGGGCCTTGAGCTGCTGCTCTCCATTACCAGTCTGTCAGTAAATCATGCATTGTGTGTATCAGGCTCTTTGGTTTGCTGCCTAGACCCTCTCTTGTTATCCATGCCACTTGTCCCCTGTCCCATGACTAGAGCCACCATAGCTCCCCCCTGTGGAGCAGCAGAGGCTTAAGAGATTCCAGAAGAAATTGTATACACATATATAATTCTGTCAAAAGAAAAGGAAGTTGGGGGGGGGTACCCACTTCAATAGATATCCTTTTCTGACTCCTTTGAACTCTGTACAGTGTGAATGGAGCCCTTATGCTTGGACTGAAAATTTTCCTTTACTTCCAAGCACATGTTTGACTTACCAGTCTCCTTGTTCCAAAGTCAGAAATCAGTTGCTATTGAAATTTGGGCATATCAAATGATTTTGATATTCATTTTTTCCAAAAATGTAAACTTAGACAACTGTAAAGTAGGGGAGAACCATTTGGAAAAATCTTTTAACTATCCCTGTTACTTGAGTCAGGTAATGTAAGCTGGCTTTGATTGCCTTCCCCAGGCTGGAGTGGAGGCTATCTGAATGGTGCCACCAATGTAGGTAGTGGGCAGAGAGGACTGCAGCTCAGAAGTTGGAAAAGATTGGGAAGTGAGACAGCTGCCTGTGCTGGGTTAGATAAGGGGACGGGATAGAAGGAAGAGTCCAGCACGCTTGACAGGTTTGGGTTTATATGATATACTTCATAACGTATGCTAGAAAGAAGTTGTGTGTGGGAGTCCTTGAATATCTTAAGGGGAATACTTGATTCGACTAATAAAATGCGTATCACTTTTTATCACTTGTTGTTGTTGTTAGGTGCCTTTGAGTCGGTGTCCGACTCATAGTGACCCTCATAGTGTTTTCAATGGCTGATTGCTTCGGGTTTGCCTTGGGAGTGGATTGCCAGGTCCTTCTCCCATTTTTGCAGTGCTAGGAATTGAACTTGGGACCTCAGAGACTATAGCGCAGCGCTCTACCAACTGAGCTTTTTATTCCAGCCTTTTATCACTAGTGGAAGTTTATCAGCCTTACAAAAATATATGTTAGTTATGAGAAAGAGTAAGCCTGCTGGATAAAGGGTTGTGTAACTTTAATCAAATGTTACATGTCCTCATTCTTGAAGGAACCAATGCCTTTTTTTCTTTTTTCATTTCTTTCTCTCTCTTTTTTTTTTTTTTTTTTGTAATTGTGGTTCTGGGGGTTGAATCTAGGTCCTCATGCATTCTAAGCAAGAGCTCCACCACTGAGCTGCACCCCCTAGCCCCTCTTTCTTTTTGTTATTTGAGACAGGGCCTTGCTATGTTGCATAGGCTGCCTCTGTCCTTGAACTTGTGATCCTCTTCCTCCGCCTACCAATTTCCTGGGATTACAGGTATGCACCACTGCACAGAATCAGTAACTATTAATTCGTCTTTCTTAGCACCAATTTGGTGGTATATTCAACTTAATATTATATTGAACAAGTGAATGTATAGTTTGGGTTATGTGTGAAATCACTCCTACATTAAGAAATAGTCATTTTGTGTGACCTTTTATGTAAAACACAGGAGATGTTGGAAGCCTCCCAGTGTTGAATTTTGAGGGCTTGAGAAGGTGAAATGTCTGCAAGTACATCTATAATGCAGCATTAGTTTTTTTATGAATTCATCCTAGGGTGAGACTCCTTTATTGAAATACATCTGTGATAAATTTTCGGTATGTGTTTGTAAACTTAGAATTTTTTGGTAGCATAGTATATAAGATGAACATACTTTTTAAAAAGGGATTCCTTTTGGGAATGATGTATGTGATAGATAAGATACACTATTGGATCTAAGTGGAAACCATTCTGGTTTTCTGTTGAAATTGATGGGAAATAGCCTTACATCTAAAAATATCATTTCTTAAAAGTAATATTGAATTTCATGGTCCATTTAGCTCAGTTGGTAGAGTGCTGCTCTGCAGTCTCTGAGGTCCCAAGTTTGATTCCCAGCACTGCAAAAATGGGAGAAGGATGTGGCAATCACTCCCGCAGCAATCCCAAAATGATTAGCCATTGAAAGCCCTGTAAGGGTTGCTGTGAGTTGGACATGACTTGCCGCCACCTAACAACAAAGAGAACCAGTTTTTGCAAAGTTACATAAATTACAAACATTCTTTTTTAGAGGAAATAGATATGTTTTTATATATATTGATACTTAAATTTTGGGTTTTTTTCCAGCCCCCCCCAAAAAAAATAAAACCCAAACATAGTCCATTGGAAGACATTTTGCCTAATTTAATGGATTTCGTTGAGAGGTATAAGTCTTCTCCAGCAGCTCTACTATCTTTGAAATGTTTTCATGTGTGTTTTGAGACAGGGACTTGCTGTGTAGTTCTGGCTGGCCTGGAACATGCTATGTAGCCCAAGCAGGCCTTGATTTTGCAATCCTCCTGCCTCTACCTTCCAAGTGCTGGGATTACGGGCACATACCACCATGCCCAGCTGAAGTTTTTGTTGTTGTCTTCCTTATAGTGCTTGGAATTAAAACCAGGGTCTTGTGCATACTAGGCAAGCACTCTGTCATTGAGCTACACCTCCAGCCCTTGTTTTGAAAATTTTAAGGACTTTTCCTTAAACCCAAAGCTAATGATAGTGCTGATGTCTAGGATGTTTTCTGCCACAGTGAAGGTTTCTGGCTTAAACATGCTCAAAGTCATCACCCTTAGTGCAGGCCAGCCACATGGGAATTGTGTCATTACGCCTCTCTCTTGTGCCAGCTGTATGTATACTTTGGAGGCTGAATTTTCCATTGGGTTCTTGTTGCTTGGTTCTGGGTAGGCCATTGGACCTTTCAGGTACTAATGACTATAAGCCAGTGTCCTGGCCCATTTCACCAGTGTCCCATGAATTTATGAAATGGGCTCTGGGCCAAAGCCTTTGGGAACCTTGGTGTTGGTCATTTTTGCCACTTGTTGAGTTGACTTCCATATAATCTCAACTACTTGGTGTTTTAGCTAAAGAGGCACGGTAAAAGCCATCCTGTGTCCTGTGATTTGTACTATTAAGTAATCAATGAATCAAAAAATTTATTTAAAGCTGGGAGTATACATGGCTATTACATTCAGCTAACCCTCCAATTTCTTTGCTAGGAAAGTAGGAATATTCTATATTATGTAACTGAGGTGACTTATGGAACAGTAGACCAGTTGGTTAGTAAAATAGAATTGTTTTATATAAAATCTTTGGAAAATTGGTGAGAGGGTCTTAAAATGTCACCTTTTAGTCAAAAAAGATTTCTAAAAACTGGTGTTAAATTCTTGTAAATCTTCCAGGATCAGTTATTTTATGTGTGCTGCTGAGAGGAGCAGGTAATCTGTGTTGTCACCGTGACATGTGGAGGATGTCTTTCTGAATGGCCCTGCACAGTCTACCAAATTAGACATGGATTCCTTAACTATTTCATGGGATGATAAATGAGTATGTGTCTTGGGGATGAATGGGAACTGTATTCTAATTAGATCCTAGCGTAAAATGTCTTTCAGAATGATGTCTCTTCAGCTTTACCATATAAGTCCATTATTAGGATGGTTTCCTTCGGTCTCCATGTGCTTGAGCCCTCAGTCGTTCATAAGTAAATGCCCAGTTCTACAATCCTAGTAATATATACTCCTTTGGTGAAATGTATTGCCATGCTTTTGTTATGAGTAAGAAGATACTCGGAGGTATAAACCCTTGAAAACAAGACAGTTTGATACTCTGTGAACATCTGGTAGGTCCAACTGTAAATGTACATTTAAAGTGTCATTATTCCTACTCTTTCTTTTCACTTTTGTTCTTTTATCACTATGAGATATTTAGTCAGTTTCCTTTCTCTTGTGCTACAATATGATGCTACTTTCCCACGTATATTTGTTGTAAGGATTTATGGTACCATCACAACCAGAGGAAGCAGCTGCTTACAGAGTATCATTTTTATTAACCCGGGTTTCTAATGGCCAGCTGCCAATGTTTTAAACATTACTTCTGTGCCCTTTTCACAACCCATGGAACAGTGGAAATTTTCTTTCTCTAAGTCTACTGTGGATGGCCAGTGATATTTTAGATCTTTCCCTTGGTGTTCTCTGTGCCTCAGTTTCTTTTTTAGAAAACAAGAAGGTTAAATTCCCATATCATAAACAACTTTGTGTGAACAAAGATACAAAGATCTTCAGACAGTTCCTAGCATGTACCATAAGTGCCCTGAAAGTGCTAGCTCTTGTTGATATTTGTGTTTGATAGAAAGGATAGAAAGAAGTAGGTGGCAGGTGGCAATTGCCCTTTCAGTGATGTTCAGGTTCTTGGGGAAATGTTGAATTCCAGTACCTTTATGCCACAGACTTATCAGGACTCAGAAGGGAATGGCAGAAATGCTTATATTTCTCTAAGATGTAGTTGATTACAGAATACCAGTGACTACTTGTTAACTTTTAGCCAGCGTTTACCCGGGGTCGTTTAATTTTATCTCAGGGTGGGCAGAGTCATTTAGTAAACTTCTTAGTATGTAATTAAGTACAACTAGTATTAGTACTTCCAGATTCCCCTCAAAATTGCTTCGTATCTGACCAAAAGTTCTACTTAGCACAAATTGAAAAAAATCATTTGTTGTTCTTGAAAGTTTAAATTTAGTACTATACTTTTCCATCGGGGATTCCAAATGTTGTTTGCTGGGGAGAGCCTAGGAATGCAAAGGGCCTGAGATAAAACAATTTAGGTAGAAAAACCTTTTTCCTTGGGAGAAAAGTAATTTTAATGTAAAATTAGGAATAATACATTGGTGTGTTTCTCAGCTTTATTACATTTTTGAATTTTTCAAAATAAGCATATCAGATAAAATAGGATAGGCCCTTATCCACCCACAAGATTAAACGGATGTTAATATTTTGCCATGTTTGTTTTATATCCTTTCTGGTAGGGGCAAAAAGCATGACAGATTCACCTAAAATAACATGCCACCGTGCCCCTTTCTTTTTCACCAGGGGTAATCATTTCCTCAAGTATATATCATATTTTTGTATTTTATTATATGTGTATGTGTCTTTGGTATACACTGTTGTGTGTGAAGCTTTTATGTACATATTTATTCCCATACTGAAGGGCAATGAAATTGCTTCTACTTTGCCCCTATTTTCAACAGTGCTACAAAAAAAGTGGGGGGAGTATTTCTCTCACGCAGACCACCTAGAAGTTGTATGGCTAGGGTGAATGTCCTCACTTCTTCCTGTTACTGTGTTGCTTGCAAAAGGAATTGGAATAAGATACTCCCCTGTGGGAAGAAGGACCTGGCAGCCCTTTCCTTAAAAACAATCAACTATTGAAAACCCTATGAATAGTGGAGCAGCACTAACAGTACTGTTTCTCCTGAGGTACATAGGTCACTAGGAGTCAACACTGATTCAATAGCACCTAACAACAATAACAACTCTCCTGTGAGCACTTCATATGACTTCCTCTTTCCTGACATTTTTGTCACCACTTATACTTTCACATGGGCTGGGATTTAGCTCAGTTGGTGGAGTGCTGCGCTGCAATCTCTGAGGTCTGGAGTTCAATTCCCAGCGCCACAAAAATGGGAGAAGGACCTGGCAATCCACTCCCAAGGCAATCCCGAAACAGTCAGCCATTGAAAACCCTGAGGGTTGCTATGAGTTGGATACCGACTCGACGGCACCTAACAACAACGTACTTTCACATTTTTACCACTAGTGATAGATGTAAAATGTTACCTTGTTTTAATTTGCAGTTCCCTAATTATCAATGAGGTTGAGTATTTTTTCACTTATCTTTTGGTTTTCAGGTTTCTGTCCGTTTGCATTCTCTGTTCATATCATCTGCCTATTATCTTGCTACCCCCACACGTCTGTCAGTTTGCTGCACTGTGGGGGCTTGTGGGTTGCGATGAGGCTGAGAGCTCTGCCACTGTAACCTCGGACTTGAGCAAGGTTACCCATGGTGGACAGGTTTTCAGCTGAGCTTCCAGACTAAGAAAGACTAGGGAGTAGGACCTGGCGAGCCACTCCCGAAACAACTAGCCATTGAAAACCCTATGAATAGCAAAGAGACACTGTCAGATATAGTGCCAGAAAATGAGGCCCCCAGGTTGGAAGGCACTCCAAGACTATTGGGGAAGAGTTGCCTCCTCCAGGTAGAGTGTACCGTGATGACAGAGATGGAGTAAAGCCCCAGGGTGCTCAACTTGCTGATGTGGCATGACTCAAAATGAGGAGAAACAACTGTAAACATCCATTAATAATTGGAACATGGACTGTACGTGTATGAATCTAGGCAAATTAGAAATTGTTAAAATAGAAATGGAGCACATAAACATTGACATTCTAGGCATCAGTGAGCTCAAATGGACAGGGATAGGCCATTTTGAGTCAGACAATCATATGGTCTACTATGCTGGGAATGATAAACTAAAGAGAAATGGGGTTGCATTCATCATCAAAAAAGACATTTCAAGATCTGTCCTGAAATACAATGTTGTCAGTGATAGAATAATATCCATACGCCTACAAGGAAGGCCAGTTAATATGACTATTATTCAAATTTATGCACCCA